>JAXQQM020068723.1:0-76926 GCA_034641835.2 Pinus albicaulis | reverse complement strand
AATACCGACGTTTATTTTCTTTTCTTATAAATTTTTGGTTTCGTCGGTCTTCTAACCTCTTAGCTCTGTCACTCTAGTGACGTTTACATTTTTTAAAATACTTGGTTTCGTCGGTCTTCCGACCTCTTAGAACCGTCGCTCTAGAAATGTTTACTTTTTTTTAATTTTTTGGTTTCGTTGGTCTTTTGACTGCTTATAACTGTCATTCTAGTGATGTTCACCTTTTTTTTTTGGTTTCATCGGTCTTGTGATGCTTGTAACTGTCGTTCTAGCGACGTCTACTTTTTTTTTTTTTGGTTTTTTTTTTCTTGCGATGCTTGTGCTTGTCGTTATAGGGACACATAGGTAGCCCAAGAGATGTTTTTCGTTGCGCTAAAACATGGTTTCTCCTCACATTGGATTTTCGACACTTGATTTAAGCCGTCGGACTAGAAACACTTGTGCTCGTCAGAAATGCAATGATTCATTAAACATCGAAAATGAAAGGGAAATATAAAATGTCAGAGATATCGTTGTTATATTGATGTTTAAGTCAAGTGTCGGAAGTCCGACGGGAGGAGAAACCATGTTTTTGCACATCGAAAAACATCACTCTTAGGCTACCTATGTGTCGCAAGAGCGACATTTTGGCCATCAGAATTTGGGGCAAATGTGCTAGTGATAGTTTCAGCTTTTGATCATCTAAGGCATAGTTATAGGTCCTAGGGACATCAAAAAAATCAAACATGAATGTGCCAGGGTATTCATAGGTAATTCCATGGAAATGTGTAAGGCCTGAGGGGCTAATGTTCTTCATTTTAGTTTCCCCATCTTCCTCTCCAATGGGAAAGGCTCCCTGGGCTTTAGTTTCATCCATGGTTTGAATAGGTGAAGTAGGTTCCTCTGGTGAAAAATTATTTTCTTCTTCTCCAATAGGTTCTTCAAAATTTTACAAGGCTCACCTATGGTGGGTTCAACCTCACAACCACTGAAGAAGAGTGAAGGATAGCTATGTGGTGATGTTGGGGTTTAGGTACAAATTTTCATTGGGTATCATGTAATATTCCAAAATGGGAAAGACAGGAATATAGAAAAAAATATTGGAAAAAGTAGTGAATAAAAATACACCAACATGTATGAAAACCATGAAGCCATTTTATTATATAAATCAGCATAAAATAATTACAATCAAAATGTGTACAACTCAAGTGATCAAGGCAAACAAGCCTCCCATGAATACATATGCCAAAACATGAAATGTTGCTACATAGCAGAATACCAAAGAACTAGTACAACGCAGTTTAAGTGGATATAACTATAGGTGGAAAATGTGATAACAATTATATGCTGATATAAGGCTCAAATAATGTCAGGAACAAATATCTAAGCTCCCAGACATCTTTCTAAGACAACCCATAAAGGGTTTGTGGAAATACCCAAAAGTACAAAATGCCAGAATACATCCCTAGGGATGAATAGCAGCTACAAATGAATACTGGAAGGAGGTGGTTGATCTGATATGGAAATGTATGAAAAATCCTCCCAGAGATTCTCCAAATGAGAGGCTGATCACTTCATTGAAATCTATCTCCCCCAACTAGGGCTCCAAATCCTCTACTGCAACTGCACTCTGAAATAACGCAATTCCTTTAGGAAATTACACTATAACTAATAGAAGTATCTTATCCTGATGATAAATTATGAAATCAAGCTCAATAATCTCCCTTACAAGCCTCTTGGATGAAGGGATTCTCCCTCCACTGGAAAAAAAGCTCAGAAGTTAGGTTTATCAACCCTCCACTCCTACACCCTACAACACAACACAACTCTAAGCAGAAACTGTGTTGTTGAAGTAAGCTGAAGCTTGGCCTGATGCCTTAATGTGGAAATGTAGTGCAATACTCTTCATAGAGGCTCCTTAAGGCAGGAGGTGGGATTCCCTCTAGGGAACACCCTGTGCTAAACAACACTGAAATCTTAGCTAAACAACTGAAGAGAGAAACAAGTCTAAACAGACCATTAACAAAATAATAATCCAATCATGCCCTTAATGGATACCATCCCCTTCCTTATATTCTTGGTGAGCTTCCTCAACTTGGGCCCCACTCATTAAATCCACTACTTCCATGCATGGAATATCCCTTCAAAACTAGGTTGTCCCTCAATGAATGCCACTCCTTCCATACCGGTGTTGTTTGATTTGGTCAACGTTGACCCAATATTCATGCTCCAACCCCTTTTCACACATAAGGGTCTTCGATCCAACCTTTATATGACCTAATTTCAAATTAGGAGTTTCTTTTATTCCTACTAAGGATATTTATGGGTCTCCATACCCTCTTATTCCTCTAACTAAGAGAAAATTCAAAATTTAATATTCCAATTAGCTGTGTGCTAATTTTAGGAATATTATAGTCCTCCCCTCCCAAATATTGCTTGTCCTCAAGAAACTACATGGATAGAACTAAAGGGCCTCCTCTCCTTCTCCTGTAGCATCCTCATATGATAATTTCATCTAATGAACAAGATACCCTATCATCAATATGTCTCCAAGTTGCTCCTCCCAAGTGTATAAGTAAGCCTTTGGTGATAAATCCAAATGGCTCTCATCATGAAAATGTGGTACATCCATGAAGGAAAATATAGGTGGTCTAGAGGCCTTCTTGAGGCATGGAATCAGAAAATGATGGGGAACCTCCATTCCCATGTGAAGCTCTGAACCCAAGCTATCATCCATACAAAGCGAGTCACACTCCAAAATGGTAACCCATGAAAATTTTCTTCCACCTATGGCTCCTACAATGTAGGTGGGCTACATAAATGAATATGATAGACCAAATGGCCTACGCCACACTATCTTTCTCTCTACTTATGGAAATTGTAGAGCTTCTGCTAATATTGGGCTGCAATAATGTTTCCCTCAAGAGACAAAAGGACAATTGGATCTCCAAAGACCCCTCCTCTAGTATCATGACCCTTACTAGACCAAGTCATCTCATACAAAGTGAATAGCACATCATCACCATATGGCATCCAAATCTGAAAGATATTGAGTGTCATGTGTAATGATGGATGGTACCAATGGTTTCTCCAGGGGATACAACACAATTTTACTAACTGTTGTTTCAGAACATCATGTGGCAAGTTGTCTCCCAACAATTTTCTAGGTGTGCATGTTTTCTCATCTAGTAAGAAGTGGTCAATGTCATTATATTTCAGCTAACCATAACAATAATAACACAACACTTTCCCAATGCCATCCAAGAAATGGCTTCCTCCATCACTGATATTGGTCTAGAAAGACCGTGAAGCCAAAACATAAATTTTCCCTCTTGTGAAGAAATGCACTGCACATATATGGAAAGAGAATGCAAAAATTTTGTTAAGTGAAAAACAAAGAAACAAAATGCCATTATTACCATGCCTTGTGATTAGGATGAAAATGAGGTCCATGGATGAGCCCTCCGATCAGTATCTCCTCATAGTGGTTTGAAATGTGAACTGATACATCCCTCCATCGGAAGACTCCATCAATAGATACATACGCCCAAGTGACAACATTGTTGGCCTTTGTGATTAGGCTCCTCCCATCTCATAAATTCCCTCTTTGACATCCCTAATGCAAAATTCACATACCATGATGCTGCTATATATGGGAGATTCCTTCCTATGTGGAAGTTCCTCCTGATCCTCCAATACCAAAATAGCAGCCCATATGCACCCTTATTGTGCCATCCACTTCTTCTAAAATATCATGCAAAGTATGGGAGAAAATCATCCCATAATTTCCCAAGAGTAACCAGAGAAACAATAGCTCTTGCTGCCTCCTTACACCACCATCATACAAACCATGGAATGAAAACATGATGACTGACATGAGGAATGCCACATCAACACAATGCACCCAAACTCCTTACTACCCTATGATGCAAGTATCATGCCATGTCCCAACCACCAAAATACCCTTTGGAGTAGGATATGTCACATGATAACCAAACTCTTTCAAGAGTAGCCAGTGTAGCCTTGCCTCCTACTACCCTGTGGCATAGATCTGCAAGTGGCTCACCAACATCTTGCTCATCCACATCACCATTCAACCAATGGTGAGTGTCTAATGTTATGCTCTACACGGTTTCCCCTCCAATGGAGGATACCATCCTCCCAAATAAAATCAATATCTCTACACTTCATAGGATGTTGAAGTGCAGCCTCCTGGAGATCTCCATATGAAGACCACTCATTGATGAACATGTTGAATCCATAAGGATCCAGGTATACTGGAAGCAATAACTTCCCATTGATTTGTGAAGTTCTCATCAAGAAATATCCATCATCATAATAGGAGATAAGATGTCTCTCATCAACTATCTGCCTATCTCCTGCTACACATGTAGAATGGTCATTGGAATGCTCCAATAATGGTTGGGCCCCTAGCTCATCACTATTGTTCAATGAAAACGCTAATAATATCCACAATGGTGCATCTATTGTATCATGATCATGCTTAATGCTGAACTTATAGTTCTATATTAGATTTTTTAGGAAAATACTCATCCTATCCTCCAAAAATATCCACTCCAACCCCAATAGTTGTGTGAAGCTCAAAAATGTCATACTAGGATGAATGTACATCTCCTACTTGATCTTATAAAGGGTCCTCTACGCAGTGATAGTCTGATGCACCAAATTAGTAGTGTATCTTGACCCTAGGTCATGCAATGGCATATCTTGACAACCTTCCATAAGATTTGTTGAAATAATAGAAAGTGGAGACATTTTCATACCTTGGTTTTGTTGGGGAACATCTTGTACTGTTACAAGGGTTCCTCTCACTGGTTTAATGACTGCCCCAACTATTGGTGATGGTGGTTGCTCCTCTATGGCTGAACTAGTGCTGGTATAAGCCTCCTCTTCCTCATGCATCTCTAGAAAAGTGCATGGGAATCTAAATGTCGAAAGATCAAGACCACTCTGCAAAGGTGTAAGTGTTCTTTCTCCTGTTGCAAGTGCTTTGATAGCAAGTGGTGGTGGAAGTTTCTTCTCCTCCGATTTCTTCTTGTCAAAATTCTTTATCAACCTTTGAGTAAAATATGCATATGTAGTGACCTTTGCATGGCTCAAATGGTTGAACCACCAAATTTTTGCTTCACCCTCAACGTGCGGAGCTGTAATCTCAACAACTTCTCTCTCTACAACTGGATTTATCAGGAAGAATGCATCCAACTTCATTCCCCAAGCGCTTGTTGTGTATGTGGATGAACCATAAAATGTATACAATAGAAATCTATTATGCTTCTTTTTTCTATTTTTGCAAGGTATTACTTCTTCTTTGAGCTGAATGAACTGTGGGAGAGTTAGATCCTCCTTGAAAGCTCTTGACTGAGACTTTTATTCTGGAAGATACTCTCTTAGAATCTCATGATCTAAGTGTCCTCCCTCTCCATGACTTTTGTATTCTCTTTCAAAAGGAAATGGCATAGTATATTCCTTTTGAGCTCTATGTAATGTTGGTTCTTTCTTCTGCTGATAGGAAGTACAAGGCCCTTCATCATCTCGAAACACTATTTTGGTTTCATGGCCTTTCTCTATTCCTCTTTTGTTGACCTCCTTGGTGAGGTCCCTCATAGATTTGAAAATATATGAGATAAAACTCATTCCTTCGATCATTCTGATCTCTTTCTCTTTCTTCTTATTCTCCTGATAGCATAATGGCTGGGATCCACAAGCTGAGCCAAGATTATGCTCTGATACCACTGTAATATTCCAAAATGGGAAAGACAGGAATATAGAAAAAAATACTACAAATAGCAGTGAATAACATTATGACAACATGTATGACAAACATGAAGCCATTTTTTTATATAAATCATTCGCAAATAAGTACAATCAAAATGGGAACAATTCAAGTGATCAAGGAAAACAAGCCTCCTATGAACACATATGCCAAAACATGAAATGTTGCTACCTAGTAGACTATGAAAGAATTAGTACAACACAATTTCAGTAGATATAACTGCAACTGGAAAATGTGATAACAAGTATCTGATGATATAAGGCTCAAATAATGCCAGGAACAAATATCTAAGATCCACACACCTTTCCAAGAAAACCTAGAAAGGGTTTGAGGAATACCCAAAAGTATAAAATGTCAGAATACATCCCTAGGGTTGGATAGCAGTTGCAATTGAATACTAGAAGGAGGTGTCTGATATGATCTGAAAATGTATGACTCCTATAGATTCTCCAAATGAGAGGTTGATCCCCTCACTGAAATCTATCTCCCCAAACTAGGGCTCCAAACACTCTACTGCAACTGTACTATGAAAAAACGCAATTAATTTAGTAAATTGCACTGTAACAAATAACAGTACCTTATCCTGATGCTAAATCATGAAATGAAGATCAATAATATCACTTAAAAGCCTCCTGGATGAAGGGATGCTCCCTCCATTGGAAAACAAGCTCAGAAGTTGGGTTTATCAACCCTCCATTGCTACACCCTACAACACAGCACAAATCCAAGAAGAAACTACACTGTTGAAGTAAGCTGAAGCTTGGCTTGATGCCTGAGTGTGGAAATGTAGTGAAATTATCTTCCTAGAGGCTCCTCAAGGAAAGAGGTGGTATTCCCACTAGGGAACACCCTGTGATAAACAACACTGCAATCTTAGCTAAACAGCTGAAGAGAGAAACAAGTATAAACAGACCATTAAAAAAAAAAAAATCCAATCATGCCCTTAATAGTTGTAGGTTTTAACCCTGAACAAAAATTATCTACACACGAATCTTATAATAGAAAATAAACAATAGCGAGATCATAAAACATAAAATAGATAAACACAGAGATTTTCCCATGGATCCCAAATTGGGACGACCAGTTTGATTTTTCATTATATTCCTTTTAGTGTTACAACACATATATATACATGCCGAAGCATACGTAAACCCCAATCCATTAACCGTGGATTAGAACATAAATGTAGTTCCCTTGACCGTATCTACAAAATACCAGGGGCTGAAAACCATCGTACCCAAAAACCATGTGCAAAATCATGCAAAAAACATGGGTGGGTCTGCCTATGAGTGGGTCTGCACGCTAAACAAATTTTCACAGGGGCATTGCCCTGGACCCCAACAGTGGGGGCTACCTCCCCCCTTGTGACCCCCCTGCTGTGCCTGACGCAACATACAACACGTGGGGCTAGTCGTGGAAATAATATAACACATACCCAACATTCTCCCACTTGTTGTTTTCTTTCCACAGGGGGCCACAGGAGAGCTTAGTCATTGGGCCAATTCTTCAACACCCATTGTTTCTCTACACCAAGAGAACTTCTAAGTTCTCACAGACTTTGTCAATGCATCTGCAACATTCTTCAAAGTGCCCACCTTTACCAGCAACACCCTTTTAGCCTCAACCATATCTCTAACAAAGTGATATTTAACATCAATGTGCTTTGTCTTTGAATGGTAAGCAGGGTTCTTAGCCAAGAAAATTGCACTTTGGCTATCACAGTCTATCCTTATAGCTTGCTGTACCAACCCCATACTTGAACACAATCTTTGCAACAAAACTGCTTCCTTGCTTGCATGAGTGGCTGCTATGTATTCTGCCTCTGTAGTTGAAAGAGCCACTACAGACTGTCTTTTACTCATCCAACTAACTGCGCCTCCAAATAAGCTAAACACATACCCACTTGTAGATCTTCTTTGGTCCAGATCTCCAGCCCAGTCTGCATCAACAAAACCATGAATGTCCAACATTCTTTCCAATCTTGGTCTTCCCTAGTAGCACAAGCCATAATTGCTAGTGCCACGTAAATATCTGAAAACCCGCTTCACTGCTGTCCAATGCTCCTTCCCTGGGTTTGACATAAACCTGCTCAATACTCCCACTGCATGTGCAATGTCTGGTCTAGTACAGACCATTTCATACATCAGGCTACCCACTGCACTTCCATATGGAACACGGGACACATCCTCCTCTTCTTCTTGTGTCTTGGGACACTGTTCAGTAGATAGCTCTACACCTACAGAAATAGGAACATTCAACGGTTTACTATCCTGCATATTGAACCTCCGCAATATAGTCTCGACATACTTCCTCTAGTTTAACCAGAGCTTCCTCTTTGCCCGATCTCTCTTAATTTCCATGCCCAAAATATAGTTTGCAGCACCAAGATCCTTCATGTCGAATTTGGAGAACAGTTGGGTCTTCAAGTCTTGGATAATTTCTTTGTCATTTCCAATCAACAACATATCATCCACATACAAGACCAAATAAATAACACGGTCACCAATTAATTTAAAATAAACAAAGTGATCCTCCTTGCTTCTGGTGAAGCCAAGTCCCCGTATATAGGTATCAAATTTCTGATACCACATCCTTGGTGACTGTTTTAACCCATACAGAGACTTCTTCAACCTGCATACCATTTCTTTCTTACCCTTCACCATAAATCCTTCAGGTTGCTTCATGTAGATCTCTTCTTTCTGAATCCCATTATGACGTAACACATCCAGCCATTATCTCAAAATCCGTCGACGTGATGATACAAGTAATATAATAGAAATGCTTTGGCAATAGGAGAAAAAATATCACCAAAATCAATACGCTTGTCACAAGGAATAACCTTTTTCTACCAACTGAGCTTTGTATTTCTCCACCTTGCCTTCTACATTCATCTTCTTCTTAAACACCCATTTTCTCCAGATGGGCTTCCTTCCAGCCGGCAACTCCACCAGATCCCATGCCTCATTTTTGTGCAAGGATACCATTTCATCAACCATGGCCTCCTTCCAGAGTTTTCCATCCTGTGAATCTACTGCCTCCTTGACAGTTCTGGGATCATCATCGGTTATAGTTAAGGCAAAACCTGAACAAAAAGTAGATGGACTATACCTTTCTGGTTGCCTTCTTTCCCGAACTGATATTCTCATAGCTGGAGTTTGTGGCTCTTTCTCTTACGGGTATTTAACCATTGTGGGGATAGGATTCATCCTCCTTGGCTCAAACTCTGTCTTCTAGGGTTCCTTTGGTTGGAATTCATGTTAACATTTATATTTCACCTCTCTAAACACCACATCTAGGTTGTACACAACCTTCCTTGTTTCCGGGTTCCAAAGCTTGTAACCTTTTAAACCATCCTTATACCCAATAAAGATGCACCTTTCAGATTTATTATCCAACTTGGTCCTTTTCTGCTTTGGAACATGTACATATGCATCATATCCAAATACCCTTAGATGTGAAAGAGAGGGTTTCTTACCAGTCCATACCTCATGTGGAGTCTTATCCTCCAACGCTGATGAAGGTGATCTGTTAACTAAGTAACATGCAGTCTCCCTTTGCCCTGTACCCAATTATTTGTCCTAACCTTGCATTTATGAACGTAGCACTTTCACTTTTCCATCATGATGCCCATTCATTCTTTTACTGCCTTTCCGTTTTAACGGTGTTTATCGATGATGTACATATGCTATAGATGCACCTTCTTACAGAACTCTTCAAATTCCTTCTTGCAGAACTCCCCACCATTATCTATCCTCGGCACCTTTATCTTCTTCTCTGTCTGGTTTTCCACCAGAGCCTTAAATTCTTTAAATCTGTCAAAGACTTCAGATTTATTCCTCAAGAAATATATCCATGTATTCCTTAAGAAGTCATCTATGAATGAAACATAGTACATAGAATTTCCCAGTGATGGAACTGACACAGGTCCAAACACATCACCGTGCACAAGTTCTAATATCTTGTTTTCCCTCTTAGCACCAGAAGGAAAACTCACCCGATTCTGCTTCCCATATACACAATGTTCACAGAAATCGAAATCCAGAGAAAAATTAGACATACCTTCTACCATACCATTTCTATGCAGTATCCGAAGGCCCTTCTCTCCAATATGTCCAAGCCTTTGATGCCATAGCATGGTCTTTTCTCCAGAGACAGCGAAGCTTTCCGCTCCACTTTCAGGAACCATAGAACTGTTACACCCATCAATAGCAGTGCTACCTTGTAGCTTGTACAGAGTTCCAGTTTGAACTCCTCGCATTAATACCAGTGCTCCCCGAACCATCTTTGCGACGGTGTCTTTCTAAGACAACATTTTTACATCATCCATCATACATAATCATATTTCGGCCAATGCGGGGAATATGCGAACACGAAATGCTAAATGCTTCTGTACTGACTTGACTTCGCTTTCCACGTCCAAGCGATTCGCCTTATCATCATCCCCTGAGATACATCACCAACATCATGTTCTCATACTCGCAGAACCACTCCCGATGGGGGTGAAGGAAGCAATGCACGAGTCAATCAACCACCGGCTACGCAGTCTACATGTGTATTTGAAGAAGAAGCCAAATACACATACCCACCTTCATCCGAGGTGGCTTTTGCCTCTGTAGAAGGAGCATTATCAGATCCATTTCCTTTCTCAAGAGCTTTAGATCTGCAGTCCTTTTTGTAGTGCCCTTCCTTTTCGCATTTCCAGCATACCTTTACAAAATTTCCAGGATATTTAGATCTCCCTCTAGATTTGGATCGCCCACTCGAAACCTTATTCTTGTTTCTGTTTTGGGACCTTCCTCGTATAGATAAGGAATCTCCATTTTGGCCCTCCATATTTCTTCGTTTCATTTCCTCTGACAACAAGGTTGAGACAATGTCATCAAAATTCAAGGTAGTTGTATTGCTACCTATTGCAATAACCAGACTGTCCCACGAATCTGGTAGAGAACACAAAAAACTAATGCACTTATCTTCATCTGATATTTTAATATCAACAGATGACAACTGACTTAACACAGTATTGAAGGTGTTCAGAGGCTCTGTCACCGAGTCTCCATCCTTCATCCTCAGGTTATACAGCTTTTTCCGCAGGAACAAATTATTCACCAGAGACTTAGATTGGTAAACCATGTGAAAAATCGTGCAAAAAACATGTGTGGGTCCGCACACCAAACAAATTTTTCTTGGGGCGTTGCCCCGGACCCCAACAGTGGGGGCTACCTCCCCCCTTGTGACCCCCCTGCTACACCCGACGCAACATACAACATGTGGGGCTAGTCGTGGAAAGAATATAACACATACCCAACAATGGCTACCATCCCCTTGCTTATATTCTTGGTGAACTTACTCACCTTGGTACCCACTAACTAAAGCCACTACTTCCATGCATGGAATCTCCCTCAAAAACTGCTTTTTCCATCAATGAATGTCACTCCTTCCATACCAGCGCTGTTTGATTTGGTGAAGGTTGACCCAATCTTCATGCTCCAACCCCTTTTCACACCTGAGGGTCTTCAATCCAGCCTTTAGATGACCTCCTTTCACATTAGGAGTGTCTTTTATTCCTACTCAGGAGATTTATAGGTCTCCATACCCTCTTATTCTTCTAACTAAGAGAAAAATGAAAATTTAATATTCCAATTGGTTGTGTGCTAATTTTAGGTTTATTACATATCGCTACTCCTACGAGGCATGCAAATAGTTTTTTTTTTGTATTTTTCAATATTTATGAAAAAAAATGTAAAAGTAAATAAAAAGAGAATGCTAAAACAACATCAAAGCATCTACTAGACACCTCCCCAAAAATGGCGCCAAAAATTGGTGAGCCCTGGTAATGCACCAAGAATTCTGCATCTCTTAGAGGTTGCCCTACTTTATTTTATCAACCCGGGGTTGATACAAACTTGGAGGTGATAGTGCTATATACAGAGTAAATGCATTATACTCATGTCCGCCTCTTCTGAGCTCTACGAAAGGGTGTTATTAGGGTTTCTGGATGAAGTCTATCACACTTATGAATTTGGACCTAGGGATACAAATGATTCGAAACCATTACTTTATCACCAAGAAAAGAAATATTCTACAGCAAGAAAGTAGATCTAACTACTCTTCAATGAAATAAATCTACACATTAAGCTATGATAGCAAATGCAAGTAAACTAGGCATCTTGCATGAAGTAAATTATTGAATTTAAATCGCATAAAGGAAACTAACCTAATCACACTTTTCTAGGCCAAATAGCTAAACATACTATGTCTACTCTATGTTCTATCAATAATGATTTCAATCATGCAAATAATAATGACCTAACTATGCTTGTAAATGCATTATTTTGCAGCTAGGAGGAGAAAGCGTTAAGGTGGCTTATGAAGGGATTGGACTCGTGGCTGTAAGGTCGAAGGTGTATGCGTGTTTTTGGT
Source organism: Pinus albicaulis (assembly GCA_034641835.2). Taxonomy (NCBI): domain Eukaryota; kingdom Viridiplantae; phylum Streptophyta; class Pinopsida; order Pinales; family Pinaceae; genus Pinus; species Pinus albicaulis. The sequence continues at coordinate 64,733 of JAXQQM020068723.1, read as the reverse complement.
ACATTTATATGAGGTGGATGGTGGTTTCTGGGCTTAAGGAGGGGCCCACTGGTGCTACTATAAGTGTTGCTACAAGTTTCCTGTAGTGCTACAGGAAAGTCCTGAATTGCTACATGAAACAGTTGGGGGAAATCCAAGGAAAAATATGGGTGAGAAAAGTGTATGGAATGTTGATTGAAGGTGTGTTTGGATGAGTCAAATATGGAAAAACCCTTCTCCAAGCTCAGAACCTCTTGAGAATCCTGTCTAGAACCTCTACGGTTTGCTCATGGTATGAAGTTGAAAAATATGAAAACAGAGATGATAGGGATTTTGAGGAAAAGAAGGCTGATGAAGGGTGAGAAATGAAGCTAAAGGTGACGGTGAAGTCCTTCTTTGTTGTTCTACTTGAACCTGCAAGCAAAATACCTATTCATGAAACAAATATTGACAAATTCATGACGAAGGAAATGGAAAAGATGAGATGAATTTGGAAAGAAAATATACTTTTTCCTACAAACAGACATGTAACACAACATTCTAAAAAGATTCATGGAACTACCATAACCTATCTATTTATTCTAAGAAATCATAAAATAAAAAGTATTTTTCACTAATGGAGAAGGTCTACCCTCCTAAAGCACCAATGGAAGAGATAAGAGAGGGAGGCTTGACACATTTATTTTTGAGTTTATAACCTATTGTACCAACATGTAAGCAAGCTCAATCTACATCAAAAGACAAATGGAAGAAAAATAAAAACAAAGAATTGAAATGAAAGCAAAACTAGCTAAATACTCATAAGCAAACTAGCTACAATGACATAAAAGCAAAGAATGAATATTTTTTTTCCACAGAAAAAAATCAGTAACTTTTTATTATAAAAATGAAAAGTTACATGGAGCATATGCATAGCATTTCAGACAACTGCCCAAAGGGCACATGTGCTTTAGCACACCAATCAACGTAGCAAAGCTACCAAAAGAGAAAAGAGTCGAGAGAAAAGACAGAGAAAAACTAATTGGCTCAAAAAAAGAACCACAACGGCCAGAGTGTGGGTAGCTGTCCCACAGCTCAGGTTTTCCTCCCCTTATTATTCTCGACCTTGCGCCACCCGCTCTCGGAAGGCACAGTTGTTATAAGGACTAACTGATTTTCTGATATTTGAGGTCCTGTATCCTTGTCTGACTCTGACGTGTCCGAGGAGTGATGACGTTTGACTCCTCCGGCACCTATGTCCTCATTTGTCCTTTCTGACTGAGTCTGGTGGTACTGAGGGTCCTTTTGATCTGAAATTTCATTCCTTTGAAATTCTTGTCCTTGGGTGGTCTCATTGTTTCCAGTGGGAATGGGATCCTCCTCTGCTTCAGGTTCCTCGTCCTCTGAGACCGGAGGAGGGTAATGCCACCCTTTTCTATGTTTCTCTTTCTGTTTCTTTTTGTTATTTCCTTTCTTTGCGTCTGGGCATGAGTTTTGAAGGTGTCCTGGCATCCGACAAATTCTGCATCTGAAGGCAGTATTTTCATAATCGAGTCCCTGCAGCCAGTTCTGTTGCTTGTAAGACAGCATAATATTCTCCGGCAGTCCTTTACTCAGGTCCACCTCGACGCAGATCCGAGCGAAAGTATAGATTCTCTCCTCAATTCTTTCTCTATCAGTTTTGATGTATTTTCCAATACTGTTGCCGATTCCCTCCAGAACCTGGTCACTCCAAAAGTGGAGAGGGAGATTATGTAAGCGCACCCATACCGACATTCTGGCCACTGTCATGGTATTTGGGTCGAAATCAGGAAACCAAGGGGTCAGGAAAAGGCCTGTAGAACCCCAAAACCAAGGTCCTGATTGAATGACAAGATCTCTGATCTCCGAAGATTTAAACTTAACAATGAAGAAACCTTTGGAACAGAGGTGAATGTCACATTCCATGGTCCATCATGTGAAGATCCAATGGAACAGATCCATGGGTTTAGGCCAGAAACAATTGAAACGGCAGATGAGTGCTTGGGTTTCATATGACTTAACATAATCCTCTGTTCCTGAAGAATCGATTTTGAAAATAGGTGTTTGTCCTGACTGTTCCACAATGTAAGGCCTTGGAACAGCTCCTTCTTGAACTGGCGGCGGCCCTGCAGATTTGGTACCCTGTAGGATATTTTTGTAGGAGAGGCCGCCAGTTGGTTGCTGCTGGGGTGTGGCTTTTTTCCCCTTTTCTCCTCCTGCAGTGCTTGGTCTCCCTTGCTGAACAACACCCCCTCTCAGCCGATGGTTCAGAAAGATGGTCGAGTTAGCTTTAATTCCATATTCCATCATTGATCTATTATCCTATAGGGAGTGTCTACCACTCACTAGGTGCTGGATCGGGACCGGATATCCCATCAGTTCCCAGATCTGCTGTTTCAGGTGCAAAACAGAGCTTTCTGCTCGTATCCAGATTAGGTATGATTTACCCATAGGAGATTTGACAAAAATCTGGAAAAAATTTGTGATTACCTGATGGGAAGTGGTGAGCGGATCCATATTCTGATTCGCCAGGCTCATGGATAAAGCAGGTCGAGATACATGGAAGCAGTCGGTGCATAGGCCTAACTTTGGAGCCTTTGCAGGCCGATCCGGCAGGTTCGATGGACAGATCCTCTGCTTTTGTGCACCCGAGAAACGATTAATGGGGTTTCCAGGGTTGCTGCTACTTGTACAGTGATTCACTGCTAAAACAGCAGCATCAAGGCCGATTGGGGCTTTTTCCATGCAGGCCGCCATCCAGACGGCGGCCTCATTTAAGCCGAAGGACGACCTGAGCATAGGCACACTAATCTGGTGATTTACTTCTGCAACCCATACGAAGTGGATTGCCTTCGTAGGAAGACTTGCATGCCAAAAAGTCAGGCTCGAGGGCCAGATCCATATCTGACTATCTGCTATAGCAAGATCGGGGAAATATTTAGGAAAAAGCCTGTTTGCGAGGCAAAAACCTGTGAAGGCGGCCTCTTCAAATCCAGTAGAGTCGATGGCAGGGTATGGGGCCGCCCAAACGGCGACTTCCTCTTTGTTCCAGTCAAAGCTGGGCAGAAACCCGCAAGCTGGCGCCTTCAACCCATTAATTTGCCTCACATATACCTCCCTGCAATCAGTTCCATGGCCGCTCCTCCAGGTTGGCTCGATCCAGCGAGCAGCGGCAGCGTTCGGTGACTGAAACCCTAGGGCAAGGGTGAAAACTCCCTCACTCTCCATCCTTTTTAGAATTAGGAGTATGTTGTAACTATTTTCTAAAAGAAAAGAATGAATATACAAGAGGGAATAAGACTAATATATTTGGCCCTAACCCACAAGTCTAGCTCTCTAAAACAAGATTAGTGAAGCACAATCTCAATAATGATTTTATTTCAGAACATAGTCTCATTATGTCAACATGAAAATCTCAAAAACCTATTACAATAGCTAAGAGTCTATGAGCTTACTTCAAAGTTAAAATCCTAATAAGCTCTTGCTCAGACCTATTTAACATATAGTGTAGCTACCAACAAATACCTAAAAAGTAGGTGATGTTTCCACTTTGACTGCAAGTGAAGTGTAACTTTGGTGCACTTGATCTTGAGTTTTCTTGGCTACCTTTGATTTCAAGATGTTGGAGGGAATCTCGAGGACCCCTTGGTTTCCTTTTGGATTTAATGATGTGGATAATACCCCTAGAATCTCTCCTTGTTTTCCACTCCAATATTTAATGGAAAAAAATTCATAAAAATGAAATATATTCGTGATTTTTCTACATTTAACTCATGTTAGGCATTCAAAGTATGACAAGCCTCAACCACAATCTACACTAGCAACATAAAACCATAATATAATTAAAATGTAAGAAAAAGAGACTTAACAAGGAAAAAGGGTGACAATTAACCCCTCCAAATGTACCTAATGATGGAGTTCATCACCATTCTCCACCTTTGAGTTGAGCAAAAGAAATATAGTAGAGAGAAGAGATGTTTATGAGCCTTCATAAATAGGTTTAGTTACCCTTTAAAGTACAAGTATATCATAACCACCAACATACGGGTCGGCATCATCATCCTTCCCGCAACATTATTAAATGTCTCCTAGATCAAACTATTCATCCCATATTCATGTAATGTATTATCCACATGATTATCTTCTTCCATAGGATCATTAGCTTGATCTATCTCAATATTTGCTTGATGTTCTTGAACAAGCACTTGTACTACAACATCCTCTTCCTCATCAAGGATTGCCCTAGGAGAACCATACTAGACAATTACAATCAATAAAATAATATTAGTCATCTATCGCAAATATTAAATGATATAAATTTTTACAAATATAATATATGAAAACAAAGACAACGAAGAGCTAGACAAAGATAACTTAGCTAGTTAACTAATCATTTGCATATGGCTCAACTTAAAAATTACACGTTCATAATAATGAAAGTTAAAATGCCCTTAATGAGAATGATTCCATTGAATATATTAACAAATGAATGTAACAACTGAGTTTAATAATATGAACACCAGTATAGACCCATCTAACTCTGGTTCTACAAAGCGTTGAGAGGGATCAAATCCCTTTAGCTGCAAACGAATTTTTTGAGTAAAAAACTGAGTAGAGGTTTTCACCTCAAAGGATTTAATCCCTCTTAACACTTTGTAGAACCAGAGTTACATGGGTCTATACTGGTTTTATTTTATATAGAGGATGTAAGTGGCCCATTTCCATGGTTTTCTTTTAAAACATGTGTTATTCCATGAAGGAAAGTAGTTTTCTGAAATGGATTATTAAATGGATTATTAAAGGGATTGGCACATATTTTTATGGGTGGATATACCATGGACTAAGGGGTATTGGTTTAAAATGGATTTGAGGATGTAATTACAGATGGTTTTTCTAAAAACAATGGGTTGTATTTAACCTTGTATTAAATATAATTAGGAGTATTTGCACATGGTTTTGTGATATAATAGGTATTTTTTTTAATATTTTATTTTAAAAATAGAGCCTAATTCTTATTTATTTATTTTATTTATTTAACATTTTTTTTTATGGATGAGATAACAAATTTATGTTTTGGACATACGCTTTCTAGGGAAAAGATATGAGGCTTGCATTTTTATTTTTATTTTTTTATTTCTTTAAATTTTTTATGGCCGACATAAAAAATTTAGTGCAAAGATAGAAAAAAAGGGAATTGTGACAAACCGTAGATCGAGAAATGATCTAATGGTCTATATTTTCTCGTAGATTAAGTTGCGAAGAGGATGATTTCATTTTCAATTAGAGAGCACTTCCCCACTAATGGTTTTGGAGGTATACGCGTGAGATTCTATGGTTGCTCGCCATTTTAAATGTAGAATTTGGAAACAACTTTCAAATTGGTGAGCAAGATAGGGGTTTTCTCATTTGTTGGGTAAGTTATTTTTCCATCGCCATTTTATGGTTACTCTGTCATCGCAGAGCTCTGTTGCCCCTGTGTTCGATCAAGAGTTTTGTTTTGGATGAAAGACATCTACTTCTGTAAGTTTTGTCAATGCAAAATATCTAAATCCCATCAAGTAACATCTTTCATATTATGTATCTGGTTCTTTTTGAAATTAGGTTATATGTAGGATCTGTTAAATAGTTGAAGAAATTCGTTGTATGTAATCCATCGGTTCTTCCTACAAAATTGAGTTTTGCAATTTTTCAATTTTCTGTTTAGTCAGTCGTTCCTTTTCCAGACTTCATTGAAAGGTCAGTAGAGAATTATTCGAGTTCTTAAAGGGTTATAATGGATTCTCAAGGTTCTAAAGTACTGTGTGAAGTCAAGTCCCAAAATATCAGAAAGGATTTATCAATCCTAGGTTCACATGATGATTTAGATGAGAAATTTTCCAAGCTGTCGAGTCTGAGTTCAGTTGCAGAGTTAGGTCAAGAAAAATTTCATGTGTTTCTATAAAAAATTGTCAAACCAAAAGTAAATATTGACGGAATTTATTTTCCTTATCAAATGTCTATATTTTAGCATTGCATTCAATGTTGAATATGTTTATTATGTCAAGTCTTAGGTCTGGATGATGATATTTTGGTTTTTGAGATCATGATAGGATGCCTTGTATAGGTGAGTTAGTCCAACAATTCCAAAAGCCTTAATTTCGATGAGTTTCTTGCTGAAAAAATTCCTTCTTAGTTAGAAAAATTCCACTTGGAACATAATTTCAGATATCAAACATTGTTACTTAAGTTGATTATGCGTTAGAATCAAATTGCATTGCAAGAGATAAAACCAGATATTTTCATGAGGGATCTTAGTTGCTTATTGGAAGCATTTTATTTTTCCTTATTCAAATTTGTCAATGAAAGTATGGCTAGAGTGTATGAAATTTTTTATGATTCAACTCTGCCTAGAATTTTTGAGGAAATGAGGATAAATATTCAAATGAAAAATGATGTTGTTGCAGATTGGTTTTTGTACAAAGATTTTATAGCTATGACCGTTTATGGAGTCACAAAGGCACCTGTAATGTTGTCTTCTTTTATATTTTAAAGATTGTTTTCTATGGAGTTTTTGAGGAAAAGGTTATTCATTGAGGAAGAGAATTTTATCAAACACAGAAAGGGAGTGAGTATAAAATTTAAATACGCAGTTAAACCTTTTATAGTTTCTGATTTTTTTGCGCTTCCAAACATAGAGGAAATTGTTAAAGGAATGAATTTAAGGGAAGCTCAGGAAGTCAGGTGTGGTGCTAGGGGAATTATTGATCATAGAAAGAGTCAGAATATATGTAGTTCTTTTGAGAATGAATAAATGGAAGATTTAATTCGATGGGATAATTATGATACACGAAGAGATATGTTTGGAACCACAGGTGTAGAATGTTTATTCTGTAAAAATTAGGTCTAATCCTCTAAATGTAGGTGTTAAGACTCCCATGATAAAAGATATTCAATAAAAAAGGTTGCATAAGGAAATATCAGAGTCAGAGGTTATAGTTAAAAAATATTCTAAGAGGCAGAAGGATATTCCTGAAGGACGTGATATTGTGATGATTGATAATGAAGATCAATCAAGTTACCAATCAAAGGGTACTATTGTAGAAGAAGAAAAATGAGGTGCTTCTTCATCAGATAAGCCAATCTCTCAGGATAAACTTGAAGCTGAGAAAGGAGGTGAAGAGTTTCAAGTGAAAAAAGTTATATTTTCTCAAGAGTCACATTATTAGTTTCAATCTTGTAAAGATGTTCTTAGAGAATGTGCTGAAAATAAAAATATTTCCATTCAAGAAATTATGAGAATGTCACCTCAAGTTAGGAAGGTTGATATTAAGGATGTTTCATTATTTTTTGTCAAGGAAGTTGCTAGTAATTCCCTGTGTTATAGCCCAAATCCACCTAGGATGAAAGAAGGCGGGATTCAGGGTAACACCAAACCACACTCAGTCTGGTAGCTAGCCCTACCAGAATAGGAGAGGGCTCTCTCCGGGTCAATCTCAGGAAAAATGTATCAATATGCCTTGAGATGACTGAAATGAGTGCTAATTTTAGGCTAGGTATATTAATCAAGGATTTTGATTTTGATTTTTAGGGTTTTTTGTTGGAAAAAGGGAAAGGTAATTTTTGGGCTTGGGGATGAGGCCAATTTCGTGCAGAGTTCAAGTTGGGGCAGGGAAGGCAATGGCTTTGATGTCATAGATTCAATGAATGGATGGAAAAGACCGCTGAGGAGCTGAAGAGGGCAAGAGGGTGCAAGGATCCTCTCCAAACTGACGAGAACATATAAAACTAAGCAAAAGCTTAAGGCAGAGCACCAACAAACTAATGAATTCTACCTTAGTTACTCATTTGTTTAATTCAGAAGCAAAGAGAAGGGAAATGGCGTACATAAAAATTAATGAAAATTACAGATACATGGAGAAAAACATCATCAAAACTCAGAGCCACAAGGATCCCAACAAGTGCTGCAAAACTCTGGTCTTTCCTTTCCCAAAAATCTGAAATGAATATACAATGGAGTGCCAAACTATTCCCAAGAGTCCAACCTCTGAAAATGTCTCAGAAAATACAATATATAGACAATTATAACCCCTTCCCATGCCTCTAGGGGTCGAGCTCATCCTTCTAGGAGCTATTTCAACCAATTCTAAACTAGGAACTGAAATCTAGGCAGTCAAACAACTTGCCTCTATATGGGAGGAAACTGATTCATTCATTTAATTTTCACTTTTTAGTGAATGACTCCTCTAGAACAAGTAAATGTGAGCCAAAATTACATAATAGCCATAAAATTACATCAAGATAGATCAATAATTACATCCAAAAGTGAAACTAGTCAAACTGGCCGAATTTCTGAGCTGAAAAGTGAAAATTGAGCAAAATTCCTCTATGCGCTGCGCCAGAAAAATCAATGCGCCGCGCCACTTTGAGCCTATTTTTGGGGCACTTCCTGAAGTCCAAATCGAGCTCATGATAGCTCGTTGGAAAGCCCTGTTTGTCTGTTATCCAACCCAAGTGGAATGTTTGGATTTGGATGTCATTTGCCCCTCCAAAACTACAATCTCCCAAGAATGGTTCCTGCTGGTGCAAAAAGTGGCAGAAAGGCCATTTTTGGAGTGTTTTTGACCTTTAAGACCACCCAGAACTTCATGAAGTCTCTCAGCCATTCCTGAGCATGCATAATTTGCCATAGAAAACCCAAAAATATCAAGTTTTCCTCCAGAAGATGTCCCAATCATAAGCGCGTGTCGGGTGGCGCGACGCGTCGGGTAGAAAAACCTGTTTTGCAACCAAAATTTTCAAAAATGAAAAAATTTACTCCAAATTTTCTTAAAATTGGAGTGAAGGTCCCCCATCATGTGCCATGCTCAGCCAAAGAAGCTTCGGCCAATATTTGGAGTGGATCAGGCCTTTTTCACCATTTCAGTGTCCTCCTGGTGCATGCAGTTCAATGGCGGAATCACTGTCTTGTTCATAGGATGTGTCAGTGTCCATCATGGTGTTGCAATGTGTATCACAAGTGTATGTTTGATTTGTTGAAAATGAGAAATTAGGACTCGGTGTCTTCGTCTCCAAGTGCCAAATTTGCCAAAGGGAAATGAGGGACTGTGAGGAATATGGAACAGTGGGGAAAAGTGGAGTTTCTGTCAAGTGGATCTAAAATATGGGACAATCACTTGACATGTTTGGGATATGGGATTTGGAGATTTTTTGTAAATGATAGGGAAAGGGATAATAAAAGGGAGTGAAAGGATTTAGGGATAGGAGTAAATGAAATGACAAGATATACTCAAGCTAGGTGAAGTCAAGGATGTCAAAACAGTCCTTGAATGTTTTGGGAATTAGGAATTTATCAATGATATGAAGGAAGGGAAGTGATAGAAAGTGGTAGGGTTTTGAGGATGAAAACATGGGAACAAAGGGTATAAGGGATATGATTGTGTTGGGACAAAGGGAATAGGAGAGGGGATTATGATAACAGTGATAGGAACACAAATGAAAAATGGGGTGGGAGCATTTAGCACCAATAGTTAAACTTCAACACTTCATTTCAAACCCTAAGGGAGCAGATTTTGACATGGATATAGGGTTTGTTTTTCACCAACCAAATTTTAATGTCTTTGCCTCTAAACCACACCACACATGAATAAACTCACTGAACAAGCATGGTCAAACTTACTTGGAGAAAAATGAGTTGAATCGATTTGATTTTTATGGAGCGGTGATGATTTTGTGCCTTGGAGGCTCTATGCGCCGCGCGCACTCCCAGTGCGCCTTGCCAATGTTAATTTACACTGCAGAAATCTTCCCAATGCGCCGTGCATGCCATGTGCGCCGCACACGCCATGTGCGCCGCGCACCAGCCCAATGCGCCGCGCTCAACATTTCTCCATAATTCTGGCCTTGAAACACTGTTTTTCTTTCTCCATGATTTGTCTTAGGTTCTTTGATGTTTTGGTGTGCAAATGGATTGTCGAATGTGAAAATATCTCATGTATACAAAGGAATTTGATTCTTTCTTTTGACAAACCCATTTCTGCAGTATTTTGAACTTTGACACTTTTCACCTTTAATACATATTCTATTCTTTGTTTCCACTGATTTTTGAGTTGATGATGAATCCTTTGTCGATCTTTTGCAGGGATGGATGGCTTGCTTTGGCAAAGGCAACCAGGGCCACGCCTGAAGAACTGTAGAACTGAAAAACCTTAAGAATATACATGGCATTCATTACAAAAGATGAAATGATGATTTTTCTTCAAAACATAGTTTTGAAGAAAAGTCACGATCAAAGATGGCGATGAAGAAATTTGCGATGAAACCTTATTTTAAAACTCCCTCATGTGTCTGCTGGTATTATTTGACATTTTGAAGACTAAATTGACAAAACCCTAGACCTAATATGACCTAGAAACCCTAAAATGACTCTTTTCCAAGCAAGAGACCAATCATGACTGTAAAGGACTTGAAAACGGTTTTAATGAACTGAATTAGACCAGCAGGTACAAGGCATGAGGGGTATGAGTGACAAGGCCCCTTCCGTCAGATTATGGCATGACGCTAACGGAATGCAAATGAATGAAATGAATGAGACACCTAAACATGAAATGCAATAAGAGAAATGATCTCTGACGGAGGGATGACCAGACCGACTCTAACACCCCTGAAGATTTATGTGGTAGATGAGAAGAAAATGTGTAAGGTGAATATCAAAATGGATAAAATTGATGTTCTAGATAAGATACATTTGCATAAACAAGTCTCATATGTTCTATATTCTGATATACTATGTTCATTTTTGAATAAGAATAAATTGGAGAATAAGGATTTCAGATTAGAAGAGAAAATTAAGAAAGAGAAATCCATGTCAAAAGAATGGAAGAATCAAATCAATAAATTAGAAGGAGATTTGATACCAACAAGAGGGAAGTCTAGTGAAAAGAAAGCATCAAAGAAATTGTTGTAGGATAAATAAAATATTATTCAAGATTTGAAGAAGAAATTGAAGATTTTTGAGACTAATCATCCTCAGATTTAGGAGTTTCTGGATTTTTAGAAAGAAAGAGATGATTTAAAGCAGGAAAATTAAACTTGAAGGGTGAAGTTTTGCAATTGACCAAAACTAAAGAGCAAGTAGACAGAAGCCAACTCTTCTTTGATTTAAGATTTAAAGAAGCTTTCAGTGCAGGATGAGAAGATTAAAAAGTTGCAGTATTATTTAAATAAAGTTAATCAGGAGATTCAAGAGAAATGTAAAGCTTTGGAGAAAATTATAAGTCATAAAGTTTTTCTACAAAGTAGTTGAAATTAATAAAGTAGAGTTCGATAGAAGAAAAATATTTGATCTTGGATCGTATTATTTCAGAAATAAAAAATCTTAAAGATTATTTTGTATAAGTGGAGGATGAAAGAGAACTCGCTTCTACTGTTTCAACCAATAATGTTAATTTTCCACAGATGTTGGGAGATAAACCATGAAAGGCTTAAAATGCTACCAATTATTTAAATTTAAGAAAAAAAGCCCAATTGACTTTTTCAAGGATATATGACATACCCGAAATGATATCCTAGTCAAGAAAGTATATCATCGAAAATCAGATGATGAAAGATCTTTCATTGAAAACAAATTTCATGAAAGCATGGATATCAAGTTTTAAAATAATCTTCAAAGATATGTTTCTGTTTGGTTTTCCAAGGTTTTGGAATTAAGAAGGTTTTTTAATACCAGAAAGTGAATATCATATGATGCTTCTAGCTAAAAGAAATTAGATATCAGCCATAAATCAAATTAGTACAAGTATGAAGGGAGAGGAAATAATTAAAATCCTGAAAGAAGATATTTTCCATGTTTATGAAGTTAGAAAGGAGATTTTTGGTTTACCACTAGTTACATATAATTTCTATTCATAATTAGATGCAATTAACACATAAATGTTGGTAGTATCTTTTCCTTCGTCATCTATCTGGAAATTTTTTTCCATATTTGTAGATAAGTGGAATGTTTCATATCCGTCTCTTGCAACAAGTTCTCGAGGGTGAAGTCAAGGATTTTGGGCTTAATCATGGGAAACAGATTGGTTGAATACTTGGAGGTGACCTTGCATGTGTTACAGGAGAATAAAGGCAGACACACATGCCACACATGTTGTGGGAGAGGGAGGCTATCATTACAGTTCTTTTCATTTATGATTTTAGATAAAATTAGTAGTTGAGAGTCTATATTTTTGGCTGAGATATTTCTTTTGATTCATTCTATTTATAGAGTAAAGATTAAATTCACAAGTAATTTTTCAAAAAGGGAAAGAGTTGGCATGGATTTCAAATCAATAAATAAAGCAGATCTTAAGGGTAAGAGGAAAAATATTGAAGTAAAATAGTTACAACTAGTGAAATATAAAGAGTTATTTCAGCTTGAGAAATAAATGGAAGAGATAGAATATTTTTTTGAAGCAACATCCAACAATGTTGAATATTTTGATATTCCTAAAATTAGGTGGAGCATCGAGCAGAAAGAGAAAATGTCTAGTAGCGTATAAGAATATAATCAAATCATAAGGGATTTGATTGTAAATTCGGATAGGATTTTACCAAAAAATTAGGATAAAGAAGAAAGTGATTGGGAAAAGAACTTTACTCAAGATATTTTCAAGGAGCGAGGCAAGGAAGCAATAGATTCAAAGGATGTTAGTTTTATTCCTCACCAGGAGTTCTTCGGAGATATTTTATCCCAGTAATTCCCAAAGAAATTTGTTGGATATGCTATTTCCATGAACATAGATCCAAGATTATAGCAAAAGTTGTTTTTATTTATATTTTTCTGTAATTTCTAAAAATGACTCAAGGAGTCTAAGCTTGTATATATACAACATTTTATGATGTAATAGGGGTTCGTGTTTTGAGTAAGTTTTGAGAAAAAATAGTTGTGATTCTGAAATTTGAACTATTAATGAAAAATCAGTGGAGAAGTAAAGAGTCATTCTATACCAGAGTTTCCGAGAGTATGGTGTGTTGAATAATGTATCAATATCTTATGTGTATGTGATTCTTCTTTGTTTATTTCATCTTTTATTGAAATATAGATATGCAAAATTCATCCATGTTAGATGCTTTGTAATATATCAATTAAACATTTCACAAGTCTTCATCTAAATTCATATTAAATAATTCATTCATAGTTAAATGCCATTTATATGATGGATTGTTTTTTTCTTATTCCTCTATTATATTTTTTTTATTATTCTATGTTTGCATTTGAATATTCATTTTTAATTTTCTAAGGAAACTGTCCCATTGTAACCAATTCACAAGAAAAAGGATGAAGGAAAAGATGGAAAAAGTTAAAAACCTAGCATTGGAAAAAGGACCAAATGTGAAACTCGTCAATGTTGGAATGAGGAATTTTCGAGACTCCTAGCATTGGAAAATGGTACAATTGTGAAATCAATGTTACTAGAAAACAACCTAATTTCAAATCCTACTGCTACAAAGAAGTCGAATTAACAAAATCAATGCTAGAATAAAGAGAAATTACGAATTCTAGCACTACAAAAGGGAACATTTGGAATTCCCTACCATTGGAAAAGGAAATAAGGAGGAATATTAGCACTATAAAACAAGGTAGATAAGAAAAAAATTAGGACTATAAAGTTATAAAAGTGAAAAGGCTAGTGATATGAAAACGAAAATTTAAAAATCTAGTGCTAGGAATGAAAGAAATTGGAAAACCTTGCTCTACGAGGGAGGGAAAAATGAAATCCTAGAAGTATAAACTTGAAAAAATGAGAAACATAGCACACCAATGAGTAGAGGATGTTAGTTTTGAAGAGAGAGAGAGAGAGAGAGAGAGAGAGAGCATCGATGAATTCCAAGACTACCTAGCATAAATATTCATGAACAAATGTAAATATTAATTACAAATTAACTACCTAGAACACATCATGATATTTTTTATCAATGCATAAAAAAAATGAATATTTTGGAAGAGTTTCACTTGTGCAATTGACTATATAGTTGAACTAAGTGAAGACTAAGTCTCTTATGGCATGTATAAGAAATACAAAGAACAAGTATTTTATGGTCTAATGGATGATAATGAATAAGTACTTACTAATGGATGATATTCATCTCCACCTTCAGCATGTCCATAAATTCTACAATTCTTTCGAGTTGTTGTTATTAAAAATCTCCTTACATTCAAGCCCTTACACTTTTTACAAGGGAAATAACATTTTCTATCCTATAAAGCCCCCAATGTTGATCCCACATCTCCTTGGCCCAGTCCTTGAGGAATATTGTCTCACATTTTTGCACACCAAATAGATTTTAGTGATGATTATCAATCAAAATTAACCTCAAAATAGGCCATAACATTTCAAAAGTATGGGATGTATAACAAGAATGTGGAACTTGTAAATAGGTATTCATCCCTACATAGGTATAAATAAATTTCCCATCAGATATTCGACACTATTCTGTCAGATAAGTGTTGCGCAATGGTAAAATTCCATTAATGCCGAAATTGGAGGAGATCCATCTCCGCCTTCAACATGACCATAATGTCTACAATGCGTTTTAGTTTTTGTTATTAAAAGTATCCTTACTTTCAAGCCCTGCACTTTTTACAAGGAAATAAGATTTTATATAATTTGAAGCCCCCAATGTCAGTCCATGTCTCCTTGGCCTAGTCATTGAGGTATGTTATCTAACATTTTTCCCTCACCTAATAGCTTTTAGTGATGATTATCAATCAAAATTAACCTCAAAATAGGCCTATAACATTTCAAAAGCATGGGTTGTATAACAAGAATGTGTAACTTGTAAATAGGTATTCAGCCCTACATATATATAAATCAATTTCCAATTAAATATTTGACATTAATCGCGGATAAACCTTTGCACAATGGTAAATTTCATTAATGCCAAAATTAGGCACTGTAAAATTCCATCAATGCCAAAATTTTGGTGTTTTATGATGACAAGACAAGGATTGTCGAATATGAGACTTTATGTAATTAACGTCGCATAGGCGGCGTTAAATCGAGCTTTAGATGAGAGGTTTGGAGGGAACTTATCAGCAACAAAGTAGTTAGATATGATAGCAAACCAAAAAGATAGTGCTGAGATAGAAAATAGGTGTTCATCAGAAATTTGTTTATCCACCATTCCTTCCTGATATGCAGGTAGAGCTAACTTGGATAAAAAATCAGCAACA
This sequence comes from Pinus albicaulis, assembly GCA_034641835.2. Classification (NCBI taxonomy): domain Eukaryota; kingdom Viridiplantae; phylum Streptophyta; class Pinopsida; order Pinales; family Pinaceae; genus Pinus; species Pinus albicaulis. Next base: position 49,567 of record JAXQQM020068723.1, on the reverse strand, counting down.
ACATTCTCCTTCCCAAGTTTATCAACAATGGTTAGGCAAAACTATTGTAATAACAACAACAATATAATTATTCTAGCATTAACATAAGGTTTATTCAGTAAATATTTGATGGTTGCATGGTTAGTGTGCACAAAGGTCTGATAACCAGTGATATAATGTCTAAATTTGTTTAAAGCATGGATAATGGCTAACATTTCCTTGTCTATGACAATATAATTGAGTTCAAACTTGGACAAGTTCTTACTAATGAAATAGATTGCATAAGGTAATTTGTCTTTTAATTGCCCCAAGACTGCTCCCAAAAATTTGTCTGATGCATCTATGTGGACATGGAAGGGCAGAGCCCAATTTGGACCTCAGAGAATGGGGGTAGTAGTCAAATTTCCCTTAATGAGCTCAAAAGCTTCTTGATAGAGAATGGACCAGGTAAACTCAGAATCTTTGGCCAAAAAGCCAAATAATGGTTAAGCCAATTTGTAAAAGTCTTTGATGAACCTTATGTAGTAACTAGCTAAACCTAAGAAACTTCTGACATCTCCTTTATTTTGGGGCGCATACACTCTTTTGACGATGGTGATTTTTTTCGGGTCCACCTGTATTCTTGCTTCTGATATTGAGTGGCCCAATACTACTCCTGCTCTTTTTAAGAATTCACACTTTCCGAGCTCAGGGAGAGATGCATCTCAATGCACTTTCTTAGCACTTTTACCAAATTTGAGAGAGCTTCTTGGAATTTATCCCCATAAGGTGTGAAATTGTCCATGTAGATTTCAACCGAGTCATGGACTAGCTCAGAGAAAATGCTTAAGGAAAATATTTAGAAACTAAGTGGGGAATTGCACAACCCAAAGGGTAGGACTCTGTAAGTGAAGGTACCCCAAGGACATGTGAAATTGGTCTTGTCCTGGTCTTCAGGGCTAATTTGGATCTGGTTATACCCACTGAACCCCTCTAGGAAAGAAAATAACTTTTGCACGACAATTCCATCTAGAATTTGATCTATAAAGGGAAAAGGGAAATGGTCCTTCTTGGTGGATTTGTTGAGTTCCCGATAATCAACACAAATTTTCCATTTTCCATTCTTCTTCAGGACTAAAACAAGAGGAGATGCCTACTCACTATCTGATATAGAATAGATGAAACCTAAATCCAATAACTTATGTAGTTCTTCCTTCACTATGTCCTTTAGAGCTGGGTTCATCCTTATTTGGGGTTGGCGCATAGGCTTGCACCCTTATTTAATGTAAATATGATGTGTGCACACCAAGGGATGCACCCCTTTCATGTCCTTGTAGTCCCAAGAAAATGCATTTAGGTTTTCTTTCAAAAGTTGGCAAAACTGCTCTTCTTCTCTATCTGAAAGGGATGAGTTAATTTTCAGAGATTTTGACAGGCCAAATTCCACAGCCTTGGTGGTTTTAGAGGTTGAATCAACTGCGTGTATTTCCATCCAAGGGTGGATTTGAAACTCTTTGACTATATTTTCAAGTGGACTATCAGTGGGGGGCTGGTTCTGAATGATTTGGTCAATGAATTCATCTTCATCAAGCTGCCCCACTCTAAGGATAGTATTAATGGTACAAATGGGGTAGGGTGTAGTGTTGCATACTTCATATTCTTCTTCTTCATCCTCCAACCATAAAGGTAGATCATGGTCAATGGAAGGTTGGGTTGGAGGATATAATACTAGTTGTTTAGACAAGGTCCCATTCTTGATAGTCATGTTTCTACTTGATCTAGCTATAAACGTGTGGTAGCTGTCAAGTCTCCTAAAACCGAGATGATACCCATTGGGAATTTATTTTCCAACTAGAGAACCATGAAATATGTAGGATATTCCCAAGAGTCAATTGAAACCATAAAATCCTCAACAATTCCTTCCAAAGTTACTATGGACTGATCTGCAAGTTGCAAAATTATTGTGGTTTTCCTCAAAGTCCCTTGGAGGTTGAGTTTAAGCATAGTTTCCTTGTTCATAACATTGATGGAAGAAACGAGATCAATCAGAGTATTGGGGACTATGACACAATATATGTGCACATCATTACGCGTAATACCGGTGTCAGTACTTAGGATTATATCAGCGTGAGAGGTAAATCCCTCTCGGACACGGGCGATCCCTACTAGCCCCGGCCGGGTCTAGCAACAATCATCAAATGTTACAGCGCAAGTTCCTAGTTACGAATAAAATACCAAAGATGGAGGCCTACCTGGAGTCCAGTGCTATGATTCGTAGAAGAGACAGCGTTCCCGTTCCTCAGCCTCGGCAGATCACGATCCCCACGATCTCCGTGAATGGACACCTGCACATGCAAGAAACAACACAAATGCAAGCATAAAATCCAGAATACACAACTATATATCAGTCAGAAAGGATATAACTCATTATTAACATAAGTGAAAAACAGAGTGGAACCATAACCGTAATCATTCATTAATAAACAATCGAAAGAGAGTACAACCAATGTTCTGACGCCGCGGTCTCCTTCGGAAGGGTCCCCAGTCGTTCATGTCTCGCAAAGCTCGCCAGGGAAAGGGCAAGCCTCTCTAGAGTCTCTCGACGATAGTCTCCTTACTTGAGTCGGCCTTAAGGGAAGAAAGAGGGCTCTTACAGCACAAAGGCTCTTGGGAATTTGGAGATTCAAAGCTTGGGCACTTCAAGACTAGCTTGCCATGGAATTGAGCAGGCTTTTATAGATGGGGAAGGAGGGAGTTGGGATCCCTATTATTGTGGGATTGGCCCTATCAACAAGGAAGGTTCCATGGGAGGTGGCAAACCACTTCCCTTCCATGGAACTCCCGCGGCCAAACCTCCCAACTCAAGATAGGCAATGGTTTCTGAGTTGGTTGAAACACAACTTCCGCCATATTTGTTTGCAAAAACACTCCTTAAATTGGGTGGCGCGACCAATGCTCTGGGACAGAGCGCCAGGTGGCGCGACCTCTTTGCAGGATTTCCCCCATTGGCGCGAGTTCTGAACTGTATGCCCGCGCCAATGAAAAAAGAGATGTTTTTCATGATTTTTGCAAGGAGATGTCTTAAGGGAAATTAAAGCTCATGCTTAGAGGGATGCTTTGATGATGGTTTCAAGGCATGACAGTGTTCACAGGTCACAAAATGGGTCCTCCATTGTGCGGGACGGGGAATGGCTTGGGGACGGTGACAAGTGTTATTATGTGAAGATGCCCCTAAATCTAGAGGCCCCGAGAGAGAGAGGGGTGAAATGATTTACGAGAACATGTTCAACTGAAGCCCTGCCGTCAGAAAACCTGCGCAGAAAAATACAACTGATATCTCAAGTACATGATGTATATGCGGTATGGGCACAGCCATCCAAAACAAAGTACACTATAATCCGGATCCAGGGTATGGGTGCAGCCATCCAGCGAGGATCAAATAAATAGACTCAGGTATGGTCGCGGCCATCCAATCAGTGAGTCATATACATAATGATAATAATCCACAATCGCAGCCTGGATTACAACAAACACAATCCAGGGTCTTGCGCTCCATCTCGACCCAAACAAAGTACAAGTTCAAGCATGCGAATATGTGAGCTGAAGTCGAACATGCAAGAACATCGTCTGATTACCAGCCAATGATGAGAGTTGTTAACAGACGCGAGAGGAACCACCAATAATGACAATGGCCCTCAAGGTACTATAGGTACAATCTACGGCGTGTGAATCAATGAGCTGGCATCGAACACCCGTAGAATCACTCGATCAGAGGCCAATGATGAAAACCCCACGTCGAATGCGACGAACCTGCCATTGAGGCATGCAGGCTCCAAGGTACCATAAAGGAGTCTCTAGATCAGCTTCCTGGATAATGAGCTGAAGTCGATAGGAAGTGACCTTGATCGAAGGTGAGCCATAATGTTTCCCACATCATCGACACGAGACAGAGGAACATGATGTTTTTGTTGTGAATCAGGATCGTATGAGAATCAGAGGAAGGTTGATATTTGCAGAGGCCAACTTCTCTTGAACATATAAACGGCACGACAGTGGACTTGGCAGTATTTGACATCAATGGATCAGAGGTCATGGTGATGAGGCAATGAGCAGATGAGAGGTCAAAAGGGATTATCCAAACCCACGGAGGCAAAGTGAAGAAACGAGATGAGATGTCCCCAACCCGACACGAATGCAGACAAGTGCCATGTTCAAGAGTGACATACTGCCGACGACAACGATGATGGTTCCATTTTCCCCCCACCATTTCTGGCGAGTACCCCAATTATTTTTGATAACAAGCTTGAAGGGGATAGCATATGCTTGTGATATAAGTCCGCCCTTCGGGCGAATCCATCTTAGTGCATTTAACGAGTCCTAGGAAGGAGAAACTCGGAGAACGTCATTTCGACGGAATCCAATGTCATCAGGGTTTAACGAGTCTGACAAAGGAAGAACTCGGCGTCTTTTCATGTTTAGAGAGTTTGAAAAGACAGCGGAAAAGAAAACTCCACAGGTTCCTTTTCGTAAATAGTTCCCCAGATCCGAAAAGGTAGAAAACAATATCCGGGAAAACCTCCTAGTCGCGATAGGCTAGGGTATTCCTTTTTCGTAATCGATCCAGCCCAGCCCGAAAAAGGGTTAAACTTATACTGGGTGAATGTCGATTCGTGTCCATTTTAACGAGATCGAAACGACAAGGGCCTCGGTAATCTTTTCATGTTTAGAGAGTCAGAAAAGAGCTGAAAGATGACTCCAAAGTGACTTTTTCGTGTATTTACCGAGTCCGAAAAAGTATAAAATACAACTCGTTTCCATCGTTAAAGTCGCAAAAACCTGCTGCTGCACATACCAAGCAAGCGTAAAACCCATTTTCGACATAACATATTAAAATATTTGATAAAAATAACTTTTAAAACTCATCTTATGTCAAAAAAGTTATAAATATGCCAAAATGGTAAAAACAAAATTACATTTACTATTTACCTTGGTAAAAAGCAGCAGTGGTCCATTTGGAGTGCAAACTTCTGACGGCGATTGCGACAGATCCGGTTGACCATTCAGATTCTCGTCTACTACAGGTAAGAGGTGCTTCCCTGTACTTCATTTCAATCCATTTTTTAATAGTTTTCCCTTATGCATCAGCCCTTTGTGGCCACTCTTTGAATTTTTAGGGTCGCGCTCATTGGCGCGGGTATCGGGCACGGACCCGCGCCAATGGGCTTTTCTATGCAAATGGATCGCGCCACGTGGCGCGACTGTTCACAAAACAGCTGCGCCAGCGGCCAGACCCAAAATTTCGCCTAAAAATCCGAAATTTTAATCATTTTAAATGAAATTTGAAGCCTACCAGAGATCTAATTAAGGGTTTATGACCATGTGGATGCAGGAAATCAAGAAAAATGGTGATTGAGTGGAAAGAAAGAGAGCATGGAGAAGAGGATGAACAGGCCATAGAAAGTGAGGCTTGCATGAATGCCCTCAGAAACTGTGGGCTAAAGAAGTTCTTCCTTACACCCTGTCTACGAGCTCAGCCCGAGCTCCTCTAGTATTTGATCAGTATTTGGGACGAACATGAACAAGTGTTCAAGTTGCGAGATCAGGTATTGGAGCTGGAGGTTTCTGATGTGTATTTCATCACCGGATTGTCTCGCAGAGGTCCGATCCCCGTCTTGACTGGGAGTAGACCATCTGGCGAGAAGATGGAAGAAGTGATGGCACGAGTGTGCCAAGGAGCACAAATGGGATCAGGGAGCAAAAAGGTGGATATCCACACTATCCCCGATATGGCATTGAGAGTGTCCTCCACAACAATCAACTGGCGTCGTAACCACCTAAAGAACTCCGGCCTCCAGGACATCTGTTGGCCACCTCCAACTCTGGGCATTAGTGCTGCCCAGCGAGCCATTCTTGGCTCTCGTGGTATCGGATCTGTTACTATGGCCCCTTGGCCCTGGAAGATTGGTAAACGTTCCAGAATGAACGATACCAGGATGGAACCATAGCCAAACTGTTTCAGTTTAGCTTGTTTGCATTTTGTGAGTTGTCTTTTCATGTTTATTGTTACTGTTGTTGCCCAGTCAAATGATAAGGAAAATCAGGAATCTGTGACTATATATCAGTCAGAAAGGATATAACTCATATTAACATAAGTGAAAACAGAGTGGAACCATAACCATAATCATTCATTAAATAACAATCGAAAGAGAGTACAACCAATGTTCTGACGTCGCGGTCTCCTTCGGATGGGTCTCCAGTCGTTCACGTCTCACAAAGCTCGCCAGGGAAAGGGAAAACCTCTCCAGAGTCTCTCGACGATAGTCTCCTTACTTGAGTCGGCCTTAAGGGAAGAAAGAGGGCTCTTACAGCACAAAGGCTCTTGGGAATTTGGAGATTCAAAGCTTAGGCACTTCAAGACTAGCTTGCAATGGCAATAGGCAAGCTTTTATAGATGGGGGAGGAAGGAGTTGGGATCCCTATTATTGTTGGATTGGCCCTATCATTAAGGAAGGTTCCATGAGAGGTGGAAAACCACTTCCCTTCCATGGAACTCCCGCAGCCAAACCTCCCAACTCAAGATAGGCAATGGTTTCTGAGTTTGTTGAAACACAACTTCCGCCATATTTATTTAAAAAACACTCCTTAAATTGGTTGGCGCGACTACTGCTCTGGGACAGAGCGCCAGTTGGCGCAGCCTCTTTGTAGGATTTTCCTCATTGGCGCGAGTGATGAACTGTCTGCCCGCGCCAATGCAAAAGGAGATGTTTTCATGATTTTTTGCAAGGAGATGTATTTAGGGAAATTGAAGCTCATGCTTAGAGGAATGCATTGATGATGTTTTCAAGGCATGACAATGTTCATAGGTCACAAAATGGGTCCTCCATTGTGCGGGACGGGGAATGGTAGGGACGGTGACAATTCTTTGACATAACAATCACCCTTCCCAACATTAAGTCAGATAGCTTCCCTACTACATTGATGGTGGTGGTATCTTTCTTCTTTCTCCCAAGTTTCTTAAAGCACCTTTCCTTAATGAGCTTATTGTAAATAGGGACATCCTTAACGGCCTAGAGAAGGGGTATTTTTACAGACAATTTTTTCAGTTCTCCCAAAAGTTCGTTTCCTCTAGGGTTTGCTAACTACAGAGTATCAAGCACTTAGGAAAAAAAGCTTGTTGGATCTGAGTGTGATTTTATTCCTTTTCTTCCTCAACCTCTGCTGGTGGAGATGGAGGATGGTTGTTCGATATTACTCTTCCTGACCTAAGATTAATCTTATGTATCTCCACAACATAAGCCAGATATGATGTCTCCCCAGTGTAAACCTGTTATGCCTGCTTGTTGTTCGGTTTCGTATTGGGATGTGCAGGAACATGAGGCATATTGGGTGAAGTAAAATGAGTGAGATGAGGTTTATTTGGGGGTGGAGGTAGTAGAGCAGGTGGTTATTGTGTAGAGGCCCCCACCCTTGTCATGCATTTCTCCACTGAGGTGGTTGAGGAACATACTACTGAAATGGTTGTCTTACTAGATGAGGATGATAAGGAGGGCTGTAAGCAAAAGTAGGAGGTGTAGGAAATGATGGTGGAGTGGAGTTGTACCAAGATTACATTGGTGAATTATGATTGTTACGATACCAAGAGTAAGGTGCACCTTGCATACAGTGTTGATACGATCGAGGGCCTTGAGGCCTTCTATTATTGATGAAACATAGTTTCTCCAGTCCTACTTCCCCACCTTGATACACATATTTGAGTCCAAGTACCAATGGACACTTATCTGTGGCATGATTCTCCTTAGAGACTAAGAAAACCTCTATGGCATGCTTCCTGCTTCCTCTTGATCAGAATTGTGTCCATTTGCAAAGAAAAGGTGTGCAACATCTCACTCTTGAATTCCTCCAACATATTTCCAATCTCATGCTTGATGGAGGTGGAAGAGGAAGGGGTACTGGTCAGACTCTGGCTAGCTTTGATTTTCCTCCTAGCTGCCCTAGAATGGTTCCTGAAGACAATTTTGATGCCATCATAAGGAAGTTGGTAGATATCTCCTCTTGATAACATATTGATGGTTTAAATCACCTAATCCTTGATCCCAAGCAGATAAGTACAATTTTAAGTGATCCAGGATCAAGGGTGTAGTTGGCTCTTTTGTAATTTAACTTGAATCTTTCTTCAAAATCTTCTAGGGATTAATCGGCCTTAAATATTTCCTCTTTAGTTTCATTAGACCCATAGTAGTCCATGCACTTGCTATTAAAGGCCTCTTACACCTATGCATAGGTATTGATGTTGTTCCCAGGCAGACCCATGAACCAACGCAATGATGCATCCTTAAGGATAGATGGGAAAACTTCATCTTTTGATCATTCAGGGCATAGTCATAGGTCCTACAAACAACAAAAAATTAAAACATTAAGGTGTTAGGGTTCTCAGAGGTAAGTCCGTGGAAATGTGGAAGGTCAAAGGGGTTGATTTTCTTCATCTTAGTTTACCCATCTATCTCTCTAATAGGAAATACTCCTTGGGTTCTAGTCTAAGCCATGGCTTGGATTGGTTAAGCAGGTTCCTATGGTGAAACAAGTTATTCTTCTTCTTCAATAGGCTCTTCAAAGTTTTCAAAAGGCTCTCCTATGGTGTGTTCAACCTTGCAGTCACTAAAGAAGAGTGAAGGTTGATTGTGTGGGGATGTGGGGGTTTCTAGTAAAAAATTTCCTTGACTATCCCTAATCCTACAAGGAATTAAAATCAATTTTTTTTTTTTTTTCAATATTTTTGAAACTGCATGTAAAAGGAAATAGGAAAATAATTCTAAAACTGAATTAAAGCATCTACTTAGACACCTCCCCGGAAACGATGTCAAAATGTGGTGAGACCTATTATTACACCAAGAGTGTTGCAACTCCCAAAGGCTACTGTACTTTAATTTATCAACCCAGGGTTCGTACAAACTTGGATGTGATAATAATATATAGATATCATATACATTCTACTCGTGTCATTCTCTTCTGAGTCCTACGAAAGGCTGTTATTTCTAGGGTTTCTGAGTAAAGTCTGTCACACATCGAAATTAGACCTAAAACTACAAGAGACTCAAAACCATTACTCATCAAAAATCAAAAGAATATTATAAAGAAATAAGATACATCTATCTATTTTGCAGATAAGGAAATCTACAATGTAGGCTATGGAAAGAAATAGAAGAGAAGTAGGAAACATCCATGAAGTAAATTGTTGAATTGAAATTGAAGAATCAAGACTAATCTAATCACACATTTATGGGCCAAATGGCTAAACACACTCTAACTACTTCATGTTTTAACTATGATTATTTTAATCATGCATCTATTCATGAACTAATTATGCCTATAAATGCTCTATTTTGCAGCCAAAGGAGAACGTGCTAAAGTGACTTAGGAGGGTATTGTACTCATGGATAGAGGGTTTAAGGTTTCTTGATGGTTATGGAAGTTATAGATGAGGTGGATGATGGTTTCTTGGCTGAAGGAGAGGCCAACCGGTGTTGCTAGAGGGTCTGCTATAGGTTTCCTATATTGCTATAGGAAAGTCCTGAATTGCTACTGGAAATAGGTCGAGGGTAGTTTGAGGCTAAATATGGTGGAAAAAAGTGTAGGGGTCATGGAATGAAGGTGAAAATGGATGTATGGAAAGTGTCCAACCCCTTGGCCAGGCTCATAACCTCTAGAAAATATCATCTTGCACCTCTAGTGTTTCTCATGGTGTGAAGGTGAAAATCTCAAAAATAGGGCTGAAGGTGATTTGGTTCAAAGAAGGCTGATAAAGGGTGAGAAATGAAGCTTCGGGTTTTGGTGAAGTTCTCCTCTGCTGTGATACTTTAACCTGCAAGAAAACTACCTATTCATTCAAAAAACATTGGCAAATCTATGTTGAAGAAGAAGGAAAAGATGAGGTGAATTTGACAAGAAAACCTACTTAAGCATTCAAATATAAATCTAACTCAATATTCTAAACATGTTCATGACACTATAGTAGCCTATATATTATTTCCACGAAATCATAAACTAAAGAGAAAATTTAGGCCTATGGTGAATATATTCCCTCCTCAAGCTGCAATGAAAGAGATGAGAGAGGGAGGTTTTGAAAGAAAACTTTCTAAGTTTTATAAGTTACTCTACCAACATCTATGCAAGCCTAACTACAACAAATATAAAATGGAAGAAAACTAAAAACAATGAATTGAAATGTGAACAAACTAGATAAAACTCATAAAGAAAACTAGCTAGAATGGCATAAAAATAAGAATGAATACACAAGAGAGACCGAGACCAATGAATTGGGCCCTAACCCACAATCCTAGCCCTATAAAACTAAATCGATGAAGAACAATATAAATACTCATATTATTGCAGAAAATAGTCTCATTACATAGTCATGAAAGTCTCAAAAACCTATTACAAGAGCTAAGAGTCTACTAGCTTCCTCCAAAATTCCAATCCTAATGAGCTCTTTCTCTACCCTATTTAACCTAAAGGGTAGCTACAAAAAGCTCCCTAAAAATTAGGTCATGTGTCCCCTTTGAATGCAATGTAAGTGGAGCTTTGGTGCACTTGATCTACCACTTGCTTGGTTGCCTTTGATTTTGATTTGTTGGAGGGAATCTCAAGGATGCATTGACTTCCTTTCGGAGTTAAGGAGGTGGAAAACCCTCCTACAATATCTACTTGTTTTCTACTCCAAGATTTAATTGAAAAATATTCAACAAAAGTGGAATATTTTCGTGATTATCCTTCATTTAAAACATATTAGGCATTCCAAGTATGACAAGCCTTAATCACCATCTACACTAGCAACATATGACCATAGTATAATCTAATGTGAGAATATGCCTAAAAAGGTGACATTTAACCCCTCCAATTATACCTAATGATGGAGATCATCATTTACCACTTTGTTAACTTTCATAATATGGCGCCAATTGTTTTCTTCCAAAGGTTTAAAGGTGTACCCTTGGATTCCTTGCATCTATGATAGAGCCCATCCAATCTAAGGGCTGAACTTGGAAGATCTAATACCACTAGTAAACACACCTTGTTACACTTAGGTATGTATTTAATACAATAATACAACATTCATGGTACAATTAGGGAAATGGGGTAAAATATTTTTGACTTTCCTCTCAATTTCCAAAATTCAATTTGGATGTTAGCATCGTATTCATGTCAATAATAATTTACGGGTGATATAAATTTTCACCCAATTAGACTCTAGGATTACATGTTGGGGTCTTCTAAAATCTTATTAATTCAAATGTGCCACCTCACCTTTTATACCACGTGGCATGTCACTAAACCCACACATAGTGGCATAATTGTATGTGTCTAGTGGTAGTTGGTGATGTCATGTGCCTCATCATCACACACCTTACATCACTCCCCACCATTTCATGTTGGTGTATTTTTCATATATATATATATATATAGACACGCGCGCGCACACACACACACACACACACATATATTTATGTCCTCCCTTTCTGGTGTTCTCTCGCATCCAACGACCCAAGTCACCAAACTATATTGGTGAGTAAGGACTAAAGCACCACTCCATCATCCCCTTATTGATGTCATAGGGCGTAAGGCTCCACTATCATGGTTCCACTTGATTTTTCTAGGATCCAATGGTCTAGCATCCTTCGACTCATTCAACATGCCTCATCCAATAGTGCCACCCACCCCTTGGTCGTTAACATCACGTGGGTGAAGGCCCTACTATCATAATTTAGCTTAACAATTCCAAGAAAAGATTCAACAATCCACTATCTTCCAAATTATATGTAATATTATATCCGATAGCACTAGACTACCCTCCCCTCATTGATGTCAGAGGGGGGAGTGTCATGCTATTTTTATCGACCATTTAGTTTTTAAACCAATCTCCATTGGTCATTAGAAACTCGAATTATTCCATCAATTGTAATACATGGTTAAATGGATCGACAGACAATCTCTCTGGGTCAAGGCCTCCCATTCTACGCGTGGATAGGGTTGAAATATGACCTCCGAACATGGTGTTGGACACCTTTAGACCACGCCTAACATCAAATAATTTTTTTTGTGTACCTTTAGTGTGTTTGTGTGTGTATAAACATAGGGTGTGGACTTAAATTGCCATACATAGGCATATGGATGACTAGTAATACATTAAACAAGTATTGTATAAACTAGTGAAGTATATTTATTTAGACTTGCACCACGTGGTGAATTATCTTAGCTCATTCCCATAACTAAATCATATTGATAATAGTCTTGAACTCAACTTATGAAAATACATTCACATATTATAATTTCGAGACTTAAGGTGGAGTTCCCTATAAAAAAAAGAGGTTTAGGATAGACACTATGACATTAAGTTGATTTAATGTTACAAAGGTAATTTCAATTGCAATACATTATATTTATTCCATTAACATAATATATTTATTATATATATAACCATGGATATGTAATTTATGCATTTAAATGAGAAAATCAACTCAAATCAATGATGTTTGCACTTATATATACGTTTTTCATTTATATGTATTCTCATTCTCGTATACAACCACTAGTATGAAAATTCCATTCATTTTTACATTTGTTCAATCAGGTTTGTTAGGGTCCTATATTTCATAAGATCTCAAGGTGACTGAGTTTATTCTATCTGTCAAATTTATTTTGTAAAATGATTTCCAATCTGCAAAAAAATTTCAAAAAAACAAAGAAAGGATAAAACATAAAAAATCAAAAGTGTATATGTTATAAATAAAAAATATAAGATGTGAACCCCATCAAAAAGAAGAAAAACAATAAATTTTTGATAGTGTTGCACCTCCAAATGCCACTACTCTTAGTTTAGCTTATTTCTGAAAATAAATTGTGTGCAACTTATTTAAAATGCCACAAAATTTCAATAAAGTTCAATCATATAATTTAAGCATGATTGAATTAGGTTTAAATTTCTTGTTAATAGGTAGTGAAATATAATTTGTCAAACTATTTAATCTTGACAGATTGATTAGTTAGATAAAAAATAAACATTGGTTCAATAGTTTAACCTGAACCAAGGGAGATGTTGTAACATCATGTTTTGATAATTTAGCATAAGTAGTTAAACTTTTCAAAATGTTAATGTAGGATATAGAGGCAAAAGAATAAAAAAGTTAAAAATGTTAGGAAAATTATAATTTTATAGGCATCCATGTCAATAAAATGTTAGGTTTTATATGCCCTAAATAAATAAGGAAAAATAAAATGTTAGGTGGTAGATGCTATAAACAAGGGAGGAAAACAAAATGTTAGGGAAGAAAGAAAGAAAAAGAAAAGATTCATTATGTTTTAAATGTTTTTGACTAGCTACTAATCTAAATGCGCCTATGGAAACGTTATTTGTATGGTTTAAATTCTAATTATTAACTTATATCCTAAAGTTTTAAACCATAGCATATATCCCCCCATACTTTCATTTAATTCATTTCCCTTTGTTTACATTTCCTTCCCCATTCATATATTTCCATACATTTCATTATAATCTTGCACATTCAAAATCACTTTTCCCATAGGCCAAAACCCAAAAAAATGTTTGATTGTCGTCTCCTACAAACATTTCGAAGGACACTATATGATGAAGTGGGACCCATTTTACCCGCCACACTTCCCTTCCATTTCATTTTCCTTTGAAAAACATAAAACCTTAACTTTTTTCCACCTTTCCGCTTTATATTTCCACTTTACCTTTTCATTTCTTTATCATTATTTTTCACTTACCTCCACTTCCTTATTCCCTGATTTTGATTAAAGTGGGCTATCCCTCCATGTCACCTTTTATTCCCCACCATTCATCGCAGATCACATATTATAAACCTTTTCCATCACAACTAAACTTTAAAAATTGTGATCGTTGATTTGTGATATACCGCATCGTAGATTTTTTAACTTACCCTCGAAATGCCCGCAATCTATTTTCTTTAACTTGTGATGCGACAGGTTGGCCCCACCACAGCAGCTCCACCCCCCACTTCACAGTTGTTTTCAATACATGAAACCTCATAAAATTTTCCTTACCCCATAAAACATTTCCCAATTTATAAACCCCACTGATTGTAGTGGGCTTCATTTATCCCTCACAAATCATCCTCCATTCAACACAAATCGCACTTCGTGGTTTTAAGCATTTACCTTATTTCCCAAATGATAAATTCTACGATGAGCGATGTGGGTGGGTCCCTCTCCCCGCACTTCGAAATTTTTAGATGTTAACTCCGCTTCTTATAACAAAAACCTAAAATTTGTGATTTGCGTTGCGGTCTTGTCCCACTTTCCCCTGCCACGTCATTTACCTCTTCCCCGCAGTTTTCACTTCAATTTTTTTAGTGTTTACCTCCTCCGCGCTTATAAATAAAACATAACTTTTGTGATTTGTGCTGCCATATTTTCCCACCTGTTAGCCCTCCGTAATTTGTAATATTGGCAAGAAAAAATTACAAAGGACAACATCAAACCACATTGGAGTCCAGGACCTAGACTTCTCAGACTTAGAGAGGGCTCTCCTTGTTTTACGATTTATTAATTACCTTGATGATTATAATTGCAGATATTAGGCTAGTTATAGCGATGGGGGTTTTTTGTTTGATTGATTGTGTGGTTGGATAGATAGGGCTATATAAGTTATTTTATTGGGCGATGGAGTCAAAGGCTAGAATGGAACATCAAAATGGAGAGAAAATCACAAGGAAAGCTAACTATGCTAAATGGATCTTAAGAGCAGTATGAATTATGAGGTGAAAGAAACAGTAAGGTTCAGTAGTGACTAAAGAGAAGTTAAGAATTATTTAATCAGAATTCAGCAGAAAACATATATTGTATGATTTACAATTGGATGAGCAGATACAAAGTAGAGAAAACAAAAAAAACATTTAAATAGAGAAGAAACACATCACTATTTTAACAAAACTCAAGAATCCTATAAATGGTCTTTGATTATCGATGTCCAGCTCGAAAATTACAGTGCTCCAATAGTAGTTCTTACAATACAAGTGCTAAAATATCCAACCCTTGATAATGAGAATTCTAGTAGTATTTAACTAAAAACTAAGTCATTTTTCCCTAATATAATTTGTAAAACTTCATTTATTACAAAAAAAGAGAAATTAGACAAGTGTGGCCATGCAAGGCCTGAATAAAGAAAATCTTTAACAACACTACCTATAGAATTAATTTCGGTAACCCTTCAAGAATGTAAGAACTCAGGCGGCTCTTCGTGAATCCAGAAAATGATTTAGAGGTAGCTGAGATGGTTGTGAGGAGGAAACACAGGGTGGTTATGACATCTAGCTCTCTCTCTTGGATACCACTGCATGGATCATAAATTAGGATGTGATGTTGGCATTGCTAATCAACCGGTGGTTATGCTAGTGTGTATATTGTGCCTTTTGAATCTTGAAATGTACACAATCTATTCCACTTCTTTTCTCTGGGGATTTTCGTGCTTATAACTTGTCAGTATACTTCGTCAACCTCTGTCCATTTGTTGAAAGTGGGTATTGTAAGGAAAACATGCTTCAGCTCATGTTGAATAAATATTTCATTACTCAAGAGATCCTAGATAGCTTTCCAGGTCACCCTTCCTTGGATGCTACTGAATTTGGTGGTATCCTTAGCTGCTTCTCTAATTTTGGTCATATAATCTTCCCCTCAGATTAGCTTGTTTGTAATATTCCCAATTAGTCCTAAGCTAATTGGAATATTCATTTTTCTTTTATTTCTTTCTTTTAAGAATAAAAGTGTAAAGGACGTCCATCATAATCCGAAATAATTAATAAATCAATGCCAAATGTAAAAAGGCTAAATCTTCTCTACTAAATCAAGCACCCTTAGGTGTGAAAGGGGCTGGAAAATTTTGACTTAGTCAACCTTGACCAAATCTATAGCGTTGTCATGGAGGAGTGGCCATCAATGAGGCACAACACAGTTTTAGATGGAGATGGCTTGTGTGAAAGAAGTGATCACATTGGAAGTGGTTTAGCGTTTGCAAGCTCTTAACTTATAAAAGGAAGGGGATGGAAGCATTAGAGGGTTGTTGATGATATTATATTTCTAAATATATTTTCTATTTAGACATATATCATTCTCTTGATTTTTAGCTGAGAATAATGTTGTTTAGCATTGGGTGTTCCTGGTCGGGAATCCCACCTCTTCCCATCGAGTAGCTCTTAGGAGAGTTTGCATTGTATTGTCCACTATTTGGTTAAAGGCTAAGCTTATTCTTTCAAATACAACATAGATCTTGTTGAGGGTTTGGTTGTCTTTACAAGTTGGAGCAAGTGGAGGCTATATCTCTTCAGATCTAGGCCATTTCGGTGCTCCTTTTCAGTGGAGGAGGCTTCTATTCCGATGGTAGGAGAGTATTGGATGGAGCAGCATTTCAGATCTTGGGATGTGTCCAACCAAATTCTAAACCCTACAACGCATTTTTACTTCCAGATCTACGTTATTCCTATAGGTGCAGTTGCAGGGAATTTTGGCACACCATTTGGGGAGTTGTTTTCAAGTGTTTGGGATCTGCCCTTCACTTTGGAGATCCATTGGAGGAGATCTATTTCTTGTTCATATTAGATCAGATCTGAATATTTCTGAATATTTTAATATTTCTGTAGATCTACACACATAGATCTTAGATCTACTTCATGTATATGGTGTAATGTTGAAAACCCCAAGGGGATTTTGAAGAGGAGCCTATATAGTGTATGTATATGTTACATATTACACTTTTCATGCACTTATTTTCTATATATTTGAAGTGTAATCAACAATTGTTGCATCCTAATCAAATAACCTTGTAAAGCCTTTTTCCAGTCTTAATACATGGCTACAAAACCTCTTTTAAGGATTTTCTTCTATTGGAGACTTATATATCTTATTATGCATCTTATGGGCCATCTTGTACATCTATTTTGCTATTGTAAATACTTTTGAAAGGTCTCCATATTGGCCTCCTTCTTTGTCTTTAATGAACTGCGTTATTTTTTTGCAAATCTTCATTCTATTTTTGCATTCCCCATTTTGGAATATTACAGTGGTATCGAAGCATCATCTTGGCACAGACTGTGTTTTTTTTAAGAAGCTAATATGTCTTCTGAAGAAGAAGAACCTCTTACTGATAGAGAGAAGAGGTATCTAAAGAAAATATAGAATAAATTTGATTACACAAATGACAATGAAGACAAGGGTAAAGCTACTTTATTTGGAGGTGAAGATGAAGAAAAGGATTTTCCTAAGATCCTTCTTAGATCCATGCAAGATCTTGCTAGAGAGATCAAAGAGATGATAATGTATAGAATCAAATAATCTCCTAAAGGATTCCATCTTGGAGAAGGCTCTGGCATATCTCATCACTGTAATGATCAACCAGTGCATCAGCCACAAGTTTCCCAACGCTCTACCATGCCTACTTTTTTGGCTGTGGGAAATGAAGGGCTTCAAGAGCATGAATCCCTTGAAGACTATTTTAAAGAATATGAGTCTCAAAATTAGAGATTCAAAGATAACTTGAGTTTTCAGGAGTTTTGTCACATAAAGGGCAATAGAAGACCAAGGCATCATCATAGAGGTGGTGGATTCATTCAAAATCATTATTGACACCACACTATGAGCAGATTATTTTTACCCGACTTTGATGGGTCATCCAAGTGTTCTGCCAAATCTTCGGTAGAAAAACTTGACAACTACTTTCAGTTGAACAAGGTTCTAGAGATGGAGGCTATCAAGATTACAGTGCTACACCTTGAAGGTGAAGCACATGACTAGTGGTTCCATGGCTTGTCTACGTTGAGTCATGCCAACGTGACTGCTTATTCAGAGTTCACTAGAAGGGTGGTGGAAACATTTGATAGAGGAGATCAATAGGCACCATTCATGAGCCTTGCAAAGTTGAAACAATCAGGTAATACAAAAACTTACATCTCTGAATTTTTAAGACTTTCTGTTATGGTTCTTGATTTTTCTACAACAAGAAGGGTGTACATGTTTGTCGATGGTCTAGATGAACCTCTTCATGGTTTGGTTAAATCTACCAAGCCCACTACCCTACATGATGTTATTAAAAGGGCTAGAGACCTTCAAGATTCCTTTCCAAAAGCAAAGGAAACCTTTCAGCATAAGCCCTCTTTTTCTTCAAAGGGAAAGGAAGAAAAATCTGCTCCTTCAAAGGAGAGCTCATACAAGAAGCCTCTTGATGATGATGTCTGGAAAGATCTAAGAATAAAGTAGGCTTGCTTCACTGGAAAAAAATCATGGGCACCTAGAGATAGATGTGCTACTGGAAAAGCACATTACATATGGGTCTTCTCAAATGATGAGGAGGAAGAAGAAGATGAAAAAAGAAGGGGTCACAGCGCTGACACTGCAGGAGGAGAGCCAACACCATAAGGACATGGGAATGGAGAATTTTCTCCTATTGGAGGGGATCTTGTATATTTGAGAGGAGTACCTAATTAATTTACCTTAAGAGTTCAAGGTTCCATCTTGAATCAGAGGGTCTCTGTTTTGATTGATAGTGGGGCCACCCACAATTTCATTTATGCCCATCTAGTGCAAAGGAGGGAAATAGCCACTGATATTTTTGAGGGATTCTATGTTTTGGTCCCAAGAGATATAAAAATGCAATAAATGAATTATGTTCCATCACTTTCATTCACCATGGGAACATATACATTTATTGATCACTTATTTTTGTTTGACATACTTGAAACCAATGTGATTTTGGGTGTTCAATGGTTGATTACACTGGGAAAAGTCACCACTGATTGGGATGATTTGAAAATGGAATGGGTGGATAATAAGAGTGGTGAAACTCAAATTATCAAGGGAATTCATACATATCCCTCACATACCACTTCCACACAAAAAATGGAGATGGATTTGTGTAGTGGAAGAAAGGACCTTACAACCCATCTATCATGCTCATGAGATTGATGCATGACACACTATTATCTAGTGGAAAACCACCTGATTCAGATTTTATGGGATATGTCTCACAACTTGATGCTCCAATATTATATCTAGGATGGATGGGAGCATTAGAAGACTATGATACAGTGTTGGGAGTCTTGGGTGGGCTCAAGGAGGAGGGAGATCTTCTCCCAACATCATAACTACCCACTTTCATTTTAGATTATGCATTGTGGGAGGAGAAGAATAGAAGGAATGGCCTTCCAACATATACCTTTGGCATGGGAGATGTCAAGGAGGATATCAACTACATGATAGACATTTCAGTTGATGGATCATCAACGCTGTTAGTGTTGGGAAGTTTAGATCCATATTGTAAATCCCAACTGTTGGCGGATTATTCCAAGGATCTTCACAATTGCATGATACTTGATGACCAGCTACATGAAGAGGGCTATTCTGTGAAAGAAGGAGTCATCTATCATCATGGTAGGATCTTCTTGTCTAGAGCCTCCAAGATCAAGGAGAAGTTGCTATGAAGAGCCTATGAAGAGTTTTGTTTCAGCCAGACATATTCCATGAAGATCTACAACATCATCATGAGGAGCTTTGATTGGGAAGGCTTTGAAGGATAACTACATCAGAATTTTCAAGAATGCATGAACCATTTGGATTTGGGGTAGAAATATAACTCTATGAAAGAGTTATTTCAGCCATATCTTCCTTCTTTTAAGAGAGGAGAAAGATCTATGCACCACTCCATTTGTACAAGGAGGATTGTTAGTAAAGGACATACTCATGTAAATCATGTTCTATTTTCTGATTTTATGTATTCTTTTACCATGTATATGTAGGCCATGAATTCAAGAAGGATCGTTATACCTTATAACCTTCATGGCCAAATTTGGGCCTCAAAAATTTCTGAATATGGCCACTCCATTGGAGGACAAATGGAGATCTTGTTTCATGATGGGTGCATTCCTAAAGCACCAAATATATCTCACACTTTCAGCCATGGTGAGATGACATGGGTAGCAAGTAAGTGGTGGGGAAACCACTTACCACATCTTGATCTAATGTAGTCAGGAGATGCACTTCACTGGTTCCACGTGTGGGACTATGACCCACCTCCATATGCACAAATTTATGTTTGTTTGTATGTAGTTTTCCCCCATACACTAATGTTGTACTTGTAATTTTTATGGGAATGTATGGAGGGAGGATGGGAGGTATGTATGTGCCCTATCGGATCAAGATTACCCATGTATATTATTCTACATGTTTCAGGGAGAACATTGGGCAAGCCATGTTTGTTTCATTTGAGCTATTGTCTCCTTATGGGATGGACTATCTACATCTCATGAGAACTTTGGAGGAGAAATTCATGGAGGGATGGATTGGTGAACACTTAGGTTATGGAGGAAGCTTATCACATGTTGAGGTCACCAATGGAGGAGTAGAAGGGTTATAACACTCACCTCGTCAGTTGCTTGAGGACAAGAAATATTTGGGAGGGGAGGACTGTAGTATTCCAAATTAGTCCTAAGCTAATTGGAATATTCATTTTTGTTTTATTTCTTTGTTTGAATAATAAAAGTATAAAGGAGGTAGATCATACTCCTAAATAATGAATAAATCAATGCCAAATGTAAAAAGGCTAAATCTTGTCTACTAAATCAAGCACCCTTAGGTATGAAAGGGGCTGGAACATTTTGACTGGGTCAACCTTGACCAAATCTACAACGCTGTCATGAAGAAGTGGCCATTAATGAGGCATAGTGCAGTTTTAGATGGAGATGGATTGTGTGAAAGAAATTATCTCATTGGAAGTGGTTTAGGGTTTGCAAGCTCTTAAATTATAAAATGAATGGGATGGAAACATTAGAGGGTTGTTGATGATATTATATTTCTGAATATAATGTCTATTTAGACGTATATCATTCTCTTGTTGTTTAGCTGAGAATAATTTTGTTTAGCATTGGGTGTTCCTGGTCAGGAATCCCATCTCTTCCCATTGAGTAGCTCTTCAGAGAGTTTGCATTGCATTGTCCACTATCTGGTTGAAGGCCAAGATTCTTATTTCAACTACAACACAGATCTTGTTGAGGTTTTGGTTGTATTTTCAAGTTGAGACTAGATCTCTTCAGATCTAGGCCATTTCAATGCTCCTTTTCAGTGGAGGAGGCTTCTATTCCATTGAGAGGAGAGTATTGGATGATTGGAACATCAGATTCAGATCTTGTCATGTGGCCAACCACATTCTAAACCCTATAGCACAATTTTACTTCCAGATCTATGTTATTCCCGTAGGTGTAGTTGCAGGGTGTTTTGGCACACCATTTGGGGAGTTAGTTTCAAGTGTTGGGGATATGCCCTTCACTTTGGAGATCCGTTGGAGGAGATCTATTTATTTTTCATATCAGATCAGAACTGAATATTTCTGAATATTTGGATATTTCTACAGATTTGCAGACTTATATCTCAGATCTACTTCATGTATATGGTGTTATGTTTAAAAACCCAAGGGGATTTTGAAGAGGAGCCTATATAGTGTATGGATATGTTATAGATCTGACTTTTCATGCACTTATTCTCTCTAGATATGAAGTGTAATAAGAAAAATTTTTAGCCTAATAAAATAATGTTGTAAAGCCTTCTTCCAGTCTTAATACATGGTTGCAACACCTCTCTTGAGGATTTTCTTCTATTGGAGACTTGTATATCCTGTTATGCATCTTATGGGCCATATTGTACACATATTTTTCTGCTATAAATACTTTTGAAATGTCTCCATATTGGCCTCCTTCTTTGTCTTTGATGAACTACGTTATTTTTCTGCAAATCTGCATTCTATTGTTGCATTCTTCATTTGGGAATATTACATTGTTATTAGTCACAGTCAGTGAGGGAAATACTTTGGCTATGAGGGGTGCAATCTTGTTCAGGAATCTGCTGACGGCCATGTCCAAATCACGACACTTATCCTCCAATTTCCTTACTAAATTTATCTTAGTGAGGATCCTCTTCAATTCTACTATGGTTGTTGTTCTATCGGGTACATCTAGCACTTCAAGCTCATAGTTGGTCTTAGAGTTCAGGAATTCTATAATCTTAGGTGAAGTTTTTGGCATGTTTCCTAATTCTTGATTTTCTTTATCAATGGCCACTACACATTTTTCCACCATCTCTTTTTGTTCAAAAAAGATGTTGATGGGGCACCACATTTCTTCCACTGACTTAATGATAATAACCCAGATTATGAACTTCATTTGGCCTAGAATGCTGCTATCTAAAAATTATTTCCCTACCTTCTCCAATCTCTTGATATGCTTCTTGGCTATCTCATGGGCAGTTTCAGTCCTGGCCTTTTGACCTTTTAGGATGACAATCTGTGTTTCCAATTTGTAGGTCTCTTATGACTGTAGGTTCATGCTTTCGATGGCCTTCGACAGCTGGTATTTCATTCTAGGTGTTACAGCAGGTGTGGGAACAACTGATGGAATTTCTAAGATGGGGGTAGCTTCCACTGGGATGAGTGTACCTCAAGTTGCCTCTTCTTTGTCCTTCAGTATTTTCTCCAACTCATTCTCCATTTGTTTGATTTGGGTAGGCTGTTCAACAGCTAACTTCAGTATTTGTTCCCTCTGTGATTCCTGTTCCTCAATTCCTTTTGTCAGGGGATCTTCTATTAATATCATCCTGAGTTGCTTCCTGATGGCTTCTATATCGGCATTATTCTTCTTCAAAATATTCTCCACAACTTGAAAATTGGTCGGGTCATGATCCAGCTTCACAATTAAATATTATAAAGACTTAATCCTTGAGTATTTAGCCATGGCAGATATCTTTTCTATAATGAGTTGTGATTGAACATTGGATAAGGATATCTGAAGCTTTGAAAAGCTCATAGTTGTACTTGTCAGGGTGGAGGCCACCATCTCTCAAGTATTCTTATGTAATTCCATCTGATCAATGGGATGGATGTCCTTGACATTAAATACAAATGATATCTTCTTGTAATATCCTGCTCCTTCTAGTTGTGGGACCAAAGCTTCTATAAATTCCATCTCCATCCTTTTCTTCCCAGTGTTAAAAGAAGACAGTAGCCTTCTTTGTGAACTTGGGGTCTGCTTCCAGAATTGGCTGTAATTTTTGGTCTTTAGAACCTCATATCTTAATTTTATCTCTTTAAATGTAGCATAAACTGATCTTTATTGACCCTCTATGGTAGGTCTGGAAGTAGATGTCTGCAAGGTCTTCTACTGTAGAGATGTTGAGGTAGTATATGCAAGGGTGACCATTGTTTAACCACCCATTGGAGATGATCCGGGGGTGTCTGCAATATGAACCATTGATTGCAGATTTGGTTCCACTCCCTAATAAATATCCATATGAATTCAAGACCTCTTCCTATATCTTATTTTGAATTCTTTACTATAGGTATCAGTCACAGAAGGTGACTGATTCTCTCTTGGCCTTTTAATCCCTATCTCATTTTCTTTCTTTTTCCCTTTGTCTTCTCTTCCTTCTGCATTATTCCTTTCTTGTGGTATTGGGATCTGGAGGCCTGGAGTGGATGACACTCGTTCTTCCTCTTCTTGGATGGTATTATTCACCCATTCTGTTGGATTGGGATATTGTTCAACTGAAGGTCTAGGTGTGTGAAAATAGGGTGTGAACTTGATTTCCACCTTTTTCCTGGAGATAATCCTTGCAGGGTCATGAGACCAAGTGAAGCTATGGCTTAAACTATCTCCTTCCCTATCTTCTCTGCTTCCTCTGTTGCTTCTCTACTATTACAGATGAAAAGCCAATTTGTGTTATGATCCTGAACTGAGTCTTCTTCTTTCCAGAGACCAAGTGGAGCTCATCTGCATGTATCATTTTCCTTATGTATTCCAGTGCAAAGACCCTCATGGAGACTCAGAACTTTGGAAAATTGTAAGCAACTAGTTCACTTCCATAGACTCGAATCTTTGTGTAGTTTTGATACAAATACTAGTATGTTGTCTTCACTTGTTCTATTAGTTGCATGGTTTTTCTGATTTCCTCATTTATCCTGGTCTCTGCTACATGATTGACTGTGCTGATGGTTGGATGCAGAAATAAATCTACAAAATCCTTGTATGTAAAATCCTTCTGATCTTTTAGTAGTGGGGTAGTCTATAATATGAAAAATTGGGGCTCATTATCTTCATTTACCTTGGATATTTGAAATTGAAACCTTCTAGACTGGAAATGGACAAACATATATACCAACACAGAGGAATATTTGAAAACTTGATCTGTGTTAAACTTTAAAAACTTCTTATGAATGGCCTCTGCAAGAAATGGAGCATATTTGAATAGGAATATGGGTTTAGCACTTGGGGAAAGAGTGGAAAAGAAAACTATCATAGATTCCTCTACCCACTAATCAATGTGATAACTTAACAAATTACAAGATAAAATAGACATGATGTGCTGGTCCTATCAGAAAAGTTAGATGAGGGATAAGGAGGGTTCTTTACAGGAATTGGGGTATCAGGGGTCATGGAAAACTCCAAGGTTTTGGCTCTGCTGGCAGGGTCAAGGTTATGATAAAATTATCTGAGGACTTCATATGAGAAAGGGACCACTTGCTTAGGAGTGGGGGCCTGCATCATCTCCTGGATGGATTGGTCACTGAATGCAAACAAGATTTCTCTTGATGGGGTGACTATGGTTCTGTAGTTAATATCATAATAGCTTCAACACTTCCTAATGAACTATGGGAACTATGGGTCTTTGGGATGATGTAAAGGGGAAACCGGGTCTCCCATAGGCTAAGGTCATTTTCTCCTTCGAGGAATTGGTCCTCAAACTAGAAGTAAACATAAAAAAAATTAGACTTAGACTCTATCTCATGAATTTTGTAATCTCTATTCACTAGAGCCAAGTGATCCAGGTCCACTTGTGGATAGACCATTGGATTAAAAGGTTGTCGATCTAGATTTGGAGGCATTTTCCTCAATGCTTCTTCTTTCACAAACCTACAGTGGAGAAAGTGATAACAAAACGGGGAACTTATGAAGCGAAATGATAATAGGTCAGCGTTAGGAAGGGATATAACATCAAGGAATAGTAACCAGGATTCACAGTCTAAAGGAGCCCCATAATCTGGTTTTGCATAGTGCTGACATTTCTTGTTTGAAATTCATTCTTTCTTCAATATTACCTCCAAATTCAACACTTGTATTATTTTTACAATAATTATAGGGTAAATCTCTAGTTATGCCAACATTTGGCTATTTAAACAACACTACGATGGTGTGGAGGTGGTGCTGGTTCATTGGGTAACGCCCTAGCCATTCACGGTACAAGAATTTTCTTTTAACGGGAGGAGATATGACTCTAAATGGATAGCGGGAGAAAACATGGCGAGGAAAGTACATGAAACGGTAAAAAAGGTGCAGCGGTTTGATGAGTGGCACAAAGGGATTTTTAGAGGGGCTTATGGGTGGTAAGTAGTGTTTGGAGAGGGGGTTACGGAATAGTCATAGGCACAACACATTAGTCGGATTGGCAGTATGGGATACCGCCCATTCCAGACACCCACCCCCCTCATGATAAAGTTTGAATATCGCGGGGAGGCCGAAAAACTTTGTGGGCCATATGATGTGAGGGGGTGGGCAGATGTAGTAGACATCTATGGGGGGTTTAACTTAGAATTGATAGAGAGACGAGCAAGTGGGTCCGCCCAAACTTGAAAATTTTCAAATCTTAGCTCTGAGAGACATCTCACCCATGCTGATATCGCACTTCACCATCGTTGTTTTCTTTCGTTTCCTTCATGCTGTTCTTTAAAACTTGTGATGCACACCTTACAATCCGGTCCCACTTCATCACACATTTCAACTCGGCCATTTTAAATTTTACCTTGGTGCTTGATCTTTAAAACTTATGGTGCGCACTATGCAGACCAGGGCCACGTCACTGATACGTCAACCTGCCACATCACCTACCACGTCACCTCACATTATAGATCGGTGAATTTAACATTTTTCCTTCGCACTTTTTCTAAAATATGTGATTTTCGATCTGCGATTTGTGATCTGTGCTCAGGTCCCACTTGGTATCGCATATCGCACTTCACTATATTTAACATTTGCTAGTTTCACTTGTCTTTTATCCTTTGTGATTTTCGATTGTGATCAGGCCCCACTGCATCACATATTGGCCATTGGAGGTTTTAACAATTATCTCCCACAACAACCTTTAAAATTTGCGATGTACGATTGCGATCACATCACATCACAAAAACTTTAACATTACGGGTGCTTATAAGTAAGTTGTAACCGGTGCGAAATGCAGTGTGCGACGCGCTAAAAGTTGGCGAGTGTGAAAGGGTGGAAGGTAAGGAAATTTTTGAAATTAAGAGGTCTATATATAGATTTTTGCCATGTATAAAAGTTGTATGGATCCTAAAAAACTGCATCCGTGGAGATTTATGCTTCGGTGATGAATTAAGAGGAGACAGTTGAAACTTGCGGGCTGTGAAGTGTGGGGTGAATGGGTCCCATTTTAATCGCATATTGATTCTGAAAGGCTTATATGCGATGCATTTCTAAAGAAACTTGCTATTTGGACGATGCGAAAAGTGACTTGGCCATGCGGTAATGCAATAAAAGGGAAATGATTCTAGGGAGAATGAAAATTAAGAGGTATGAATATGGCGGGTTGGGTTTGTTTATGGATTAAACTTTAAAATTCAGAATATGGAGAAAGTGAGGGGACAAGAGGGTAAATTAAATGACGGTAGAAATGAGGTTTGATCACCATTACCTTATCAACAACAATTCTTATCCTTTCCATTGAACTATAAGGAAAATTCATTCATTAGATGCTCTTTGACAGTGAGTGTCTCCCTTTCTTCTCTAAAAATAAATGATAGCCATAGAATATTATTTTCAGGATATAAAAAATCTAATCAGTGATCAGTCACCTTGTAATATTGTGAAATATAGGATTTTGACAATGGCTCCAACTGGGGATGGTAGCTCCTTCAGGAGCTGTTAAGAACATCGTAGACTAGTGGCCTGCTCCATTGGGCTAACTCCAACCCCGCAATCTTGATCTCCTGCAACTTCTATAGCTGTAACCTTCAAACTAAAGTTAGTACTTCCTGCTAACTGAGGTCTGGAACACACCTAGTCTTGAGACTAAAAAAAAACCTGAAACTGATGACTGGAAACATGCTCAAAGTATTAAGAGCTCGTTTGCATACCTACCTACCCAATCTATTATTCTAATCATTTCTCTTCCTTTTGGGGTGCATTTAGACTTGCAAACCCTGACATCATTTTTATTTTGAATCTCTAACCTATCAGCTATCCCTTATTTCTCCACTATTGGTTTAGATTAGGATGTTGAACCAATGTCATTTTCTACCTAAATACTGATAAGCCAAGATTAAATTGTTTGGAAAATATTCATTTTCTAACCTATCAGTAGAAAATTCAAAATTGTACAATCATGCTTAAAATTTATGCTTGCACAAAACTCTTTTAAATAGTAGTGGCACTTTAATTTGCAACACTTTCATAAAATTTATGTACATTACATTTTTTTCTAAATTATTATTATTATTTTTTTAAAACTTATTAGACTAGGCTTATGGCCATCACTCTGGGCTTCAACTTGGTCCAATGGATTATTTAAAATTGTAAGGCTATGGTATTTACAATGATGAAAGTATTATTTGAGTTTCAACAGAGATAGCATTTTAGCATCCTGCCATTGACAGGACCTCCAAACAATTCTATTCCATCCATTTCTTGCAACAAAAATGCATTGTATCCTCTGAAAGAATGAATGATGTATGGCCCTTTCCACAAATTGTCAAATTTTCCATGCTTACCTTTATCTTATCGCTTGGAGTCCCATTTCAGTTCTTTATCTCCGATATTGAATCATTGGCTTTTGTCCTCTTGTCAAAGATATTCGTCATATTTTCTTGCACCACCTAGGTTCTGTTGTACAACTCTTCTCTCGACTGCTGCAGCTAAATTGTCTTTCTTATTATTCTTTGCACATCATTTTCTTCAGTCGGTGCTTCTTAAATGAGCTTCATGGATGGTTCTCTTAGAGATGTTGGGAAAGTTTCATCCATTCCATAGAATAACTGGTATGGTGACATGCCAATTGATTTCTTGGTGGTCAGTCTATCAATCCATAATGCATGTACTGGTTTTTTATGCCAAGATTTCTTATTATCTTCCAGCAAATTCTTGATGATGCTGACCAGGCTCTTGTTCAAAGATTCAACCACTCCATTACCTTGAGGGTAATAAGCTGTTGAATTTCCCAAAGAAATGTGATATCTGTGGCAAAATTCAACCATATTCTTGGATTTAAAAGCAGCAATGTCATCTGTAATAATTTTCCTACGACAACCAAATTTGGATAGGACATTGGCCTCAAGGAATTTGATAATCACAAAGTCAGTAGCATTTCTGGAAGGGATGGCCTCTATCAATTTGGTAAAATTGTTTGTAGTAGTGAGGGTCCATTTATGCTGGCGAGAGGAGGAAGGGTGGGTTTCTCCAGTGAAGTCTAAACCCCATTGCTGGAAAGGAGCTTCAACAGAGATAGGTTATAAGGGTAGAGAAAACAGCTTTCTTTTTCCCTCAAATATTTGGCATTTATGACAGGTGGCTACCATTTTGTGGTTGTCTAGGAAAAGTATTAGCCAATAGAAAATAGATCTAAGGATCTTGTTAGCAGTGGTTTTCCAGTAAATATGACCTCTACAATCCCCTTCATGGAATTCATTTGTAACCCTATCTGCATATTCTTGAAGAAAAAATTTAAGCAATATGCCCCCAGAATCTTTCGAGTACAACACATTTTCTAGGATGCATAATTTTACAGCCTTTAATTTCAAGAATCTATCTTTTGTTTTGGACAAACCAGGAGGAGAATTTAAATAAAATATAACATATTGTATATTTGCATACCAGGGAGTATTTAGGAATGCTTCCTCAATAGGTGGAGTCTCCAACTCCTCTTATTCATCTAGTTAATGAATCATGTTAATATTTGAGTGCTTGAAAATTTGTTTCAGCCATCAATTTGGATAGTCCTTGTCCCTTGATTAGTTTGGTGGGCATGATCTCTAAATTGTACTCCAAGATGAAAAAAATCCACTTGCCTCTTTTTCCATCAGGATCCTGTGTTAGGATGTCTTTGATAATTGTACTGGGCACAAATGCAATGCTGTGTGAATGCAGAATGTAGACTCGAAGATTCTTCAGTTCCTTGATCAAGAAAAAATCCTTCTTTTCCATAATATTGTACTTCAAAGGTGCATCTCGTAAATCTTGGCTAAAAAAATTCTATGGGTTGCTCTTGTCCATCCTTATTCTTCTTTAGTAATACAATAGAAATTGTGTGTACTGATGCAAAGGAAAAAATGATGAAATCCTTGGTGAAATCAGGGTTGATGAGAATCGGTGCTATAGTAAGTGCCTGCTTTACCAGGTCGAAGGAATGCTTAGCCTCTCTGGTTCACTTGACTCCTGAATCTCTTTTGAGCATGTTGGTGATATTCCTCGAGAGTTCAGCAAGGTTTGGTATAAACCTCCTCAAAAACGTTATCTTCCCAATGAAGGATTTCAGTTCCTTGATATTTCAGGGATGGATGATTTGTAGAATGCCATCAATCCTGCTAGGGTCAATCTTGATCCCTTCTTTAGATGTGATGTGGCCTAGAATATTTCCTTTTTCAAGACAAAATAATGATTTCTTAGGATTCAGAGATAGACTGAACCTTCTTCATTTCTCAAACACTCTTCTCAAATGGGCCATATTCTCTTCATCAGTCTTCAAATATATTGTAATATGGTCAAGATATATCATAATGAAAATATCAATTTCTTCTGATAAAGCAATATACATTGCTCTTTGAAAAGCAAGTAACATATTTATTAATCCGAAGGGAATTTTTACATAGATGAAGGTTACCCAAGAGTAGTAAACGTTCTCTTGTGTTGATCATCCGATATGTACCGATACTTGATTGTATCCTGAAAGGCCATCTAGAAAAGAGATTCTTTTAGCACCCACTACCTTTTGTGATATGTGGTCCATATTTGGTAAAGGGTAGTTGTCCTTAAGACATGCATTGTTCAGATTTTTGAAGTCAATGCAAAGCCTGATCTCACATGTCTTCTTTCTTACCGGTACAAGATTGGAAATCCATTCGGCGTATCTGATTGTGACTATTTTCTTAGCATCATACACCTTCTTGATATCCTTCTCCACCAGAGGCATTTGGATAGGATTTAACCTATGAAGTTTCTGTTTGAAAGGCTTCTGGTTCTCCTTGAGTGGAATTGTGTGCTCGATAATATCTGTATCATAAGCTTTCAGGTCTTCATAACTCCAAGAAAAAACATTAATAAACTCTTTGAATAGAGCGACGTATTTCTATTTTATGGCTGCTGGTAGTGTTTTTGACAACTTTACCATCTTAGGCTCCTGCTCACTACCCAGATTGCATTCTTTGATTCTTGCTTCTGTAGATTCCATTTTTGGTTTCTTAGTCACATCATTGAAATCAAATAGTTCCTCTAGAGGGACCAGTCCTCTCTGCAGGGTGTTGTCTCTGAATTCCCGTACTTCAAATTCTTCCTTTTCCATATCTTCATGCACCTTTGTCCTATGCTTATCTTCATTTTCTCAAAAATTAACATCAGAATGGTGAGGGGCCTCCTCCGTACACATTTTCTCTCTAGTGGAAAAGTCTTCTTCACAGTCTCATTCCAAATCGAAATGTTCAAAGTCACCCTTAGATTGGAGGAAATACTCAATGTGTTTGTCATCTTCAAAGACTTTCCAATATCTCATATTGTCAGGGACTGTTGGCCGATGTTTCACATGCACTGTATATTGTTTCTTGGGGTGAGGAAGCGGACAAGTGCTAGCTGAAAATACTAAACCATTAGCCAAAAATTTCTGGTTTCTTGGAACTGAAGCAAGGTCATATTATTCAAATGTTTTTAGGATGTCAAGGGTGGCGTTTCTATACTCTCTTAATCTAGGATGTTTGGCTGAATACTCTCCCTTGATTTTTTTAATGATCAGCTCAAAATACCCATGCACAAAGATTCTTTTGGCTTCTATTTTCTTCAGTAGTAGTAAACCCAACAGGAGTGCCTCATATTCAGCTATACTATTGGTACACTGAAAGTTTAGCTTGTAATAATGCCCTTATGTGTAGTTTTTTCAGTGTTTCATATCCACACTCCTGCTCCCGAGAAAACTTTTCCACAAGAACCATCGAAACTCATATTCCAAAAAGGTTCATTTCGAGGCTTATGTTGCAAAATTTCTATTTGGTCTGACTATTCTCTCTTATGGTTTTATTATTATTCAATTACCTTTTCATCAATATTTACATCATTGTAAAGAATAAATGAATCAAGATTAGGGTGGACATTGTACAAGGGGTAGTTATAAGACTTTCCCTGACTACTCACCATGTATTTTATCAGAGTCTCCCTATACAATCTCCTTTGCTGGCAAAAAAATGGTATGGTAGCATAAGTCATATCCATTTGGAGAGTGCCTGAAAGCTTGGCTCCCCATGTACATGATAAAAGCATACCATATTTGGGAGGTATGTTAGCCACCACTATGTCCATCACTAGACTCTTGGCCAGTTTTTTGACTAATGTACTACAAATATCTTTGATGAGGCCCAAACATTTGACTTTGCTGGAATCAAATGAGTACAGGTCTTTGTAGCGTCTAGTTATCTCCAGGCCAAATTTTTCCATAATTTCCTTTGCCATGAGATTATGAGATGCACCTGAGTCTATCATGGCATTATGGAGAATTTTATCATGAATATTCAAACTGAGATAAAATGGGGGAACACCTCCCTCTTGGAATTTTCCCTCTACTTCTGGCCCAAACAAAAGTTCAGGTTTGTCATCATTTAGATTGACAGTATTAGTGATTTCTCCGATGTTCAGTACTTTTAGGATTTTGGACCTATATACATCTTGTGTGACTATTCAAAGAGAGGGACAAGTATTTTTATTTTGGCAATATCATTCTCAATGTTGAATGGTGTCTATGTCTTTGGAAGATTTGAATCAGTCTTCTCAAGAACTATTTTTGCAACCATTTGAGATTGTTGACTTGTATTAGGGATGTAACTGGAACAGTTTTACTAGGGCTTCCTATTGGTTTTCTAGTGTTTCTTTCTAGATCATTATTTCCGGTTATTCTAGTAATTTTCTTTGAACTCTGTGCTGCTTTCCTCGGATCAGCTTCAGGAGCCTTACTAGTCGAGTTTTCGAAATTCTTTCTCTTGGGGATATCTGAATTTTTCTTGCTTCAGAGGTTATATTGTCTATGCACCTCCATGATGTAATTCTCAAATCCTTGTTTATAATCTTAAGACTCTTCAAATTATACTACAGTTTGAGTTGAAGAAAATACATCTTGTTCTTCTTTGCTGAGGAAAAAAATATCTTCATCGTGAATTCCCATTAGACTAATTTGAATTTCTTCTAGTTCCTCAACCACTCCCTCATCCTCATCAGCATAATTTTCTTGGAATGGAGGCCTAATTTGCTATTCAGGTCCTCTATATTCTCTCTGTCTTATTTAAGGGGGGTTTCTTCTAAATTTTTGGTTTCTATTTTGAAGAGATGGTTTATTTTCCATAGGGACAACTCTCGCATTCAATTTTAGTATCTCCATCATTCTCTCCATGGTTCTGATTAGGTTATCCATCTTGGAATCAGAAGTGGAGGCTACAGGCTCTTCCTTAATAGTGACTCACTTCTCACTTCTCATTCTAGCCCTTTTTGCATTTAGGTTTGCTTCCACACCTACTGCACTCCTCTACATATCTTCCAATGTGGCTGGATATTTTTCTCTTAGTTGATAAGCCATATTTGGGTCAAGACCATCTGAAAATTTCAGTAGGCCTAAGCCTTGTGGGGATCTCATATCAGGAGGGAGGGAATTGTATATACTATTGAATCTAGTGCAGTAATCTTGGATACTCTCTCCATCATTTCTCTTGATGTTTTCATATTCTGATAGGATTTGAAGAGGATTTTTCTTAACTTCCCATTTATTTTTGAACAACTAGTGAAGGGCATAGAGGTCATTGACATTGTTAGGGGTCAAGCCTTTGAACCATTTTTTTACTTCTCCCCCTAATATTTGAGCACATCATTTAGATAGTTTCATCCTGTATCTCTTGGTAGTCAAAAGCATCATTCATTTTTTCCACATGTTGTTGAGAAGTTTGTGGAGCAGTTCCATCAAAATGTGGGATCTTGGATTGATAATCCTATGGCATAGGCACCATAGGTTTTGGTAGCACTAATGGAGCATACCAAGCTGCCATGATTGGTGGTGG
This sequence comes from Pinus albicaulis, assembly GCA_034641835.2. Lineage (NCBI taxonomy): Eukaryota > Viridiplantae > Streptophyta > Pinopsida > Pinales > Pinaceae > Pinus > Pinus albicaulis. Next base: position 16,242 of record JAXQQM020068723.1, on the reverse strand, counting down.
GGGAGCCCAAGGAGGGTTGATAAGAGGAGGGTTTACAAAAGGGGGTGGGGGGTTAAATGGAGGAAGGTGGACAGTGGGTGTATGAGTGGAGATTTGGGCACTTTGGTGGGGAAGGTTCAAGATAAAGGTAGGAACTGAGGCTACACTTGAGTAATTGAGCCGAGGATGAGAAAACTTGGAAACAACATAAGGAGTTGTTGCAATCAGAGCAGATAATTCTATAAACTGATGAAGATGAGCATCATCAATAGTTGAGGTGAGATTTGCTACCAGACCTTGAAGGGATTCAAATTGTTGGAGAAGCTGAACATTAGTTGGATTGGAGGTAGAGGCTTCCCCATATGGACTTTGATATAAGATGGATGGATCAAAAATTTCCTGGTCTATCGAATTATGGGATTTGGTTTTGAACAAGCTTTGCTCAAAGTGTAGGTCGAATTGGATACCTTGGAAGGTTGTAAGGTTTTCAAGAACGAATATTTCTTTGTGAATAGCCTTGCTAATAGTTGGATTCTCATATCTGGGAGTTCTTAGGATTTTATCTGGGTTGTCAACTATTACAGAGGGTTTTGGGTCAGGATGGGATCTGGTAAAGATTCTCCTGGAAGGTAGAATTTAGACCCAAATCACCAACAGGGTGAAATATTTTTACAAAAAACCAATCTATGGAAAATACTTAAATCCCATAGTGTCTCGACTAGGGTTTCTAAGTTCTGATGAAAGACTAAGTTTTTCGATAATTCCCCAGTATGGTCTCCATTATGTTAGCCCTTCGTAATTTGTAATATTGGCAAGAAAAAATGACAGAGGAAAACATGAAACCACTTTGGAGTCCATGACTTAGCCTTCCCAGACTCAGAGAGGGCTCTCTCTGTTTTACGATTTATGATTTCACTTGATGATTATAATTGAATATATTAGGCTATTTATAGTGATGGGTTTTTTTTTTATCTATTTTATGGTTGGACAAATAGAGATGCATAAGCTATTCTATTGGGCGATGGATTCAAAGGCAGGAATGGCACATCAAAATCGAGAGCAAATCATGGGGCAAGCTAAATATGTTAAATGGATCTTAAGAGCTCTATGAATTGTGAGGTGAAAGAAACAGTAAGGTTTAGTAGTGACTAAAGAGCAATTAAGAATTCTTTAATCACACTTCAACAAAAAACATTCAGATTGTAAATGCAGACAGAATTAAGGTGCTCTGACAATGAATCTTAATCTAAATTTTCTAATTTATAATGAGATGAACAGATACACATGAAAGAAAACAACGAAAACACTTAAATAGAGAAGAAATACATCACATTTTAACACAGCTCAAGAATCCTCTAAACATTCTTTGATTATCAATGTCCACCTCCAAAATTACAGTGTTCAAATAGTAGTTCTTACAATATAGGTGCTAAAATATCCAACCCTTGATAATGATAATTCTAGCAGTATTTAACTAAAAACTAAGATGGTTTTCCATAATATACTATGGAAAACTTTATTTATTACAAAAAACTGAAATTAGACAAGTGTGTTCATGCAAGGTCCGAATAAAGAAATTCTCTGACTACAATGCCTGTAGAATTAATTTCAGTAACTCTTCAAGAATGGAAAAACTCAAGAAACTCTTCGTGAATCCAAAAAATGATTTAGAGGTCTATGAGATGGTTATGAGGAGGAAACATAGGGTGGTTATGACATCTGGCTCTCTCTCTAGGCCACCACTGCATGGATCATAAAGGAGGATGCGTTGTTGGCACTACTAATCACTGGTGGTTGTGTTGATGTGTCTATTGTGTACACAATATATTCCACACTCATTGTCTGGGGATTTTCATGCTTATAACTTGTCGGTATACTTCCTCCACCTCTGTGTATTTATTGAAAGTGGGTCTTGTAAGGAAAACAAGCTTCATCTCATGTTGAATAAAGATTTCATTACTCAAGAGATCCCAGATAACTTTCCTGGTCACCCTTCCTTGGATGATAGTGAATTTGGTGGTATCCTTAGTTGCTTCTATGAGTTTGTTCATATAATCTTCCCTTATAATTAGATTTTTATTAGTCAGAATCAGTGAGGGAAATTCTTTTGCTATCAGGGGTTCAATCTTGTTTAGGAATCTATTGACGACCATGTCCAATTCGTGACACTTATCCTCCAATTTCCTTAACTAAATTTCTCTTAGTGAGGATCCTTTTCACTTCTACTATGGTTGATGTTCTATCAGGTACATCTAGCACTTCAAGCTTATAGATAGTCTTAGAGTTCAGGAATTCTATAATCATAGGTGTTGTTTTTGGCATGTTTCCTAATTCCGGCTTTGCTTTATCAATTACCACTACACATTTGTCCACCAACTCTTTTTTCTCAAAAATGATGTTGATGGGGTGCCACATTTCTTCCACTAACTTAACGATACTATCCGAGATTAGAAACTTCATTTGGCCTAGAATGTTTCTATCTGAAAATTCTTTCCCTGCCTTCTCTAATCCCTCGCTCTGCTTCTTGGCTATCTCATGGGTAGTTTTATTCTCGGCCTTTTGATCTTTTAGGATGAAAATTTGTGCTTCCAATTTCCAAATCTTTTGTCACTACAGGGTCATTCTTTCCATGGACTTTGAGAGCTAGTCTTTCATACTAAGTGTTCCAGCAGTTGTGGGAAAAGCTCGTGGAATTGTTGAGATGGGGGTAGCTTCCATAGGGATGAGTGTACCTCCATCTGCCTCTTCTTTCTCCTTCAGTATTTTCTCCAACTCATTCTCCATCTGTTTGATTTGGGAATACTTTTCTACAACTAACTTCAGTAGCTCTGCCCTCTATGATTCCTCTTCCTTAATTCCTTTGGCCAGGGGACCTTCTGTTACTTGCATCTTGAGTTACTTTCTGATGGCTACTATATCAGCATTCTTATTCTTCAAAACCTCCTCCACATCTTGAACACTCACTGGGTCATGACCCAACTTTACTATTAAATATTCTAAAGACTAAATCATTGAGTCTTTAGCCATGGAATATATATTTTCTATCCTGAGATGTTATTGAGGATTCGATAAGGACATATGAAGCTTTGAAAATCTCATAGCAGTACTTGTTAGGGTGGAGGCCACCATCTCGCTAGCCTGCTTATGTAATTCCATATGATCAATGGGGTGGATTTCCCTGACATTAATTCCAAATGATACCTTCTTGTAATCTCCCGCTCCTTGTGTTTGTGGGACCAAAGCTTCTAGAAATTCCATCTGCATTCTTTTCTTCTGAGTGTTAAAATAAGACAGTACCCTACTTTGTGAACTTGGGGTCTGTTTCCAGAATTGGTTGTAATTTTTGGTCTTCAGTACCTCATTTCTTAATTTTATCTCCTTAAATGTATCATAAACTGATCTTTCTTGACTCTCTATGACAGGTCTATAAGTAGATGTCTACAAGGTTTACTGCTGCAAATATGTTGTGGCGGTAGATGGAGGGGAGACCATTGTTTCACTAGTCATTAAATATGGTCCAGGGGTGTCTACAATATGAACCATGATTGCTTCCCTAGTTCCCCTCCTTGGTCAATATCCGTATGAATTCAAGCCCTCTTCCTATGTCCTATTTTGAATTATTTACTAGAGGTATCAGTCACCAAAGGTGACTGATCCTCTCTTGGCCTTTTAATCCCTATCACCTTTTCTTTCTTTTTCCCCTTGTCTTCTCTTCCTTATTCATTATTCCTTTCTTGTGGTATTGTGGTCTAGATGCTTGGAGTGGAGGACACTCTTTTTTCCTCTTCTTGGATGGTATTATTCACCCATTCTATTCGATTGGCATATTTTTCAATTGAAGGCATGGGTGTGTGAACATAGGGTGTGGACTTGATTTCCACCTTTTTCCTAGAGATAATCCCTACAGGGTCATAAGACCAAGTGAAGTTGTGGTTGAAACCTATCTCCTTCAGTATCTTCTCTGCTTCATCTCTTGTTGCTCTACTGTTACAGATGAAAGGCCTAATTTGTGTTTTGATCCTAATTTGATTCTTCCTCTTTGCAGAGACAAAGTGTAGCTCATCTGCATGTATCATTTGCCTTATGTATTCTAGTGCAAAGACCCTCATGGAGAGGAAATTTGGCAATTTGTAAGGAGCTAGCTCACTTCCATAGACTCAAATCTCTGTGTAGTTTTGACAAATACCAATATACCGACTTCACTTATTCTGTTAGGTGCATGGTTTTTCTAATTACCAAATTTATCCTGGGTTGTGATGCATCATTGAGTGTGTTGATGCCTATATGCATGAATAAATCTACAAAATCCTTGTATGTAAAATCCTCTTGATATTTTAGTAGCAGGGTAGTCCAGAATATGATAGATTGGAGTTCATTATCTTCATTTACCTTGGACATTCGAAACTGAAACCTTCTAGACTGGAAATGGACAAAAATATATGCCAACGCAGAGGAATATTTGAAAACCTCATTTGTTTCAAACTTTAAAAACTGTTCATGAATTACCTCTCCAAGAAATTGAGCATAGTTGAACAGGATTGTGGGTTTAGCACCTAGGGAGAGTGTGGAAAAGAAACCTATCACAACATCCTCTACCCACTGATCAATGTGATAATGTAACAGGTAAGATAAAACAAAAATAATGTGTTGCGTCCTATCAGAAAAGGTAGATGAGGGATAAGGAGGGTTCTTTGAAGGCTTTGCAGTATCAGGGGTCATGGAAAACTACAAGGTTTTGTCTTTGTCGGTAGAGTCGAGGTTCTGATAAAATTCTCTCAGGACTTCATATGAGAAAGGTACCAATTGTTCAGTAGTGGGGGCCTGCATCATCTACTAGATGCATTGGGCATTGAATACAAATGTGATTTCTCCTGATGGGGTGAATATGGTCCTTTGGTTAATATGATAATAGCTCTGACAGTTCCTGATGAAATATGGGAAAATATGGGTCTTTGGGAATATGTAAAGTGGCAACTAGGTCTCCCATAGGCTAAGGTCATCTGTTCCTTCGAGGAATTGGTCCTCAAATAAGAAGTAAACATTAAACAAATCAGACTCAGACTCTGTCTTATGAATTTTGTAAATTATATTCACTAGAGCCAAGTGATCCAGGTCCATTTGTGGGTAGACCATTGGATTAAAAGTTTGTTGATCTAGATTTGGTGGCATTTTCGTCAATGCTTATTATTTCATAAACTTGCAGTGGTGAAAGGGATAACAGAGAGGGGAACTTGAGAAGGGAAATGATAATGGGTCAGTGCTAGGAAGGGATATAACAACACAGAATAGTAACCAGGATTAACAGTCTAAAGGAGCCTTGTAATCTGGTTTCAAACAGTGTTGGAAGTTCTTCCTTGAAATTCACGCTTTCTTCAATATTACCTGCAAATTCAACACTGGTATTATTTTGACAATAATTACATAGTAAAATATATAGTTATGTTGACATTTGGCTATTTAAACAACAATTCGGAGTTGTCGATGTGGCACAGGTACGTTGGGTAATGACTCGGTTATTCATGGCACAAAAAATTTTCTTTTAACAGGAGGGGATGTGACTGCAAATGGATAGCGAGAGAAAACATGGAAAGGAAAGTACATGCAATGGTAAAAAAGGTGCAACGGTTTGGTAAACAACACAAAGGGATTTTCTGAGGAGGTTATGAGTGGTAAGTGATATTTGGAGAGGGGGGTGCGGAATAGCCCTAGGCGTGATATCTTAGCCGGATGGGCGGTATGGGATACCACCCATTCCAGACCCCCCCTCATGATAAAATTCGAATACGACAGGCAGGAAAAAAATTTTTGTGGGTCGTATGATGTGCGGAGGTGGGCACATATAGTGGGCAGCTGTGTGGGGTTTAACTTAGAATTGACCAGGAGAGGTGCAAGTGGGTCTACCCGGACTTGAAAAATTTTAGATCTTGGCTCTGAGAGACATCGCATCTATGTTGATATTGCACTTTTCCATGATTATTTTTTTTTTACTTTCCTTCATGCTATCCTCTAAAACTTGTGATGTGCGCCTTGTGATCTAGTCCCACTTCATTGCACATCACAGCTCGGAAACTTTAACTTTTACCAAACCAAACCGCATTGATAGAGATTTATGCTTTGGTCATGAATTAAGAGGAGACGGTTGAAAATTACAGGCTGCGAAGTGTGGGGTGAATGGGTCCCATTTTAACCGCATATTGATTCCGAACGGCTTATATGTGATGGATTTCTAAACAAAATTTCTATTTGGATGATGCCAAAAGTGACTTTCCCATGCGGTAATGCAATAAAAGGGAAATGATTCTAGCGAGAATGAAAATGGAAAGGTTTGAATATGGTGGGGTGGGTTCGTTTATGGATTAAAATTTAAGCTTTAGAATATGGAGAAAGTGAGGGGATAAGAGGGTAAATGAAATGAGGGCAGAAATGAGGTTTGATCACCATTACCTTATCAACAATAATTCTTCTCCTTTCCATTGAACTATAAGGCGAATTCATTCATTGGACACTCCTTAGCAGTGAGGATCTCCATTTCTTCTCTGAAAATAAATGATAGCCATAGAATATTATTTTCAACATATAAAATATCTAATGAGTGATCAGTCACCTTGTGATACTGTGAAGTAAAGGATTCTAACACCACCAATCCCTCCACATCACTTCCCACTTTGCATCGCATCTCCGATTATGTTCTTCATAAACTTAAACTCTAATTATTGTGAAGTGCACGGATGCAATGTGACTTCAGAATTGAAATTTAAAATATTTCAAGGCCGGTATATTGGTTTTTCATGTTGGTGTGTTTACAAAAAGGTTTTAATAGGGATTTCGGGTGAGAAAAAAGAGAGAAAAGTCGAGTCAGGAATTAAAACACGTTTGACACTTTATCCCCCATCACAACATTCCATCTGCCAGCACATAAGAAAATTGTGGTCCACGTCCTAACTGTCCCACTACATCAACACCTGCTCTGCACAACACATTCCAACAAGACTATAATTTTTTAATAATTTAGATTTTTTACTTCAAGTTTAAGCCTAAAAATATCATGTCCATTAGAGACAGTATTATTGTAATTTTGTGTATAAATACTTCAGTTTTGAAGTATCAAAGGTTGATTGATTGAGATCATAATCATTATTGTCTTTTGGAGTACTGTAATCTTTTCCAAGGCACTGGAGAATCAATAACAAATAGAGCATTCACAGGATTCTTGTGGCTTAAATACTAGTGATGTTTTTGTTCTATTATTATGTTTCATTGTCATTTTCCATTGTAATCATCTGAATTCTAATTGTAAAGCAGAAAGCGTGATGAATAGGATTTACTTTTCAGTATCTTATTCTAGTTGCATTTACAATCATAATGTTTTCCACTGAAAGCCAAAGTAAAGAATTCTTAATTTCTCTTTAGTTTTGTTGAATTGATTTCATATTTCTATCATAAGTCGATTTAAAAATTCAAAATGATCTAGTAAATATTCCTAGCTTACCCTATGTTTACTTTGTGAAAATTTGATGTAACTATCCAGTTATATTTTGACTCCATTGCCCAATAGATATTAATAAATTGAATACAATCAATCCTCCAAAATCAAAAATAATCTCCAAACCCCAAGTACTATCATAACTAGCCTCAAAATTAACTGAACAAAGTTAAATCATATAAAGAGAGCCCTCTCTGAAGCTGCCATGGCCAAATTCCAGTTTCCAAAGTTGGTTTGATGTTGGCCTATGTGATTAGTTCTCACAATATCTAGCAAATCACAAAACGCTAACATAGTGGTGACCATACTGGGGAAAATTTAAATCAATCATAATTTCTTTCAAATTGAATCTCTAGTTAAAATAATCATTGTATTAATATAATTTCATAAAGATTGCTAACTTTTTTATTTTTTTAAATATAGTGTGCAATTTCAAGTTCAAAAGAATGGTGTGAGTTACATTTTATAGTGTGTGTTTTTATTTTCAAAACAGGCTTCTAACAGACCTTATACAAGATTCCATCCTGATCCCAAACCTCTTGAAATAGTGGAAGATCCTCAAATGATTGGAAAAATAATGAAGGACACCTCACATAAATCATTCAAATAGATCAGTTCATCAGAAATCCAAGGAAGTAATAATCCTCTCCCTAGAGCACAATCCCTCCCTAAAAATTTTGAAACCTTACAAGATATCGACTTTATTTTAAAGTTTGAACAAAGCCTATTTATAAGTAAATCCCTAAATTGGGCAGATACATTAGTCATCAACGAATTGATTCTCATCTAGATTCACCTAAAATTATACCTTCTTTAACAAACTCTGATCAAGAAATTGTTGAGTATTTTAAGATCCTCAAAGATTTGGTAATATACTTCACTTTCGCAGTTACATATGCCTATCTCCAACAATCAGTAGAATTTTCTGCATTAAATATTGCTACTTCATCCATTACATCCCAAACAGTTCAACAAAGATCTGTAAATGCAACCTCTTCTAAAAGTTCTACTACTTATCCTCTCATAAACACTCAAAGGCCTTCATCTCCATCACCTCATCCATCCTCTCCTCCACATATAGTTCATCCTTTTCCACCTCCTCCACCACCTATTAATCCACCGACTGTCCTTCCTCCTCCTTTTCCACCTCCTCCACCATCCCTTGTTCCTTCCTCGAAATCTAGGGGATATGCCCCAAGATTATCAATCCAAAATACCCCAATTAGATAACACCCAACACATTACTACTCAGCAGCATGTAGACATAATAAATGATTTCTTTGATTGCTATGAGATTGATGCTGATGATTTTATGATGAGGTTATTCGTTCAAACCCTTGGAGGTTAAGTTAGGAAATGGTTTAGAGCTTTATCAACTACTTCCATCAATGATCTAGCAGTCCTACAACATCAATTTCTAGATAGATGGAAAACTAAAAAGAACCGGGCCTCCAAATTCTATCAGAATATGAAAATATTAAAAGAGATACTAGAGAGACTGTGTAGGATTATTGTGCTAGATTCAATTCTAATTATAATTCTATTCTTTCTCCGATAAAACAACCTGAAGTACTAATGCTGATTAAACTTCTAGATGGTTTTGAAATAGACATAGCTTATCAGCTAAGAGAGAGGAATCCTCACACCTTAGAGGAAATGCAGACCATAGTAATTAGTGTAGAGGCCAATTTGTTGGCCAAAAGAGCTAGAATGAGGGCTGAGAAGAGAGTTACCATCAAAGAAGAAGCATCAAATTCTAGCACTGATGCCAAGATAGATTATTTAGTGAGGGCAATGGAATGAATGGTGATTGAAAGAAACATTCCTAGGGAAAATCAAAACCCTCCCCAAAATCACAATCAAACTAATAGGAGAAATCGACCACAGATTAAATAAAGGGGACTTGACCAACAAATTAGACCCCCTTTTCAGTACAATTATGTTGATGAAAATGAATTTATCCCTCAAGAGGAAGAAGAAAACCAAATAATTTTATTTGGCTTACAAAATAATGATATTATTTTTCTCACACAAGAATAACAACAACTATTTTGATTAGCCTAAACATAGCTTGATTCAGAAGAATCTGAGGAATAAAAACAAGGATTCGAGAACGCCATTATAGAGGTTCACAAAAAATATAATCTTAGGAGTAGAAAAACTTCTGAAAATACTTCTAAGAAGAAGACTGATCAACCTACCAAAATTACCTCTAATTCATACCCTAAGAAAACAATAGAAAAGTCTTCTAAGAAATCTGGTGAAACTCCTCGAAAGAAATCTTCAGAGGTCTCTACTAAAAATATAGTTGATTTAGTTTCTAAACCAACTCAAGCTGATGTTCCAACCACTAGTCAACAAGCCCTACTCAAATCTAAAGAAATAGTTGATGTACCTAATATCCCCAACATTGTGAAGATTCAATGATCATTTAATCTTGAAAATGAACTAGCCAAAGTCGAAATTCTGATCCCTTTGACAGAGATAATAAAAAAACAAACATACAAAACTCAGGTAATGGAATTATTGAAGATAGAGGGAATTGCTGACAGCCTCAATCTTAATGATGATCAACCTCAATTTATGTTTGGTCCAAAAGTAGATGGTAAGTTATAAGAAGGAGCAGTCCCTCCTTTCAATGTCATATTGAACATACATGATAAAATCCTTCATAATGCTATTCTAGATTGAGGTGCTTCACAGAAATTAATGCCCAAAGCTAGAACGAAAAAGTTAGGTCTTGACATCACTAGGCCCTACAAAGATCTACACTCATTTGATTCAAGTAAAGTGAAGTGTTTAGGTCTCATCAAAGAATTGTGTGTCACTTTGTCTCAAATCCCATCCAAAAGCCTATTCATGGACATTGTCGTAGCAGACATTCCTCCTAAATATGGCATTATTTTATCATATTCTCAGGGAGAAAAGTTACAAGGAACCATTCAACTAGATATGACCTATGCTACAATACTAGTTTTTGGTCAGCAAAGAAGGTTATATAAGGAAACTCTCATGAAATATATGGTAAGAAGTCAAGAAAAACCTCATAATTACCCTCTATATTATGTTCACATTGATTTGGATTCATTCATACTATTCAATGATACAGAAATTGAAGCACAATTTGGAAATAGTATTTATGAAAACCCAGTTTAACTCGATCAATTAGATCCTCCTCCAGAACTATTCTAGAATATGAGCTTTGATGGATCCTGTAGTAAAGAAGGCCCTAGAGTAGGAATCTAGTTATCTAATTTGTCTAATAATAATTGTGAAGGGAATTCCTATAAACTTAATTGTCACTGTACCAACAATATTGTCGAATATGAAGCTATATTGATGTTAGGTCTGTAGTTACTTAAGAAATTAGGTGCCAAAAGAATTTTTTTGCTTGGATATTCAGAATTAATCATCAAACAAGTAAAAGGAGAATATGTTGCTAAACACCCTAGACTGAGAGCCTACAGAAATGAAATGTACCATTTCCTAGATACTTTTGTGGAATGTGATCTAGCTGTAATTCCAAGAAATCAAAATGTCATAGCTCATAGTCTTGATGTTTCTGCAAGTACTTGCAAAATCCCTCACCCGAAAAAACCACAAAAAATTGAAATAAAACATCGCATTGTAGTACCAGATAACATGCAATACTGGCAGGTTTTCGAAATTAAAAAAACAAATCGAAAATTTCTTACTATCAAAAGATGAGTTTGAGGAAACACAGTTAGATTTGGATAATACAGATCAAGATCAAATAAAACCAGAAGATCATGTAGAAAATCAAATAGATATATATAATCCCTTGGTAAACTAGTGTGATAGATTAGATGTCAATAATCAGTTAGATGAAAATGCGCCTAAATTAGAAATTCATGGAATAGATCCTGGAAAGAGAAGATTTTGAAATGCTTCAACTAAAAGATAACATTTTTCCTTGGGGATTAGCTCCATTAGAAGACCTTTTTGACTTCAATGATGTAGCAAAGAAGCCTAAAATTGAGCCCACAAGAGAAGAAGTTGAGGAATGTAACATAGGTACTTTACAGAATCCAAAGATTTAAACTGTCAAAAACATTACCTCTTATGACCAAAAAGAGATATATAGCCCTATTCAAAGAATATATTGATGTTTGCACTTGGAATTATGAGGACCTAAAATTTTATGATTCCAGCATCATTCAACACAAAATTCCAATTAGAGAAGAACAAAAGCCTTTCAAATAGAAAATTTGGAGGATAAATCCAGTTTTGTTACCTTTAGTTGAGAAAGAAGTTAAATTAATGTATGAAGCTAACATAATCATCCCCCTCAGATATTCGGAATGGGTGTCTAACATAGTACCAACTAGAAAGAAAACTGTAGAAATCAGGTTGCGCATTGATTTCAGAAATCTGAATAAGGTTTCTATGAAAGATAGCTATCCCTTACCTAAAATGGACCATATCTTACAAAAGGTGATAGGATAAACTATGATATCACTACTATATGGTTTATCTCGCTATAACCAAGTCTTAGATAATCCAGAAGATCAATATAAAACAACTTTTACTACTCCATGGGGCATTTTTATGTATGTGAAAATGCCTTTTGGACTGATGAATGCTAGGACCACCTTCCAAAGAGAGATGGACATTGCATTTTTAGAAGAGATTGACCTCCTTATTGTGACATATCTAGATGATATAACTATGTATTAAAAATATGATGAAGAACACTTGAGACATTTAAGACGAGTCTCTTAGAAATGCAGAAAATTTGGCATATCTTTAAATCCTAAGAAAACACTATTTGGCTAGAAAAAGGAAAACTGTTAGGACATATCGTATCAAAATATGGAGTTAGAGTTGACCCTAAGAGAATTGAAGCAATCCTAAAGATCAGTCCCCCGAAAAACATTAAAGAACTTCAATCCTCATAGGTAAATAAATTTTCTGAGAAGATTCATCCCTAATCTTCCTAGACTTCTTAGAAACATAACCAATATGCTCAAGAAAGGTTCTGAGATAAAATGGAGCATAGAGGCTTGACCATATTTTTACATGGTAAAACAGACATTAACTAAAGCACTAGTGTTAATCAGTCTAGATTTTACTAAAGATTTTATAATTATTTTTTTTCTTCTAAGCACACTCTTGCAGATGTTTTACTCCAGAAAAACAGTGAAGGATTTGTGCATCAAATAACCTTATTCAACAAAGCTTTAAGATATGCTTCTCTCAAGTACAAAATAATGTAAAAAAAGGCCTTTGCACTAGTCAAAGATATTAAATTTTTTAGAGTTTATATTCAACATTCACATGTAATTACTTATGTACCTAATGTTGTGGTAAAGCATATTTTAACGTAGAATGGAATAGATGGAAAACGAGGAAAATGGATTGCAGTTATTTTAGAGTATGATATGGAAATAAAACCTACCAAACTAATTAAAGGGCAAGGACTTTCCCACCTTATGGCTAAGTCCGATTTTCAAGCTCTGGACATAAATTTGATAGAAAATTTGGATGATCAAGAGGAGCAGGCGACTCCGCAAATCAATGAAGAATTTTTAAATTCTCCCTAATATGTAGACCTTCTTTATGTATTGTTTAATTTAAATGCTCCTCCTAGTCTTACAAAAAATAAAGCTAGATTTATGGTGAAATTAAAGGAAGAAAAATTTTGCATCATTGGTAATTTCCTTTATTGGAAAGATTCTGGTGGCCTATTACTCAAATGTTTGTTGAAGAGTGATGTAGATAATATTATGCATGATTTTCATGAAGGAGACTGTGATGGTCACCTGTATTGGAGGACTACTGCTAATAAAATTCTCAAGGCTGGGTTTTATTGGCCTATTCTTTTTTATGATATCAATAAGAAAATCACAACCTACCACAAGTGTCAAATTTTTGAAGGTAAAAAGAGACTCCTACCCTTTCTTCTCAAACCCATTTATGTTTAAATCCCATTCCAACAATGGGGTTTGGATTTCATAGGTGAAATCCATCCTCCTTCCTCTATCCAACACAACTGGATTTTAACAGCCACATATAACTTCACTAAGTGGATAGAGGCCATCCCTTCTATAAATGCCACTGATGTTGTTATTACCAATTTCCTTGAGATCAATATCCTGTCTAGATTTGGCTACCCAAGGAAAATCAACACTCACAACGCAGCAGCCTTTAACTCCAAAATGACGGTTGAATTTTGTGATAAATATCATATTTATTTAGGACATTCAATGACCTATTACCTACAAGGTAATATACTGGCTAAATCATCCAATAAGAGTCTCATAAACATCATCATGAAGTTATTAGAACCGAATAAAAAGTATTGGCATAATAAGTTAGTCAGTGCACTTTTGGTTGATAGGATTACTAGAAAGAAATCCATTGGTATGTCACCATACCAAATTGTCTATGGAATGGATGTTGTTTTTCCATCTTCTCTAGCACAACCACAGATGAATATAATGCAAGAGTTACAAGTGGAACTAAATGATGCTCTCAGAAGGATCCATCAAACCATTCAATTACAGCGAAAAAGAGAAGAGGTATATAACAGAACATAACTCATCCAAGAAAATATCAAGAAAATATTTGACAAGAGGACCAAGGCAGATGATTTTTCTATTGGTGACAAAGTTTTAAAATGGGATGCAAGGAGAGAAGACAAAGGGAAGCATAACAATTTTTAAAATCTATCGATGGGACCATATATTCTAAATTCTTTTAGAGGCGACAATGCAATTTTTCTCACAGATATAGATGGAATAGAGTTACCTGGTGGTCATGTAAATGGTATGATGTTGAAGCATTATTTCTCCTAGTTTAAATATTTTTTTAACATCATTGTAAATATCATAGTCAACATAGATTGGATTTGTTGTTTTGCTAATTAAGGTTGAAGCCCACAGAGAAGGTCCTAAGCCATGGTCAACAGATCATCATAATATTTGAAGCAAGAAAGGAATAAGCTTGCAGATTGCTTAGATGTGTAGAAGGATAAGGCTACTGATCACAGGATTCCTAACACTTCAATGCATGGAAGTGCCATCCCCAATTGGAGCCACTGTTAGGGTCCCATATTTCATAGGATCTGAAGGTGACTTATTTTATTCTATCTGTCAAATTTATTTTGTAAAATGATTTCCAATTTGCAAATAATTTTCAAAAAAGAAGAAGGAGGAAATAACATAAAAAAATCAAAATAGGGTATATGTTATAAATAAAAAATATAAGATGTGAACCCCATCAAAAAGAAGAAAGACAATAAAATTCTGAAAGTGTTGCACCTCCAAATGCCACTACTCTTAGTTTAGCTTATTCCTGAAAAAAAATTGTGTGCAGCTTGTTTAAAATGCCAGAAAAGTTCAATAAAATTCAATCATATAAATGCCACGAAATTTCAATAAAATTAAATCATATAGTTTAAGCATGATTTAATTAGGCTTAAATTTCTTGTTAATAGGTAGTGAAAATTAATTTGTCAAACTATTTAATCTTGATAGATTGATTAGCTAGATAAAAAATAAACATTGGTTCAATAGCTTAATCTGAACCAAGGGAGATGTTGTAACATCATGTTTTGATAAGTTAGCATAATTAGTTAAAATTTTCAAAATTTTAAGGTAGGATATGGATGCAAGAGAATCCAAAAGTTAAAAATGTTAGGGAAATTATTATTTTGTAGGCATCCATGTCAATAAAATGTTAGGTTTTAAATGCCCTAAATAAAGGAGTAAAACTAAAATGTTAGGTGGTAGATTCTCCAAACAAAGGAAGCAAAACAAAATGTTAACGAAGCAAGAAAGAAAAAGAAAATCTTCATTCTGTTTTATAGGCTTTTGATTGGCTGCTAGTCTAAATGTGCCTATGGAAAAGTTATTTGCATGGTTTAGATTCTGATTACTGAGTTATATCCTAAAGTTTTAAACCATAGCATATATCCCCCCATACTTTCATTTCATTCATTTCCATTTTTTTACATTTCCTTCCCTGTTCATATATTTCCATACATTTCATTATGATCCTGCACATTCAAAATCACTTTCCCATAGGCCAAATCCCAAAAAAACCTTTGATTTACATCTCCTACATACCTTTCAAAGGACAATATGCGATGAAGTGGGACTCATTTTACCCGCCACACTTCCCTTCCATTTCATTTTCCTTTAAAAAGCATAAAACCTTACCGTTTTCCCACCTTTCTGCTTTAAATTTCTACTTTACCTTTTCATCGCTTTATCAGTTTTTTTCACTTACCTCTTCTTCATTATTCCTTGATTGTGATTAAAGTGGGCCATCCATCCACGTCACATTTTCTTCCCCACCATCCATCATAGATCACATATTATAAACCTTTTCCATCGCAAATAAACTTTAAAAACCACGATCGCCGATTTGCAATATACCGCATCGTAGATTTTTTAATTTACCTTCAGAATGCCTACAATCTATTTTCTTTAAATTGCAATGTGCCAGGTTGGCCCCACCACAACAGCTCCACCCCCCACTTCACAATCATTTGCAATACATGAAACCTCAATAAAATTTTCCTTACCACATAAAACATTCGCCTATTTATAAACCCCGGAAATTGCAGTGGTCTCCATTTATCCTTGACATCATCCTTCAATCAGCGCAAATCGCACTTCACATTTCTAGCCATTTACCTTATTTCAAAATTGCTAAATTCTGCGATCAGTGATGCGGGTGGGTCCCTCTCCTCACACTTTGCAAGTTTTAGATGTTAAAAATGCTACTTATAACATAAACCTAAAAGTTCCAGT
>JAXQQM020067123.1:0-221941 GCA_034641835.2 Pinus albicaulis | reverse complement strand
ACTCACCTTCAAAGTTCCCCGACATCCCCTATCTTGGGTGATCCATCCCTTGGAAAGGCTTCCTCGCATCGAAAGATACAAAAACGAAGGAATATAATTGCCTCAAAACCATCATACCTTTCATATCATGTTGCCCATGGAAATCAATGGACACTATTGGGTACCAGTTTCATACAATGGCCCTGCTCTTGAAGTTCTTTACCAACATACTGCTACCTATTTCAATTCCTTTTGTTGTTGCTGCTAATGTTAGCAAACAATGTCAACCACCAAACTGGGCATTTCCGTGCTTCCTGTACCAAGCACATAATTTCCATTAGATTCAAAATAAATTGAAATAAATTCACATCATACCTCATTGGTAGCTCATCAATAAGGTACACTTGAAATTTTGTTCACTTCTTATCACAACAAGGCAAACCAGTTGTTTGATCAAATCATCGTGTATAAACATATCACATCTAGTTAGCTCAAAACACAACCAATATAAATTAAAATCATGAATCGCATGAAATCACCGTAAACCATAATCATAAATCACATGTAACAATCATAAGTTAGAGTCACATATCACATGTATAACAAGACTAAAATAAAATATCGATACTTATCCTTCATTGATCCTTACTCCTGCCTTTGTTATTTTGTACACACAATGGATTGGTTGCCACACCTGGCAAGCACCCAATGCATTTTTTCCTCTTCAATCACGTACACATACACATAGTGTACATCACAACACGCACACCCACATACAACATACAACACCATACAATACATGCACTTACACCGACATACGACACACACCTACACCTGGTGTATAATACAACACAATAAAATACATACACCTACACCTAATGTATGGCACGACACAACATATAAAACTACGCCAAGTGTAGGACACAACAAAATACATACACCTATACCCAGTGTACAACACAATACATATATGTACATAAAGTACACCACAACGAATACACATGTCACGATACCACGACTACACCATGAACATACATAGTACCACACGCCCACAACACAACATGTAAGACATGCACACAATAATATATGTATACCAGTACCATATGCACAACATGTACACAGTACCACCTTTACACAACACTACCTGCACAACGTGTGCATAGCATCACCTGTACACGACACCACTTGCACAACATGTACACAATGCCACATGTACACGACACCACCTATACAACATGTACACAACACCACATGCATGACATGTACACGACACAAAATGTACACAATGAGACATGCACAACATGTACACAACACCACCTACACACAAGACCACATGTATATCACGTACATAGCACAACATGCACACAACACCATAGTACAATCATGCACACAACACCATATGTACATAGCACCATATGTACAACACACGCACACAACACCATATGTACATAGCACTGCATATACAACATGTACATAGCACCATATGTACACAACATTGCATATCCAACATGTACATAGCACCATATATACCTAGCACTGCATATGCAATATACACACAACACCATATATACAATATACATACAACATTATATGTACACAATGCTACATATGTTACATGTACACATCACCATAGGTACAATCACTGAATATATAACATGTGAAACATATACACAAAAAATAATACTACACATCCATAGGCCACACACTGACTCCACAAAGCAACCTTGCTTCTAGTGTCTTTCCACTATCCATGCTTATCCTAGCATGACACAAATCACATTACTTTCACTTCTCTGATGTACCCCTCAACATTACCTATCCATAACATAAACATAGGAATATTACAAGTGTATAACATTAAATCGTATTCACCTGATACTTACCTCGTTGATCTGTCAAGTCTACTCTGCCACTTCATTCCTCATAGTCAGGAAACTCTTCATGTCATTCACCTACATAAGCAATCATTCCTCCACAAGAATGATCCCTGAAAACCCTGTTAGATAGTGTCATATATACATACATACATACATGTATAATGATTACAATACAACAATCATCATCCTGTTAGAAAATGATATACATACACACATATATACATATAAACATTTAGGATCAAAAAACCATGATCCATGATGACCCTGTTAAACACATATATACATATATACATATATCAACACCAAAATAATCATGATCACATCATAATTACCATATAGCATAAGGTCAAGGTTAAGAGAATTTCCTTTATCTGTGCACAATGTGCACAACATTGAGAACAATAGTTCCTAAAATAGCCAAGGGATATAACACCTCAAATCCATTTTCTTTACCTTTTATGTTGCCTTTCTCATGTATGTACTGCCACCGTCCATTTACCATAATAGACCCAACTATTCCAACTGACTATTATATTCTTACCTTCCGTACGTTGTGCTTACTCATGCACCAAGCTTCATTCTTGTCTTTCATTACCTGTTGGGTACCACACAAATCTCCCTGAGCTCCATTACTTTCCTCTTTCCCAACCAATTCCTAAGACTCTAAAAACATAAAAGGTAAGAACAAGAGAAAGCAAGAAGAAGACCATGAAAACCAAAATAAATACGGCACCACAATGAAATGGCATGATCATACACTAGCCATAAACAAAGTTGCAAATCAAATGCAACAAACAACAAGAAACCAAAAGCACAAGACTGGAAACAAACACCATGATTCAATCCCCATGGGTTCCCAATGATTCCAAGGGAAAGCTCAACCCGAGCCTTTTCAAATATTTCATGGCGGTCTCTTTTTCCATGCAATCCCCTACATCATATCACCATAAACACATCATTTTCAGTGTATAATATAAATATACAATATATCAGTTACCTTACCTTGTTATGCCAAGCATGCTGACTTGTAACTAAACACACACATGTTAGTCACATGTTCCAAATATCAAGACAACGTATTTATTAATTTGGAATCAACATTTACCAAGTCTAAAAACCATGTCATAATCAAAAATCAACTCACAACTATCAGTCATAATATATGCTACTACAACTATCACCTATTTACACTCAAGCACATATCAACTGTCTCAACACATACCTGTTATTAAAATTGTCTTAAAACAAGATCATTACTTCATGAAATCTTATAGACACATGCTAACATCATGTAATTAATCAGACATTCAAACAAACTATAAATGTACCATGTTATATAAATAAACTAGACGACATAATAGACACCAAACACTCAACACCATATAAATGACATAATCAAACAATTTTAGCATCAAGTAGTTGATATAAGCAACCTCATACTTTAATGTATCTCAGGGGAGGCTATCTTGTCTGCACAATCATTCTAATTAGCACGATATAACTACAGAACATATCAACTCAATCATAAATAAGGTCATGATATCCATAACAGTAAATAGCTAATAGGTTCACATCATAAACTCATCAACAATTGTCATTCATGCATAACAATCACATATGCACAATCAGTCTAGATTAGTACAACCCAATATCACAAATATAGCATCTCATACTTGAATGTCATTGTTAGGTCCCTATAATACTAGTGTAGCCCTTTATTTTTATTGTTAGTGTAGCCCCCTTATTGTTATTGTTGTGCCCATGTAGTCCCCATAGTGTTATTATTGTGCCCCATAGAAGCTCACTATTGTTATTGCTGTGCCCTTACATTATTTTTATTGTGTAGGCTCTAATTATATTGGGACCCCTTAGAGTCCTATATATAGAAAGTAGGTTTTTTTCATTGTAATTATACAAGAATTGTTAATTTATGTAATGTAAAGGAGGTTTCCCCCTCGAAGAGGCTGACTTCTAAGTCGTTGATCTATTTTTTATTCTATTTTGTCAGGTATCAAAGCTTGGGATTCTAGGGTTTTTCTTCTTCAAACAAGACATCTTTGCATTTTCGCTATAACTGTTTTTCTACGAGGCTCCAAATGCTTAAATGTTTACCACGTGGAGCAAAAATATTGCTGACAATTGTGTAAAAAATTTAGATCTTGGTTCACTATATTTTCAAAGCTATGTGTTGAGATTCAACAAGATGATGAAGTTTAGTGAAAATCATTCACCTTCACTAAGTGGGCCCGCAGGCTATTTTTAGGTGTAAGTCTATTTTTAGACTATGTCTATTTTTAGACATGGTGATCATATTTCAGAATTTATAGGATGCTATTTGTGGATGGTTGGTCAAGTTGGAAAAATAGATGAAATTATATTTTTAGAAGATTGGGCAAAGTCTATTTATATATTGTCGATCTAAAAATAGATGTGTCGATTATTATTAGCCCTTAATAATAATCAGACTCTAAATATCAACTTATTCTCTTGGAGCACTTTCTTTTAGTATACAAATTTGGAAAATCAGTGGGCTGAAGGAATTACTCAATTCCTATGGTTTATTGGTGGTTCATGCATGGAGGACTCAGTTAGAACTAAAGTGGCAAAGTTATGATAGAGTTGGAAGAGTAGTTCATGGAGTTGTTATTCAATTTAACTCAGTTAATGGAGTTAAACTCAGTTGAGCTAGTTGTATCTAGTATAACTGAATGATACACTAGTGAGAGTGGGGTTAATTAATTAGTTAATTAATTCACAAATAATAACTCACTAATAAACTGAACAAATACAACAGTTAACTACATTGCATGTCAGTTCCAATGGACACCCAGTGGAGAGGTAGGTGAAAGGGTGAGATGGACTATCTGTTGTGACTATAGTGATGCATTGATTGCATCACACACACATTGGAGTTGCCAATGAGGATTGCGCAGTCAAGGCAAGGAAAATTTGAATTCATTCAGAGGTCTTCTTCAGCAGGGATTGCGCAGTGGAGGCAGACTATCAGGTGGCAAGAAATTAGTGCATGGATTTGCAAATTTCTTCATGTTAGCATGTGACGATTGATTGTACTGAGATCTTGATGTACTAAGCTTTGTATGAGATTGTTACATGATCTCCATGATACATAATATATGATACTTGGGGTTTTTAGCTTCAAAATTTCTCGTTAAACAACTGTGTTATGTGCGATTTTTTTTATTGCTTCATGTGTTTTCAATTGAGTTTAAATTTCCATAAAAGATTAACAGTGGAAGGATTCTGTATTTAGCAAGAAGATAAATATTGTTAGATCAGGAGAATATGGATATATACATGCATATGCTATATAATTTCTACATGGTATCAGAGCAGTGTTAATTCTTGAAGATTGCAATTGTGAAGAATTGTTGAGTTTGTGCTGGTGGACAATTCAAATTGGCAACAGAAATTTCTTGGTACGACAGTTGAGTATTCATTGAAATGTCTTTCAATGGGTTGCGATTGGAGTGTGCCCCTGAGGATAGATCGAATTACATAGCCTGGAAGGATAGGATGGAGGTGGTGCTGGAAGATAATGGACTGAAGGAGTTCATCAATAGCGATGTTCCTAAGCCTAGTTCTAGCGATGTTGCATTACTTGACGCATGGCAAAAGAAGGTAGCGAAGACAAGAAGAATTTTGTCGGAAGGTGTGAAGGACCATATTGTGTCCATCCTTCACAGGAAAGAAAATACATTTGCAATGTGGAAGGCTTTGACATATTTTTTCCAAAGAAGCAGTGACCAGAGAAAGTTGGCATTGAAAGATAAGCTCAGAAAAATAAAAATGGAGAAGGGCGACAATATTCCAAAATATCTCACGAAGTTTGTCCACTGTAGGGATGAACTGGGAAGTGTGGGGATTACTGTTGATGATGATGACTTGGTGAGCTTGGTTCTCCTTGGGCTTTCGAAGAGTTGGCATAGCTATGAAGACTTTGTCATTGGACGGGAGAAACTGCCGGGGTGGGAGCAACTTTGGTCGGATCTTGTGCAGGAGGAGATAAGGAAAAGTACCAGGGATGGCTCTTCATTGAAGAATGATGATGAAGATAATTGTGCTTTGGCTGCCAAAGCAAGGAAAGGGAAGCGGAAGAAATTCCCTTCAAAATCTGAGGCTAAAGGCAAGAAGCAGGATTTGTCCAAAGTGTTTTCACTGTCACGAACATGGGCTTTTCACCACTAACTGCCCACAGAAGAAGAAGAACAAGAAGGCTGTTGGAGCTATAGCAGGTGAGGCCTTAGCCTCACAATTTGAACTTGATTTCTCTTTGATCGCATGCTTGGTTTCAAGTGCTATGGGATCGATGTGGTATCTTGATAGTGGTGCATCTTTCCATATGACGGGAGACAAGGAGTTGTTTAGTGACTTGGAGGAGAAGGATCTCCAAATGCATATAGAGATGGGCGACGATGGTCGATACAGTGCGACTAATATTGGGACCATTACCTTTGAGAGGGAGTCAGGTAAACCATTTATGTTGAAATATGTTATGCATGTTCTAGGTCTGAAGAAGAACTTGGTCTCGGTCGCAATGTTGGAAGACAGAGGTTATGACGTTATTTTTAGTGATGGAAAAACTTTCCTGCGACACAAAACAATAGGTCAAACCAAGAGGATAGGGATTCTAGTTAAGAATCTATACAAGCTGGAGGTAGATGGCTGTGGTGCAATGATGGGCAAAGCAGAAGAAGTGGTGAGCCAGGATGAGGGTGAATTATGGCACAGGAGATTGGGCCATCTTCACCATGGCGCTTTGAAGATTTTGCAGCAGATTTCTACTGGACTTCCCAAGGGTACTCTTGCGTAGTCAGATCAGTGCAAGGGATGTATTATGGGTAAGTTTTTGAATACCACCTTTCATGAAAAGGAGAACCATGCTTCAGTGATCCTAGAGAGAATTCACACAGACATGTGTGGACCTTTCTCGGTTTCTTCAACAGCAAAAAACAGGTATTATGTTATATTTGTTGATGAATATTATCGTAGATGTTGGATATTATTCATGCAGAAGAAGAGCAAAACATTCTCAAAGTTCTGTGAGTTTAAAGCATTAGTGGAGAAGGATTTGGGGAAGCAAGTGAAGGCTCTGCGGAATGATAATGGTGGTGAATATATCTTGGGAAAATTCAAAGACTTCTGTAGCAAAGAAGGAATTCGAAGAGAACTCATAGCGCCTCATAACCCACAGCAGAATGGGGTCGCGGAGAGGAAGAACAGAATGATCATGGGTGCTGCACGAGCTATGCTACATGACCAGGGCCTACCGATGTACTTACGGGTGGAAGCATGCAACACTGTGGTTTATGTGAAAAACCGTTGTCCTCATAGAGTACTTGGCATGAGTACACCTGAAGAAGCTTTTACTGGTAAGAAGCCTGATATTTATCATTTGAATATTTTTGGCTCATCTGTTTACATTCATGTGAGAAAGGACTCTAGGAAGAATCTGGAGCCGACTGCAGAAGTTGCGATATTTGTGGGGTACACAGAAACACCCCATAATTATCGTGTGTATTTTCCAGACAGTCAGATGACTATGGTGCAACGGGATATAAAATTCAATTAGGTGAAAGCCATGAAGTTGTTGCTTGAGAGGGAGCTAAACTTGCATGCAGAGGAGGAGCTACTTGTTCCCAAAGATGAGCCTCTAGATGTGGATCAGCCGCAGGAGGAGATTCATGGAGTGGAGGAGTCCACTCATGCAGATCCAAACATTAGAACTAGCAGGAAGCGTACCACAGAAGCTGAGAGACTGAAGCTTGATGCGGCACATAATGTAGGAGTCCCTACATCACAGCACAGAAAGAGACAGTCACCTGATCGTTTTACTGGATACATGGCTCTTATGAGCAAGTGTATCGTGACAAAGCCATCTTCTTTCGAAGAAGCAGTGCAGGAGCCCACATGGGTAGATGTCATGGTGGAGGAGTATGACTCCATTGTCAGAAACAGTGCTTGGGAGATTGTTCCAAGGTAGGTGGGTAAATTAGTTGTAGGATCAAGATGGATCTACAAGGTAAAGCAAGCTGCTGATGGGAGAGTCGAGAAGTATAAGGCAAGATTTGTTGCCCAGGGCTTCTCACAGATCGAGGAGATTGATTATGAAGAAACCTTTGCACCTGTCGCACGGTATTCTTCCATAAGGACCATCCTTGCTCTCTCAGCGCAGATGGGTTGGCACATTCATCAGATGGATGTGAAGACTGCATTCCTTAATGGGATCATTGAGGAAGAGGTGTACATTGAGTAGCCTAAAGGATTTGAGACTTAGCAAGA
This sequence comes from Pinus albicaulis, assembly GCA_034641835.2. Classification (NCBI taxonomy): domain Eukaryota; kingdom Viridiplantae; phylum Streptophyta; class Pinopsida; order Pinales; family Pinaceae; genus Pinus; species Pinus albicaulis. Next base: position 213,785 of record JAXQQM020067123.1, on the reverse strand, counting down.
GTCGATGTAAAAGCAGCTCAAAAGAAAGCCGTATGGGTCAAAGTTGCCACCACAAAGCTGGTGCACACATGACTGACAACTATTTCATCGACTTGGCTTCACCAAGAGTAGTGATGCACACTGTATCAAATTGTAGGAGGGTAAGCTTTTAATCATTGTTCTTTATGTTGATGGATTTAATACTAACGCAGTGATGAGAATGATGTGCATCATGCAAGGAAGATCTTGCAAAGGAGTTTGAGATGAAGGATTTGGACCTCCTTCATTATTTCCTTGGATTGGAAATATGGCAGCGGGAAGGTGAACTATTTGTGTCTCAAGGAAAGTATGCCCGGGAGATACTGGAGAAGTTTCACATGCAAGGATGCAAGCCTATCGACACTCCTCTTCCAGGAAATTGGAGAAAAGAGGATGCTACATCGGCAGAGGTAGTGGATGCCACTGTTTATCGATAGTTGGTGGGTTCACTCATGTATTTAGTTAATACAAGACCAGACATATGCTATGTAGTGAACCAACTTTCACAAGCGATGGTTAAGCCTACCAAGCTCTTTTGGAAGGTAGGCAAGCATGTCCTGAGGTATCTCAGGGGCACATCTGAGTATGGATTATGGTACAGACAGACAGATGAGGTGAATTTGCATGGCTTCACGAATGCAGATTGGGCAGGAAGCCCAACAGACAGAAAGAGCACATCAGGAGGGGTTTTCAGTATCGTATCTACACAATTTTCTTGGTACAAAAGGAAACAAAGATTCGTGGCACTCAGTTCAGCGGAAGCAGAATACATGGCAGAAATTCAAGCTGCATGTGAGGCTATCTGGATGAGGAAGATCCTGGTTGGTTTGTTCAGTTCACATTTAGATCCTACAGTGATACATTGTGATAATCAGAGTTGCAATAAAATATCGATTAATCCTGTATTTCATGATATATCTAAACATATTGATATTCAGTATTATCATATCAGATATTGTGTGCAGTGGAATATCATTTTGCTTCAGTACATTCCTATAGAAGATAAGGATGCAGATATTCTGACGAAAGTGCTCACCAGGAGAAAAATTGAATACCATAGATGCAGGATCGGGGTGAAGGATAATCCCTATCTTGTTGAGAGGGAGTGTTGAGATTCAACAAGATGATGAAGCGTAGTGAAAATCAATCACCTTCACTAAGTTGGCCCGCAGGCTATTTTTAGGTGTAAGTCTATTTTTAGACATGGTGATCATATTTCAGAAGTTGTAGGATGCTATTTGTGGATGGTTGGTCAAGTTGGAAAAATAGATGAAATTATATTTTGAGAATATTGGGCGAAGTCTATTTATAGATCGTCAATCTAAAAATAGCTGTGTCGATTATTATTAGCCCTTAATAATAATCAGACTCTAAATATCAACTTATTCTCTTGGAGCACTTTATTTCAGTATACAGATTTGGCAAATCAGTGGGCTGAAAGAATTATGCAATTCCTAGGGTTTACTAGTGGTTCATGCATGGAGGACTCAGTTAGAACTGAAGTGGCAAAGTTATGACAGAGTTGGAAGAGTAGTTCATGGAGTTGTTATTCAGTTTAACTCAGTTAATGGAGTTAAACTTAGTTGAGCTAGTTGTATCTAGTCTAACTGAATGATACACTAGTGAGAGTGGAGTGAATTAATTAGTTAATTAATTCACAAATAATATCTCACTAATAAACTGAACAAATACAACAGTTAACTACAATGCATGTCAGTTCCAGTGGAGACCCAGTGGAGAGGTAGGTGAAAGGGTGATATGGACTATTTGTTGTGACTATAGCGATGCATTGATTGCATCACACACACATTGGATTTTCCAATGAGTATTGTGCAGCCAAGGCAAGGCCAATTCGAATTCATTCAGAGGTCTTCTTCAACAGGGATTGCGCAGTGGAGGCGGGCTATCAGGTGGAAAGAAATTAGTGCATGGATTTGCATATTTCTTCATGTTAGTGTATGATGATTGATTGTACTGAGAGCTTGATGTACTAAGCTTTGTATGAGATTGTTACATGACCATGATACATAATATATGATTGTTGGGGTTTTTAGCTTCAGGCTTTCCCGTTAAACAACTGTGTTATGTGCAATTGTTTTTATTGCTTCATGTGTTTGCAATTGAGTTTAAATTTCTGCAAAAGATTAATAGTGGAAGGATTCTATATTTAGAAAGAAGATAAATATTTTTAGATCGGAGAATCTGGATATATACATGCATATGTTATATAATTTCTACACTATGATATAAGGAATTTAGGGTTTTGTAGGCTCCATAATTTCATCTCAAACAGGTGACCGAAGGAAAATCGTCATAAATTTCGTTTCAGGAATCAGATTTGAATTCTATAAAAAGTGGACAAAAGTGCACGGAATGTAGTTTCTTGTGTATAAATTTTAGAGACGAAGGTCGAAACAGTGACACGTGGAACGTCGTAGAAGTTCACTCTACTGAACTAGTCCATAATTATGTCATTGTGGGAGATCGGGCATAATTTCATCTTGAAGAATCCAAATTTGGTATGACTTATGACATTGGAAATAAGACTCATAGGGCTACTATAAGACCAAATTTCAAATCTCGGGGATCCAAAATCACATAGATAAATCAGGTTCAATATCAAGCTGTTCAGATGTAAGACAAATGTGTGTATTCTTTTAAAATTTCATAACTTTTGTTTAAAAAATCAGTTTGAAGTGATTCCAAGGGCATATTGAAGCATTGGTATCAGTATTGGGTTCTAAAATTCCTCCTAGAAATAATTCCACACCCATTAATCCATCAGAAAGCACTACTATGACGCATGAAGAGGAAGAAGTGCAACATGATATTTGAAAATTACAAGACAAAGTGCAACAAATTTTGCTCTCACAAGAGTAACTGATGCAGGGGCATGAGGCTTAGAGACAAAAGGCTTCATCAATTATTCCAAAAATCCAAAAAAATGTTATAAGCAAAGGTGTTGGTACCTTTAGCTATCATTTTACAGTTGTAATAGATAGGATTGAACTAGTATTTAGGATGATTGAACAGTTTTATATCTGTTTCAGCATATTTAGCCTCAGTTGATAGAATTTAGGAAGATATTGTGTAATTAGGATTTTGTCTAAAATAGAAGAATTCGATCCTCAAGAAGAGGTCTATTGTTATGTAAAGAACCTATAAATTGGAACCTCTGAAGAGGAGAAATTCGAAATTGGTCGTAGAATAATTGATTGTGAGGGTTTGATCTCTGTTTTTAATAAAATTACAGAGTTTATTTATTTTTTTATACTTGGAAAATCCCGGAAGGGTTATCTCTTCCAATTCATTGAATTTATCCATTTTGTGTCGAACCTTGAGTATATTTTCTTTTGTGTATGAAATTGGAAGAAATTGAAGTGATTATGGTTCTTTGTTTGAAATTAAATAGTTGATAAATGGTCTATATTTGTTGAGCTATTTATCTCTGTAATAAGGGTTCGGAGGGAAATACAAGTTCCGATTTTCTTTGGTTAACATCGATTATCCAATAATCGATCTACGTTTTTGTGTTTCATAGTGAAAAAGCAGGGTTTCAAGAGAAGCGAAGTTAAAGTATAAACCTGAAATCCATTGGAAAATTGTGTTTAACGCAGTTAAAACACATTTTTGAAGAAAAGCAGTTTCGAGAAACCACTTACACTGTGTTCGCACAGCTTTTGGGATATGAGCAGTTTATTTAATTTTGAACGCGATCCAATTATAACGCGACATGTCACAAGCGCGAAACCACCTATTTCGGGTTTCTTTTGGGAGATAAATCTCGGAGGTCGAATGAACATGATATTCGTCCGATCGTGATCTGTGGAGATTCGACGGAATTCGCGAGGAAAGCTACGTGGGGGTTTAATTAAAGATAAAGACTGGAGGCGAATCGAATGCGATTACCGTCTGATTATATCTAGGAAAATCCAACGGTGGTGGCGTCGGGAATGCGCGGAGATTTAATCATAAGGTATGGACCCGATGGTTAATGCAATAGAGTTTATTTAAACATTTGAAATCCGAATGTATGAGTTTCGAAGGTCTTTAACATTGGGTTAAGTGCTTTATAATGTTCCGAAGGTTGTAATATCAGTCCAAAAAGAACTTTATTCAGTGATTCATTTCTAAAACATTTCCAAAGGTTTTTAACACTGTCTCCGAAATTTTTATTTAACAGAGTTTTATCAAAGTGTTGAGGTCCGACCTTAATCCCGAAGCTTTTGAACATTGTTTTAAAAGTCAATTATTATATTACGAAGGTATTTTAAACTTTGGTTAAAGTGGGTTTAAAGGTTTTGAAGGGGGTAAACCTTGTTTATAAACCTTTAATATTATAGAGGGACTTTTAGCTTCCAATGTGCATTTTATTAATCAGATTTTAAAGAATTTGATGAATCAGAGTGAAAAAGGAGATCAGGAACTAATTCCCCCTGAGTTAGATAACATTGTACCAAAGTTTGAGAAACTCTTCTTAAGGTCCGCACCCACACTGCCATCATTTGTGGTATCAAAGCAGTCTTCAGAGCATTTTTCAGACATTGAACAAGCTTCCAAAAATTAGAAAAAGAAATCTAGCATGGCTGTCAGAATTGGTAGAGGTGGTGCTGGTAGAAGAAGAGGTAGACCAATTGCAAATGTAGAAGTACTGGAGACTATGCAGCAAATTCAAGCCAGATTGGAGGCAATTGAAGTAGGACAACATAGAGATCTTGAAGATGTCAGTGAACCTGAAGCTGAAGAAGAAGAAGAAAATTTTGAGCTTACTCCTGATATGAGATTTTTTAAATCAGTTTTAGGCTCTACATCCAAGCCTAGACTTGAAGTATCAGCTTTGTAGGAGGATTGAATCCAGAAGAGTTGATATACTGGATCAATGAAATGAATAAATGCTTTGATTATGAAGAGATGGGTGAAGAAAAGAGAGTTAAGTTTGTTGTCACAAGGTTGAAAGGACATGCAGCACTTTGTTGGGATGGAGTGCAAGTAGAAAGAAGGAGAGTTGGTAAGCAACCAATCAAGAATTGGAACAAAATGGTGGCAAAGCTAAGAGGTAAGTTTTTGCCTAGTGATTATCAGCTTTCATTGTTTAGAAAAATGCAGAATCTTAGACAAAGATTAATGATAGTAAAAGAATACACAGAAGAATTTTACAAAGTGAGCATAAGAGCAGGACAAATTCAAGACACAGCAGAGAATATTACCAGGTACATAAATGGTCTCAGAATGGATATCCAATATGAGATAAGTATATTGTCTGCTAAGACAGTAGAAGAGGCTTACCAGATGGTCTTAAAAGATGAAGAAAAGCTCCTAAGAAAGAAATCTTCCAAAGGAAGAGATACTTTTCGAGGAAGAGGAAGTCAAGGTGGTAGAGGAAGATCTACAACACCAAGAGATGGAGCTAGCAGCAACTCACCTCAGCATGCACCCATAGAAGGTGATGCAAGTGGCAAAAGGAGTTCCTATAGAGGAAGAGGAGGCAGAAACAGAGGAAGAGAAGTTAGATGCTATAGATGTAACAAATTGGGACATAGAGCCTATGAATGTCCAAAGAAAGAGAATGTGGAGACAAACCAGAGAAATGCAATTGCTGCTCAGACTGGAGAAGAAGCAGCAAAGTTTCCTGAAACAGATAAAGAAATTGTGCCAGAGAAAGGAGAATCTTTGGTGGTTAACAAGGTTTTGTTAAAACAAACAAAGGAAGTTACTGAACCAATACAGAGAAATACTTTGTTCGGAAGTGTGTGCAAATTTCAAGGGAAATGCTGTTAATTGGTAATTGATAGTGGCAGTACATATAATTTAGTCTCTAGAAAGGTGATAGAGAAGTTGAAATTGAAGACAAGGGAACATCTAACACCCTACAAGGTGTCATGGCTTCATAAGGGACATCAGATGATAGTAAAGGAACAATGTGAATTAGAATTGCAAATGGGCAGCTACAAAGATAAAATCATGTGTGATGTGATGCCTATGGATGTGTGTCACATATTGTTGGGTAGACCTTGGCTGTATGACAGAGCAGTAGTACATGATGGGAAGAGAAACACTTACAAGTTTTTCAAAGATGGCATGAATCAAACATTGTTACCTATGGAAGAAGGAGATGCATCAAGTAAAAAGTCTGATCCTAAGGCTTTATTGTTGATTGGAAAAGAATACTTGTAGCAAATTGAAGATGATGAGGTAAATTTTGCTTTAGTTTGCAAACCTAAGGTAGTATTTACTTCTACTAGAATTTCTGATTTGCCAATTGAAATTCAAGAAATGTTGGAGAATTATTGTGATATTATTGTGGATTATTTTCCTAATGAATTACCACCTGTAAGAAGAATCAACCATCAGATAGATTTGATTCTAGGATCAAATCTACCAAACAAATCAGCTTACAGAATGACTCCTACAAAAAATGAAGAAATCAGAAAGCAAGTGCAGGAATTGGTTGACAAAGGTTTGATCAAAGAAATTTTGAGTCCTTGTGCAGTACCTACAGTATTAAGTCTGAAGAAATATGGAGGTTGGAGAATGTGCACTGATTCAAGAGAAATCAACAAAATAACAATCAAGTATAGATTTCCTTTACTTGGAATTGAAGATTTGATGGATTGTTTGAGTGGAGCAAGATATTTTTCAAAACTAGATTTGAAAAGTGGGTATCATCAGATTAGGATAAGGGAAGGTGATGAATGGAAAACATCCTTTAAAAAAAATGAGGGATTATATGAATGGATGGTAATTCCTTTTGGTTTATCAAATGCACCTAGCACATTTATGAGGCTCGTGAATGAAGTTTTAAAGGAATTTATTGGTAGATTTTCAATAGTATATCTGGATGATATATTAATTTACAGCAAAACAAAGGAAGAACACCTGAGACATCTTAATTATGTCTTAAGAAAGTTACATCAAGAGAAATTTTTGATAAATTTAAAGAAATTTTCATTCATGAAAGAAGAATTGGTATATCTAGGTTTTGTTGTTTCTGCTGAAGGATTAAGAATGGATCCAGAGAATATAAAGGCAATTGTAGAATGGACCTCACCTAAAAATGTTTTTGAGGTAAGAAGTTTTCACAGTATTGCTAGTTTTTATAGGAAATTCATAAGGAATTTTAGTAAGATCAATGCGCCTATCATTGAAACCATAAAGAAGGACAAACAACCATTTAAATGGACTACTGAAGCTGAAAGGAATTTTCAGTTTTTGAAACAGAAGATAACTGAGAAACCTATCTTAGTTTTGCCTGATTTTAACAAACCATTTCAAGTGAAATGTGATGCCAGTTGAGAAGCTATTGGGGCTGTATTAAGTTAAGAAGATAGGCTTGTAGCATATTTCAGTGAGAAGCTAAATGAGACAAGAAGTACTCTTCTTATGACAAGGAATTTTATGCAATTTTACATTCATTGAAGAAGTGGAGACCTTATTTAATGTCTAAAGAATTTGTGCTATATTCAGATAATCATGCTTTACAGTACATTATGCAACAACCTAAATTGAATAAAAAACATGCAAAATGGGTTGAATATCTTCAAAGTTTTAAATTTGTATTGAAGCATATAAGTGGTCAAGCAAATAAGGTAACTGATGCCTTGAGTAGAAAAAACATTCTTATTCAAGAAAGTCAAATTGAAGTGTTAGGTTTTGATTTTTTTAAAGAGCACTATAAAACATATTTGGATTTAAAAGAAGCATTTGAAGCATGCTGTAATCCTATTTTGATAGACATAAGTCAGTGGTTAGATTATTTCTTGCAAGAGGGTTTATTGTTCAAAAGAAATCAGTTGTGCATACCAAATTGTTCTATGAGAGAAAATTTAATCAGAGAAAAGCATAGTGGTGGACTTGTTGGACATTTTGGTGTTGATAAGACTTACGAGCAGTTAAGTCATTTTTATTTTTGGCCAAAGATGAGATCTGAAGTGGAAAAGTATGTGAAGAATTGTAAAATTTGTCAATATGCAAAAAGGAAAAGTCAAAATGCAGGTTTGTACATTCCATTACCTATTCCAGACAAACCTTGGGATATGGTAAGTATGGATTTTGTTTTAGGATTGCCTAAGACACAGAGGGGAAATGATGCAATTTATGTTGTAGTTGACAGATTTTCAAAAATGGCACATTTTATTCCATGTTATAAAACCAATGATGCTACTCATGTTGCCAATTTGTTTTTCAAGGAAATTGTCAGATTACATGGGTTACCTAAAAGTATTGTTTCTGATAGAGACACCAGATTTGTTGGTCATTTTTGGAGGACATTGTGGAAGAAGTTGGGTACTAAACTGAGTTTCAACTCAGCTTATCACCCTTAGACTGATGGGCAGATTGAAGTAGTGACAGAAGTTTGGATAATATTTTGAGAAGTCTTGGAGGAGAACATCCTAAACAGTGGGATCATATTTTACCATAGGCAGAGTATGCATATAATGATTCACCTAACAGAAGTACAGGATAGAGTCCATTCCATATATTTTATGGAATGCACCCAAGAGGATTATCTAAATTGAGGAACTTGGGAAAAGCAGAAATGAGAAGTGTTGAAGGAGAGGAATTTTCTTCAGAAATGTAAGCAATACATGAACAATTAAAGTAGTAGCTACAAGACAGCAACATCAAGTACAAGAACAGAGCAAATTTGAGCAAAAGAGAAGTTAATTTTGAAGTTGGTGATTTGGTTTTGGCACACTTGAGGAAAGAAAGATTTCCAAAGAAGCAGTATAACAAATTAAAATTTAAAAAGATAGGACCATGCAGGATATTGAGAAAGTTTTCTGCAAATTCCTATGAAATTGAATTGCCTTCTGATATTGGAATATCTCCAATATTCAATGTTGTTGATTTGTATAGATATGAAAATGGTGGCACAGATGATAGACCAGAAGACAGAGGAAAGATTGACTGGGTAAAGAAGTTACCTACAGCAGAGCCATTATAGCCAGAGAGGATCTTAGAAAAGAAAGTGTTTAAGAAGACCAGGGGACAAGAGTATTTTCAATACTTGATCAAGTGGAAGGATCAGCCAATTGAAGATGCTACCTAGATGATAGAAACTATGCTGCAGAAATTGGGCAGTTCTGTAGAGGAGCTCATGGACAGGAGCCCATAAAGATTTTTGTCCTCAGGAGTCTGATGCAGGGCCATGAGGCTTAGAGACAAAATGCTTCATCAATTATTCCAAAAATCCAAAAAAATGTTATAAGAAAAGGTGTTGGTACCTTTAGCTGTCATTTTACAGTTGTAATAGATAGGATTGAACTAGTATTTAGGAGGATTGAACAGTTTTAGATTTGTTTAAGCATATTTAGCTTCATTTGATAGAATTTAGGAAGATATTGTGTAATTAGGATTTTGTCTAAAATATAAGAATTCGATCCTCAAGAAAAGGTCGATTGTTATGTAAAGAGCCTATAAGTTGTAACCTCTGAAGAGGAGAAATTTGGAATTGGCCGTAGAAGAATTGAGTGTGAGGGTTTGATCTCTGTTTTTAATAAAATTATAGAGTTTATTTATTTGTGTTATACTTGGAAAATCCCCGAAGGGTTATCTCTTCGAATTCATTGAATTTATCCATTCTGTGTCGAATCTTGAGTATATTTGCTTCTGTGTAAGAAATTGGAAGAAATTGAAGTGATTATGGTTCTTTGTTTGAGATTAAATAGTTGAAAAATGGTCTATATTTATTGAGCTATTTATCTTTGTAATAAGGGTTCAGAGGGAAATACAAGTTCCGTTTTTCTTTGGTTAAGATCGATTATCCGATAATCGATCTACGTTATTGTGTTTCACAGTGAAAAGCCAGGGTTTCAAGAGAAGTGAAGTTAAAGGATAAACCCAAAATCCAACAGAAAATCGTGTTTAACGTAGTTAAAACATATTTTTGAAGAAAAGTGGTTTCGAGAAACCACTTACACTGTGTTCGCATAGCTTTTGGGATATGAGCGGTTTATTTCATTTTGAACGTGATCCAATTATAACGCGACATGTCACAGGCGCAAAACCACCTATTTTGCGTTGCTTTTGGGAGATAAATCTCGGAGGTCGAATGAGCGTGATATCCGTCCGATCGTGATCTGTGGAGATCCGATGGCATTCGCATGGAAAGGTGCGTGGGGGTTTAATTAAAGAGAAAGACTTGAGGCCAATCGAACACGATAACCATCCGATTATATCTAGGAAAATCCAACGGTGGTCGAGTCGGGAATGTGCGGAGATTTAATCATAAGGTATGGACCCGATGGTTAATGCAATAGAGTTTATTTAAACATTTGAAATCTGGAAGTATGAGTTCCGAAGGTCTTTAACATTGGGTTAAGTGCTTTATAATGTTCCGAAGGTTGTAATATCGGTCCAAAAAGAACTTTATTCAGTGATTAATTTCCGAAACATTTCCAAAGGTTTTTAACACTATCTCCGAAAGGTTTATTTAACAGAGTTTTATCAAAGTGTTGAGGTCCGACCTTAATCTCGAAGCTTTTAAAAATTGTTTTAAAAGTCGATTATTATATTCTGAAGGGATTTTGAAATTTGGTTAAAGTGGGTTTAAAGGTTTTGAAGGGGGTAAACCTTGTTTATAAAATTTTAATATTATAAAGGGACTTTTAGATTCCAATGTGCATTTTATTAATTAGATTTTAAAGAATTTGATGAATAAGAGTCAAAAAGGAGATCAGGAACTAATTCCCCCTAAGTTAGAGAACATTGTACAAAATTTTGAGCAACTCTCCTTAAGTCCTGCACCCACACTGCCATTAGTAACCAAAAATGAAATGGAAGCTAAGATGGACGGTTTAAAATCAGACATGTATGGTTTGAAGAATGGTTTGAAATTAGACATGGATGGTTTGAAGAATGTCATGGAAGCTAATATCGATGGTATAAAAGAAAAACTGAAAGGAAACATGGAAGACTTGAAGAATGGTCTAAAAGCGGACATGGAAGGTTTGACGAAGTTGCTACAAGAAATGATTCCTAATGTCGAAAAGGTAGTAGATGAAACTCATGATGAGAAAAAAATAAATGTTAATCATGATTTCATAGACTCTAATGTTGGATTTAAGGCCCACCATATTCCAAAGATCGATATGAGGAAGTTTGATGGCAAGGATCCAGTAACATGGATCCTACAGATGGAGCAATATTTTAAGCTCCATAATGTGAAAACACACACAAAAGGTACACGTTGAAAATTTATATTTAGATCCAAATTAGTTTTTATGGTATTGATGGCTTTGTTCTTTTAAACCACTTATCACTGGGTCAATTTTTATGGAGGAAATGATAGCACATTTTTAGGATACGAAAAGCAACACCTTCTTTAGCCAATTGATAAATCTCAAACAAAAGGATTCAATGGCGGAACACATTGAGGACTTTAAAAAACTGAATATAAGGGTAAATGATATTCCAGAAGAGCATAATATTGATAAATTCATAGGGACTCTAAAGGATAACATCCAACATGAGGTTCGCCTTTGGGAACCTCATTCATTGGAGAAGGAATTCAGGTTGGCAATAAAAATTGAAAGCAAAATTATGGCAACAAGGAAGCCTACCACTCACAACTATAAAGATGGAAGTGTTGCTACTCCTAGCCTTCCAAAACCTACAAGGTTGACACCACAATGATTAGAAGAAAAAATAGCAAAAGGGCTTTGTTACAGTTGTGATAACAAAAACACTAAAGGTCATAAGTCTAATGAGAAGAAGTTATTTTACATAGATTGTGAAGAGGAAGAAGAAAATGAACAAGAAGAGGATATACACCAATAACCAACCCAAGAAGAGGAAGAAATGAGCCCGACCATATCTTGTAATGCATTGGCAGGAATTACCACTCCTCAAACTCTCAAGATAGAAGGACATATCAAGAAGAAAAAGGTAATAGTGTTGATTGATTCGGGTAGTAACCATAATTTTATTCATTGTAAGGTAGCCAAGGAATTGAATTGTTTCCTATACCCAGCACCAGAATGTCAAGTGATGGTTGCAAATGGAGGAACTATAAATTGCTCTGGAAAATGCCATAATATCAAGCTAACCATGGGGGAATATGTATTGACTAGTCCAATGCTTTCCATTCCTATGGGAGGTGCTGATGTTGTACTAGGAGTTCAATGGTTACAATCTTTGGGGACGGTAGCTTTTAATTTTTCTTGAATTTTTTTGGGAAGAAAAGGAAGTTGAATTAGCAAGAGCAGCGGGGAAACCAAGAAATATAATCAACTCTAATGGCATGAAAAATATATTCTAAGAAAAACGATAGAGTGTAATTTCATTATGCTCACTATAAGTTCCAACAACAAAATCATATATTTCTGAAAATCTCCAAAAAGTATTGGAAAATCATTCCAAGGTGTTTGAAACTCCCAAAGGACTCCCACCTATTCGTGATCATGATCATGCTATTCATTTGATTCCAGGAAGTGTTCCTCCAAACATCAGGCCTTATAGATATCCTTATGTCCAAAAGAGTGAAATTGAATGTATGATTGTAGAAATGTTAGAGGCGGGTATAATTCAACCTAGTCAAAGTTCTTTCTCTGCTCCTGTAGTATTGGTACACAAGAAGGATGGATCATAGCGTATGTGTACGGATTAAAGGGAGCTCAATAAGCTCACCATTAAAGATAAATTTCCCATTCCTGTGATTGATGAATTATTGGATGAATTACATGGAGCAATTTATTTTACCAAGTTGGATCTTCATTCCGGATATCATCAAATTAGAATGAAGACTGAAGATATTCCAAAAACAACATTTCGAACTCATGAGGGTCATTATGAATTTTTGGTCATGCCTTTTGGCCTTACCAATGCACCTTCTACATTTCAAGGGTTGATGAATTCCATTTTCAAACCCTTCGTTAGAAATTTTTTGTTAGTATTTTTTGATGATATACTAATCTACGACAGTCTTGGAAGGATCATGTTCGACATGTTGATGAGTGTCAAACTATTGGAGGAGAAACGACCTATGTTGAAGTTTGCAACAAGCAATCAGTGGCATATAAAAAACAACATCCATGATCCTAGTGAAGATTAAGCACCTGCACTGGGTGGGGCCCACACGGGCTATTTTTAGGTGCATGTCTATTTATAGATGTATGGTGCATGTATATTCATAGAATGCATGTCTATTTATAGATGCATGTCGGCTATTATTATCCCTTAATATTAGTTGGACAATAAGCTATAATATATTATCAATGTGGACTTGGAAATAGTTAACTGACATGGAAAACCAGTTAGCTAAGTGAATTTTGAGTTAATAGGTTTGTTGGTGGGACATGCAAAGTGACTTTAGTTGTAACAAAGTGATTATATTTGCAATAGAGTTGGAAGTGTAGTGGTGCATTAGTTAATGCAAGTTGTAAATCAATTTATCTCAGTTAAGTGAGTTAAAGTCAATTGTGCTAGTTGTAACTACAGATACACTAGTGAGAGATCAAGTGAGTTAAATATTAATTAATTCACATGGGGTGATTGTTGGGTTGTATTAATCACTATTGAATGACTAAAACAGTACACATAAATTATCAATCTAGGGATGTCTTTTATTTCAATGACAGTTGCACTTTCTATGTCGATACACTCAACCAGAAGCAATTCCAAATAAAAGAAATCATTGCTGAAGTAAATGCTGGAAGTAAATCACTCATGCAGAAATAAAATGATCTACAAGACTGAAATCACACTTCAATTAATCTGTTCTTGCACGCCACACAACAATTATCTAACTGGTGTCTCTAATATCATATGTGTAACAACATACACAGTATTGAAATTGAAGTAGATATATTCACAGCTGAAACAACAACAACAACACCTCTACTGATACATAAACCAAAATACAAACACATATACACAACTACCTTAATCACTGCAATCCCTGCTAAGAAGGAAGGCCCTTCCTCCATAGCAGGGCGCAGGTATAAAAAGAACTTAACGGAAACTAAATCGAGTAACGCATGTAACAACAATAACAGGATAATCTGTATTAATATGAGAAAAATTACAGAGCCAAAATAACGTTGTTCTCCGCTAACCTTTCAACCTAAGGGGCGGAGAACTATATAGTGGTTACATCTCAGAAAAACAAGGAATAGATCACTCATGAGAATCTTATGATTCTCATGCTGATTAAAATAGAATATTTATGGTTATAACCACTTCTTAATAAAAGTATGACTGGAAAATTATAGATTACAATAAAAACCGCCCATAGGCTATTATCCAAAAATACAATGCTTAATAACTCCTACAACTATCACGATACACCACAACTGTAGTGTAACAACTAGAGGATAGGTCAGCAACAGGAGTTGACGAGATCCAGTCAGCGGTACAACTGTATTAGCAGTTTGCCAGTGGGTTTGTAACAACAAAGTGTAACAATAGTTTGCCAGCAGGTCTGTAACAACAAAGTGTAACAACATCATGGTGTAAAAAGCTCGCTGTAACAACACACGCTTAACTGCTCCTGTATGCCTTGTGCTCAGGATCTTTGGTGCTACAAATGACATTTGGAAAGACAACACAAAGACCATAGATCTTCTCCAATCATTCATCCTCAATTAGTCATAAAAAGGGTACGATATATCATAATAATTGATGAAATGGCAGAGTAATGAAATAAGGTGAAACAACACAAGTTAGGATAGAAAGTTAGGAAAAAGAGGCAAATATAGTCCCATTGGTTATAGTCATGAGGAAAAATAAGGAAAACAAACGTAGGAAAAGTGTGCAAAACTGGCACCCAACATCTCCCCCCAAGTGAAACATTTTCATGTCCTCATGCAAACTCATCTCTCATGGGATTATCTCCGGTGCAGGTCGGTGAGATCCTAAGCGACAACTGTATCTTCATCTACAGACCTGTACCCCTGATTGGCCATCAGCTGCCATACCGAGGACTATGATTCATACTTGCTCAATTCATAATTACTTCGATAATCCTCAATTGGCAGCTAGATCAAAGGAAACTTGAATCTCAATCTGAGCCACAAAGAACCAAGGGATTGTACTATCTATGCATACGCTGGTACATGTGTAACAACCACCATGAAATTCTGGAATGCAAATGGGTCCCCTTTCAGTAGCTCAACACTGTTGGCTTCCATGCATTTCAAGCACCCAGTCAAGGCTCGACTCTTCATCATTGAGAACTAATTGAGGTAGAAGTTCACAATCCTACTTCTATAAGTGGTAGTTGGTTCCTTTATCCCAAGAGTGCTAAGCATTCTCTTGAATTCTCGCCTTAACTTGGCGGCCCATCCTGGTTCTGCTCGGACCCATAATGCCATCTTCTCCTCATTAGCATCCATAGATTTGACGGCCAAATGCCACTCAATCTAATTCTTCATGAAGGACACAAAATCATGCAACTGCAGATCCCCCATATAGGAGAGTACCATCACAACCATTTGCATAATCATGTGCTCACAAATGATATTGTGTAAGAACAACTCACACAGCAGGCTTTGTTCATCAAAATCGGAGGCACAGAAAACATCTAAAAATGTGCGATTGGAAGAACATAAATAGGGTCTATCCTCCATAACAACTTTCATCTGGAACCAAAAGTAACGTTCCCATAGAAAAATAGGATAGGATGGGGAAGGACATCTGCACCCCAACAAATTGAGGGTGAGATCATGAAGTTTTTGCTTGTCTATGGTAAGATCTCAAACTTGCTATTGTAATGGCAGTAGTTGTTCCTCCTATTTCTTCAAGGATTCCTTTTTCTTATAATTCTCCCATCCTTTATTCAACTCTTTTGTCATCCATATTTCATGTAGGGTGTCTATCTCCCTCCGATATTCTTTCAGTGAAATCATCCCCTCCTGAAGGGATATTTCTTCCTATTTCCACTTTTGTAATTCGGAAATTAACAAGATTTTCTTAGAACTCCATCTCGAGATGGGACCCAACGTTCTTTTGCATTCAATATCAACATCAATAATGGGTGTAACAACAGCTTCCTCGGTGGGTTCTTGTATCATCCCCTTCGTTTCCACCTAGAGTAGCCTCTTTGTCCATTATTGTTTCTTCTACAATAGGAGTGGCCTCCATAGGTTCTTGTGTATCAGCCTCTAGGTAAATTATTACAGGGGGCTCTACTTTAACTGTTGGTTCTTGTGTAACAGCAGTATCCTTAGCAGGTTCTTGTGTAACAGCCTCCTGTCATTTTGTTTTCTATTTCCATTGGGATGATATTTTCTCCACATATCTTATATCCCGCCGCTATTATTTCTTGAAAATTTTTTGTGCATACAGACACCAATATTTCCTTCCCCTCAGATAATATTTGCTTCAATTCTTCATTTTCCTTTCTTAGATTTTCAAGTTCTAAAAACAGGACTTGATTTTTGTCCTTACCTAATAAGGAGGGTTTCCTTTCTTCTTCTGATACTTCTGCTTCTATTTTCTTTCTGACTGTAGGCAAAGGCTATGTGGGTATGCTAACTTTCGCCCTCTGTTTTGGCCATCTATCCCCAATTGGTTCATCAGTAGGTTCTTTCCCAATTCTGACTTTGGCAGGCCAAGTCTAGGTTTCCGCTTCTGCCTGACTTCTTCTTGAAGTCATGGTTTGTTTCCCTCGGCTTGTCCTCGGCCTCTTTCGCTTGAATTATTCCCAAGTCTTTCCCTGCTAGCCTAGGGCATCCAGCACGATCAATTTGATAAGTCCGTGATTGGTCACACATGCTTCCGGGTGTGTTGTTGTCTTTACAACTGCTACCATATGCTTGATGTTCCTTGTTGGAACAGGGTCCCCTAGCTGCGTTTTGATATGTTCCAACGTTGCGTTTTTGATATATTTTTGTAGTAATTGGTCTTACGCAGGGGCTTTGGGGCGGGTCAAAGCCCCCAATGTATTGTAATGGGTCAAAGGGTAGACCTAGAGTCCGCAAACCACGGTTTGCAGACAACAGGATAGCGTAGGCTATGATGATATAAATAGATGGATAGTTTGAGTCTAAAGGTAAGTAAGAAAGTAAGATTGATGCTACGTGCGAACTGTTGAGATCTGTTGTGGGTAGTTTTGGGTAAGGACTCCTGTTGGCTGTGTGCGTGGGTTGTGACTTGGGTTTGTAACTTGGTTTTGGATGCTAATGAACATGGAATCTGTTATGTTATCTGAACTGGTTGTATTTACTATTGAAGTATCTCCGTGTTATCTGGATTAGCTGCGATTGTGTCTATGGTATATAAATTAGCTGCGATTGTGTCTATGGTATATGAATTAGCTGCGATTGTGTTATTCTGTGATGATAATTGTTGATGCGCACGTGGATGCGAAGGCGTCGATAAGATCTGCTTAATAATAGTGGCTTTGTTTATGTTTACATGCTGGTTATACTATTAAGGGCTCGATAATAGGTTTGTTTTTGTGTGAACTTGATAGAACTCAACAAGATTTGCCTTAATTACTTGCTCTCTCTCAGGGTGCGAAAACTTGGTTCTAGCACCCACCCATACTACTTTGGGTAAGACCTTGGCTTGCGAAAGTAGGTCATTACCGAAAGAGCCAGTAGTATAGGGTTTGTTGGCAAACCTTAACTCCGAACCTGGGTCAGGACCCCTCAAGCCAACAAATGGTTTCGTTGCCGAGACTAGGAGCATTTTGAGAGAGAGATCCGGTAATGCCATGAGGCCATTGGAGACTTGAGAATTTGGAGCTCGAAGACTGGTTCGAAAGACAGATTTAGGAATTTTCTGTAAAGGAGAATCGCAACACGAAGCTAACAGCTGAGAAGTGGAAGAAAAATATATTTTCATCAAAGTGTATGAAATTATTTTCATGACTTTTGCGCACGAGCTCCAGGAGTGGCTAGCAAGGCTAGTAGAATTCCAGACGTGTTAGAAAGACGATTAGGTTACGCAGTGGACTCCATAATTGATTCGTCAGTTGGAAAAGGCTGACAACACAATCACCCAAACTATAGATCATTGGGTGGATAGTGTGCTAGGAGGATTTGTAACAGAATTCACAGTCGATCAGTTTGTATCCTACTCTGAGGCGGAGCGGAGGTTCTTCAAAGGATTCCGAGGTAAGTTCTTGCGAACATTGCCGCTACTAATTAAAATATTACTGTGCGAAAAAGGAATTTTGTGCAGCCACACCGAATGAATGACCTCTGATCAAAGTGAGAGTACAACACGAAGTGGTAAGTACTACCGAGTTAACTGAGAAGGGGATAGATCCGTCTACAGCCCATTAAGAGAGCCGGTTGCGCACGCAGGAACTAGTCCTCCGGCTACACCATCGTTGAGTCAACATAAGGGCAAGAACTCCCCTACGCCTCCGCCACTACCGGAAGAAGATATGGCCACACACATGAAGCTGCCCACCTTTAAGGGTGTAGAAGATGAAGACATGGACCGATTTTGGTTCGTAGCGGAATCAGTATGGACTTTGCAGAATGTTACTAGCGATGCTGTAAAAAGGGCGTAGTTATCCCTCGCCTTTGAGGGAAGGGCCCTGGATTGGTACATGGGGTACATAGGCTAGCATGCGGATCCATCTATTCAAGAGATTAAGAATGCTTTAAAACAACAGTTTCAGAAGCCTAAGTCCTACGCTCAGCTGGTGGTTGACTTGAAAGACTTTAGACAAGGACCCACTGAGTCAGTATGGGAGGCTGATCAACGGCTAAAGAAGGTTATCAGAGATGGGGAATTTCAGTATGATAATAAAAAACACAAGGATTGGTTCATCGCCATGCTATTACCTCACCCGCGCGAACCTATGGGTCAGCAAGCGATTGAGACATAAGAGAAAGCCTTGGAGATTGCTATGAAGCTAGAAGCTGCGCCAAGAGACGATGCCCAGTTTGGGGTACAATAGATCCAGGGACAGCTGGAGGCAATGCATCTCGAAATCCAGAATTTGCGGAAAGAGTGAGGAAAAGAAGCTAGCCCAGACGTATGGTGCATAAGATGCAGGGTGTCAAGCCACACCAAGGATCGGTGCCCTCTGCTGATGGACTACATGCAGGCTGGGGGGCCCAACCCATTGCGCCCTAAAGAGGTTGCGGGACCAAGCGGTCCTACGTTATGGTGTGCTGACTATCGAGTAGCTGGACTACATGATACCAACTGCTGCGCTCGTCTTGGTGCTTATGTTCCAGAGTTGAAGCAACAATGGTGCCAATTCTGCTCATCTATGGGACATGACAAACACAACTTCTAGAGATATGAATTAATGATAGACCGAGGAAACCTGTACAGGGTACAGGCTGACCCTTCTTCACCATTATCTCCCTCGGGATGAGGAGGCTCCCTCGCCAGAGGCCGGGGGGGAAGAGGTGGAAGCGCAGGTCGGGGAAGAGAGCAATTAATCTGTTATAATTGTGGAGAAGTGGGCACTTCGCAAGGGATTGTCCAAACCCTGCATGACAATCTTGTAGATATTGTAGACAATTGGATCATGTGATCGAAGATTGTCCAGTACTGATAGCAAAAATGCAGGAAAAACAGCAGACGCCAACTCAAAATGTGCAAAGGGTTAAGGCAAAGCCATGTGATGAGGGACCCAGTATTAATATCATAACGCGCAGCGGCGTGGCTACTGGAGGAGCTGAGGAAAGAGCTGTGGCTGAGCCCCTTATCCGAAAAGCTGCAATCAAAAAGGAAAGCTTGGACCTACAGAAGGAGAAAGAAACCTTCATAGAAGCTCGCAAAGACTTTACCAAGGATGAGGCATCTACTTCCAAGGATCCAACAAACCTAAAAGTAGACGACGAAGTTAAACCATTCCTACAGGCATGTATGAAGTTGCTACGCAACCAGAAGGCAGTAGAGAATCTTCAAGCACTGATAGACAGCTGCGCAGAAAAAACTGGTCGGAAACTTTACAAGCACAAGAAATGCATTGGTCGGGAAATGCGGCTAACTGCGCAGATTGGCGATTATGAAATGGATCAGGTCATCCTGGATCTGGGATTCGATGCAAATGTCCTGCCCAAACAAACGTGGCAGAGGATGGGAGAACCTAAGCTGGAATGGTCTACTATACAGCTGCGCATGGCTAACCAACAGAAGATCATACTGCTGGGGAGACTATCAAAGATTATGGTAGATATCGTAGGGGTTAAGGTATACGCGGATTTTGAGGTAATTCAAATTGTGGAAGATGCAGACCCTTATCCTGCGCTCCTGGGACTGGATTGGGCTATAAATATGGGAGGCATTATCAACTTGAAGAAAAGGAGCATTGTTTTTGAGAATGAGGGTACGAGAGTAATAGTTCCTCTAGACCCAGCGGAAGGAGAAAGGTATACAGAACCTGTGCGCGAAGAAGCCGTCGTGGATCATATCTATAAACTAACCGCCCAGGACGAGAATTGGATTAATCCTACGGCTGATGGCGTGCTTTGCTGGGAGAAAGACAGTGAATGCCTCTCTGACTCCGATGGGGAGATCGAAAATTGGCAGAATCGGTTACATGATGTATCTGCGCTACGGTGTCTTAGGATCACGAAGAGCTTCCAGTGTATCTCCTCAGAGGTAAGAGAGATGCCTTACTTTGATGGTTCTGGTAGTATTAGGGATTTTCTTAGAGCATTTGAAGAAGCAGAGGTCCCAAGGGAGTGAAGAATGTGGGCGCTTAACCTAGCCATGTGTGCGACCCTTGCGCAGTGGTGGGAAACTCATAAGGGGACGTTCCAGGATTGGGAGGAATGTTGCAAGATGATGATTCTACGGTTTGAACCTTCGGTTCACCCACGCGTGGAGACTTTCCTTGGCCAAGGGGACCTTCGCAAGCACTTGGCTTCATGGATGGAGGTGTGGTGCGAAAGGACCAGGGACGAATGGGTCCACTTGTTCATTCATGCCTTGGGGCCAATCCCCACCGCATGGTATTTGGATGCAGAGCTACATCAGCTTACCTGCCACTGGGAGACCATGAAGGATGATTTTGTGGGGATGTTCGGGTTGATAGGTAGAGGCGAGACGTAGACGAAGCCACACGAAGACATAGATGCCACAGTATTTGATGAATCATGCCCTCGTGTGGAGGGCTGACTTGGGATATGCAAATGGGGATATTGCTAATTGCCACGATCTATCGATGGAGGAATGTGACGGAGCACGAAAAATATCACTATCCCGAGAATCGGAGGGTGAGCACTTGCAGTTCTTGGACCCCCACTCAGAGCATCGATGTGACCAAGCTGTTGAACTTAAAGTGAAGTCAACATTGGAACAAAATAACAACCTAATCTTCAGCAGATTGGAGACTATTTGGGATGATGATATCATTGGGAAAGTTGCGAGCTTCTCATAGAGTACCGGGACCTATTTCCTACGAAATTCTCGAAAACTCAAGGGTATTACGGGGGACACGGGGGTCATGCACATCACTTTAGCCAGATGCACGCCTTGTCAAGCAGCGACCTTACCACTTGAACCCCAAGTATAAGCAGAAAGTCAGGGAAGAAATTGACAAAATTTTAGCCGCAGGTATCATTGAACCAGCAGAATAGTCAGTTTGGGTAAGCCCTATGGTGGTCTAAGAGAAAAAGACTAAAGGATAAATAGGAATCTGCATCAACCTATGCAAGTTGAATGATGCTTGCGTACATGATCCCTTCCCTATGCCATTCTCTGATGAAATCCTCAATAGTGTGGGAGAGCAGGAAGCATAATCGTTCACCGACGGGTTTTCGAGCTACCATAAGATCAAGATCGCACCGGAAGATCATAGCAAAACTACATTCGCCACCGAATGGAGATCCTTCCAGTACACTATCATGCCATTTGGGCTCAAAAATGCCCCTTCCATCTTTTCGCGTGTAGTGGTCGCAGTATTCAAGGAGTTCATTCAGAAGTTCTTGGAGGTATACTTTGATGACTGGAAAATATTCTGATTGGTCAAGAAACATGTCTCGAACATGTGCATGATGTTGGACACCTATAAAAAGCACCGTATTTCCCTAAATATTAAGAAGTGCAGATTTTGTGTACCTTTCAGGATCTTGTTAGGCCACATAGTCTGTCGGGATGGACTGATCGTCGACCCCACCAAGGTGGTAGTTATCATCAACTTAGTAGTACCTACAAATGAGAAGCATTTTTTCTCCATCCTTGGGCACACGGGTTACTATAGGAAGTTTATTCAAGGGTAAGCATTGATCACAGCATCCATGGAAAAGTTGCTAAAGAAGGAAATTTCATTTTTTGGGACGCGGAGTGTCAGAAGATTTTTGAGCTACTCAAGGAAAATATGGTCTCTACACCTATCCTCGTATTTCCTGACTAGGCAAATGTTTTCCATGTCCATGTGGATGCTTCACGGATCTCCCAGGGAGCTGTCCTTACGCAGCCTAGGAAGGGGGACACTGACCACCCGGTTGCATTTTCTAGTAGAAAACTCTCTAGCGTGGAGCATAAATACTCCACTACTGAATGTGAGGGGCTGGCAATGGAGTATGCCCTACAAAAATACCGGCATTATCTTCTAGGAGGCACTTCAAGATGTTCACGGATAACTCCAATTTTGTAGAAATTATATAAATTATGTGTTATATGTCCAATATTCTCCTGATCTCACACTATTTTAACTTCATGCAAAATACATAATCGATTCCACCATTGATCATTTGCGGAAATTAATTAAGATTACAATGCACACATGAAACAATAAAAATTCACACACATTAACACATATGTTTAATGGGAAAGCCTGAAGCTAAAAACCCCAACTATCTGTATATAGTATATGTCATAGAGATCATGTAAAAATACTCATAAAAATCTAATCATATCAAGCTCTCAGTACAATACAATCGCTACACACTAATCAAGCCCAATCTTGCAAATCCATGCACCAATATTTGCCACCTACTAGCCTGCCTCTACTGCGCAATCCTTGTTGAAGAATGGCTCTGAATGAGTTCGAATTTCTCTAGGATTTACTGCGCAATCCTCATTGGCATCTCCACTATTAGTCACAAGCGAAGTAGTCACACTTTCTCTTTCACCTATCCCTCCACTGGTATCCACTGAAACTATCCATGCACTGTAGTTAACTGATGTATTCTTCGGTTGATTAATGAGTTATTATTTAGTGAATTAATTATTAATTAATTCACACCACTCTCACTAGTGTATCATTCAGTTATACTAGATACAACTAGCTCAACTGAGTCTAATTGAGTTAAATTGAACACAACTCCATCAACTACTTCTATAACTCCCACCAAACTCTGTCACATGAGTTCTAACTGAATTCCTCATGCATTAGCTCCAGTAAACCCTTAGGAATAGCGTAATTGCTTCTGTCATCTGTTGTGCCCAATCTGTGCACTTAACTGAAGTGCTCCAAGAGAATAAGATAATTTTTAGAGTCTAAATATTATTAAGAGCTAATAATATTCGACATATCTATTTTAGACTGGAAATCTAAAAATAGATTCTGCCCAATATTTCTAAAAATAGAAGTCCATCTATTTTTCCAACTTGACCAACCATCCACAAATAGCATCCTGCAACTCATAGAATATGATCTACATGTCTAAAAATAGACATAGTCTAAAAATAGACTTGCGCCAAAAATAGCCTGTGGGCCCACTTAGTGAAGGCAACTCTTTTCACTAAGCTCATAATCTTGTTGAATCTCGACACTCCCTCTCAGATAGGGATTATACATCACCTCGATCCTGTCTCAACACTCGTTAGAATATACGCATCACGATCCTCCATAGGAATGTAAGAAAGCAACATGATCTTCTGCTGTACACAATCTACGATATGATGATACCATATGTCAATATGTTTAGATCTATCTGAAATTACTGGATTGGGCGAGAGTTTAATGCAACTCTGATTATCACAATATATCACAGTAGGATCTAAGTGTGAACCGAACAACCCGACCAAGATCTTCCTCATCCATATAGCCTCGCATGTAACCAAACTTGCTGCCATGTACTCGGCCTCCGCTGAACTGAGTGAGACGGATCTCTGTTTCCCTCTGTGCAATGTTGTATATACGTCTGATTCAAACTCCCGAGATGTGCTCTTTTGGCATGCATTTGGGCTTCACCGCGATACGCATCTGTGAAGCCATGCGGCTTCAACTCATCGGAGCTAGCTTTCTACCCATGATCCATATCACGATGCCTTTTGAGATACCTCGGGACATGCTTACGCCTTCCAAAAGAGCTTGATAGGCTTAACCATCGCTTGTGAAAGTTAGTTCACCGCATAGCATATGTCTGGTCTTGTATTAACTAAATACATGAGCGAACCCACCAACTGTCGATAAACAATGGCATCCACTGCCTCTGCCGACATAGCATCCTCTTTCCTCCAATTTCCTGGAAGAGGAGTATCCATGGGCTTACAGTCCTCCATGTGAAACTTACCAAGTATCTCCCGAGCATACTTGCCTTGAGACATAAACAGTTCACCTTCTCGCTGCCATATTTCCAATCCAAGGAAATAATGAAGGAGGCCCAAATCCTTCATCTCAAACTCCTTTGCAAGATATGCCTTGCATGAGTGTATCAACTGCTCATCATCCATTAGTATTAAATCATCAACATAAAGAACAATGATCAAAAAATTACCCTCCTACAATCTTAGTATAGGTTAGGATCCACCTCACTCTTGGAGAATCCAAGTCTGGTGAAATAACTTTCTATCCGTGTGTACCGAGCACGAGGTGCTTGTTTCAACCCATACAACACTCTCTTGAGCCTGCACACATGCGACTCACTGCTGAAGATCTCAAAACCTTCGGGCTACTCTATGTACACCTCCTCCTCAATGACTCCATTGAGGAACGCAGTCTTCACATCCATCTGATGAATGTGCCACCCCATCTGCGCTGAGAGAGCAAGAATCGTCCGTATGGAAGAATACCTTGTGATAGGTGCAAAGGTTTCTTCATAGTCGATCCCCTCAATCTGTGAGAAGCCCCGGGCAACAAATCTTGCCTTGTACTTCTCGATGCTCCCGTCAGCAACTTGCTTCACTTTGTAGATCCATCTCGAACCTACGGTGATTTCCTTAGGCCTTGGGACAATCTCCCATGCACTGTTTCTGAAAATCGAATCATACTCTTCCACCATGGCATCTACCCATGTGGGATCCTTCATAGTTTCCTCGAAAGAGGATGGCTCCATCATGATACACTTGCTCATCAGAGCCATGTATCCAGTAAATCGGTCAGGTGTTGTCTGCATGCAATAGTGATGTTGGTGCTCCTACATTACGCAGCGCATCAACCGGTTGCTCAACACGAGTGCGCTTCCGCCCTCTAATGTTTGTTGCCGCAGGTGGTTTCTTCCACTCCATGAACCTCCTCTTGTGGCTGATCCACATCTTAAGGCTCATCTTTAGGAACAAGTAGCTCCTCCTCTGCATGCAAGTGTAGCTCCCTCTCAAGCGACAACTTCATGGCTTTCTCCTCATGAGGTGATATCCGGGTGCACAACGGTCGTTCGTATGCCGGAAAGAAGACACGATAATTGTGCAAGTTGTTTCTATGTACCCCACAAATATCCCAACCTCTGCGGTCGGCTCCAGCTTCTTCCTGGCATCCTTCATCACATGAATGTAAACAGGTGAGCCAAAAATCTTCAAATGAGAAATATCAGGCTTCTTACCAGAAAATGCCTCTTCGGGTGTACTCATGCCAAGTACTCTATGAGGAAAAAGATTTTGCACATAAACTGCAGTGTTGCATGCCTCAGCCCACAAGTGTATGGGAAGGCCCTGATCATGCAGCATCGCCCGTGCAGCACCCAAGATCATTCTGTTCTTTCTCTCCGTGACCCCATTCTGCTGTGGGTTATGAGGCGCTATGAGTTCTCTTCGAATTCCTTCTACGCTGCAGAAGTATTTGAATTCGCCAGAGATGTATTCACGACCATTATCGCTCCTTAGAGCTTTCACTTGATTCCCCAACTCTTTCTCAACCAACACCTTGAACTCACAGAACTTTGAGTATGTCTCACTCTTCTTCTGCATGAATAATATCCAGCACTTACGAGAAAACTCATCAACAAATATCACATAATACCTGTGCTTTACTATTGAAGCAACTGAGAAAGGTCCACACACGTCTGTGTGAATTCTCTCAAGGATTGTCGTGGCACCACTATCCTTCTCATGAAAATTGGTCTTCACAAATTTTCCCAAAGTACATCCCTTGCACTGATCTGACTGTGCAAGTGTACCCTTGGGAAGCCCGGTAGAAATCTGCTGCAAAATTTTCAAAGCACCATGGTGAAGATGGCCCAATCTCTTTTGCCACAATTCGCCCTCATCCTGGCTCACCACTCCTTCTGCTTTGCCTGCCATTGCTACACAGCCATCTACCTGCAATTGATAAATATTCTTAACTCGAATCCCTATCCTCCGGGTTTCACCAGTTGTTTTACTGTGCAGGATGGCTTTTCCCTCGCTAAAAAAAACATCATAACCCGTGTCTTCCAACATCACCACAGAGATAAGATTCTTCTTCAATCCTGGAACACGCATGAAATCCTTCAAGATGAAAGGTTTTCCATACTCCCTCTTAAAAGAAATGGTCTCGATACCAGTTGCACTGTATCTACCATCATCTCCCATCTCGATGTGCACTCCAAGATCCTTTTCATCCAGATCACTAAACAAATCTTTGTCTCCGGTCATATGGAAAGATGCACCACTGTCAAGAAACCACACTGATCCCATCACACTTGAAACCAAGCATGTGATCAACAAAAAATCCAGCTCAAACTGCGAGGCTAAGGCCTCTTTAGCTTCAGATCCAACAGCCTGCTTATTTTTCTTCTTCTGTGAACAATTAGTGGCGTAATGTCCATGTTGGTGACAGTGAAAGCACTTCACCTTGGACAAGTCCTACTTCTTTCCTTTCGCACTGGGTTGAGAAGGATTTTTCTTTCCCTTCCCTTTCCTTCCTTTGGTAGCCAAAGCGAAATTTTCTTCATCTTCATTCTTTCATGAAGATCCATCCCTGGTACCCCGCCTTATCTCCTCCTGCACAAGATCCAACCAAAGTCGCTCCCATCCTTGCAGTTTCTCCTTACCATTAAAAGAGTCCTCGTAGCTATGCCAACTCTTCGGAAGCCCAAGGAGAGCCAAGCTCACCAAGTCCTCTTCATCTATAGTAACCCCCACACTTCCTAGCTCATCCTCGCAGTGGACAAACTTCGTGAGGTATTTTGGTATATTGTCGCCTCTCTCCATTTTTATTTTTCTGAGCTTGTCTTTAAGCGCCAACTTCCTCTGGTCGCTTCTGCTTTGGAAAAAGTTTGTCAAAGCTTTCCACATTAAGAATGGAGTAGCTTTACCGTGAAGGCTGGACACAATGTGATCCTTCACACCTTCCAACAGAATTCTTCGACACTTCGCTACCTTCTTTTTCCATGCATCAAGTGCGGCTACATCACTAGAACCAGGCTTTGGAATATCAGTATCTATGAACTCCTTCAACCCATTATCATCCAGCAGCGCCTCCATCTTGTCCTTCCATGCAATATAATTCGAGCTGCCATCAAGGGCATACTCCAATCGCAATCCGTTGAAAGACATTTCAATGAATGCTCAACTTCGACACCAAGAAAACACTGCAGCAAATTCGAATTCCACCAGCACAAAACTCAACCGCTTCAATAATTGAAATATTCTATGATCAATAATATTCTGATACCATGTAGAAATTATATAACTTATGTGTTATATGTCAAATATTCTCCTGATCTCACACTATTTTAAATTCATGCAAAATACATAATCGATTCCACCATTGATCATTTTCAGAAATTAATTAAGATTACAATGCACACATGAAACTATAAAAATTCACACACATTAACACAGTTGTTTAACGAGAAAGCATAAAGCTAAAAACCCCAAATATATGTATATAATATATGTCATAGAGATCATGTAACAATCCTCATAGAAATATGATCATATCAAGCTCTCATTACAATACAATCGCTACACACTAATCAGGCCCGATCTTGCAAATCCATGCACCAATATTTTCCACCTACTAGCCTGCCTCTACTATGAAATCCCTACTGAAGAATGGCTCTGAATGAACTTGAATCCACCAAGATTGCAATGCACAATCCTCATTGGCATCTCCACTGAGTGTTGGATGCAATCAATGCATCACTATAGTCACAACTGATAGTCACACTTGCTCTTTCACATATCTCTCCACTGGTCTTCACTGAAACTGCCATGCACTGTAGTTAACTGATGCATTCTTCAGTTGATTAATGAGTTATTATTTAGTGAATTAATTAACTAATTAATTCACACCACTCTCACTAGTGTATGAATCAGCTAGACTAGATACAACTAGCTCAACTGAGTCTAACTGAGTTAAACTGAATACAACTCCACCAACTACTTCTATAACTCCACCAAACTCTGTCACATGAGTATCAACTGAAGTCCTCATGCATTAACTCCAGTAAACCCTCAGGAATAGCGTAATTCCTTTTTTCAGATGTTGTGCCACATATGTGCACTTAACTGAAGTGCTCCAAGAGAATAAGATAATGTTTAGAGTCCAAATATTATTAAGAGCTAATAATATTCGACATATCTATTTTTAGACTAGCAATCTAAAAAATAGATTCTGCCCAATATGTCTGAAAATAAAAGTCCATATATTTTTCCATCTTGACCAACCATCCACAAATAGCATCCTGCAACTCATAGAATATGATTGACATGTCTAAAAATAGACTTTGCGCCAAAAATAGCCTGCGGGCCCACTTAGTGAAGGTGACTCTTTTCACTAAGCTCATCATCTTGTTGAATCTCAATAGCTTTGAAGTACTTAGTCAATAAGCCTGTGTTGGGGGGAATATTTTCCGATGGTTACTGCTATTTCAAGAATATGACTTTGAGATCATTACGAAGTTCGGGAAAGTAAATGCTGGACCAAACCACTTGTCCAGAATCGAGAGTGGTGAAGAATCGACCAACCTAGAGGAAGGATTTCCCGATGCGCAAATATTTTCTATTAAGGTGGTTGATGCACACTTTTCTGATATCATTCAATTCTTAACTACGAGGATGGAACCTGCAGAATATTCGGCACAACAGAAAAAAGAGCTAGTAACCCACGCAACGGACTTTACCATCATAGCGGGTCACTTGTATAAGTTGGGAGCTGATGAGGTACTGCGAAAATATGATCTGGAGCATGAAAGACAAGCCATTTTAGTATAAGCCCACGAAGGCGTAGCAGGAGGTCACTACATAGGGAAAGCGATGGCGCAGAAGATCTTAAGAGCTGGGCTATGGTGGCCCGACTACAAAGTGACTCTTATGAATATTGCAAAGCTTGTGACACATGCCAAAGGACATTAAGACTGTTGCGTAGGGACGAAATTCCCTTGAAACCACAGATGGCCTTGCAAGCGTTTGAAAAACGGGCCATAGACTTCGTTGGGCCCATCAACGTCCCACCAGGAAAGAAGACAGGTGCTTGCTACATCATCACTGCGACTGATTATGTAACCAGATGGGCCGAAGTGCAAGATGTGAAGGATTTTACTGCATATACCACTGCGCACTTTATTTTTGAGCATATTCTGACTGGGTTTGGCTATCCAAAGATCTTGATGAGTGATAGAGGTACACATTTCATTAATGAAACAATACAAGCTTTGACTGAAGAATTTCGAATCCACCATGAAAAAAGTACCCCATATCACCCGCAGGAAAATGGAACGGTAGAAGCTTTTAATAAAATTCTATAACAGGAACTGACCAAGATTTGTAATTTCGATCGAAGCGATTGGGACGTGCGCATCACGTCGGTCCTTTGGGCCTATCGGACCACGTGCAAGAAATTGACTGGGAAAAAACTGTTTAGGATGGTTTATGGAAAGGAGGCCATTATGTCCATGGAGTATATTGTTCCTAGCTTGCGCATCGCAGCCTTTACGAACATGGCGGAGCCCGATATCATGGAGGAACACTTAGCGCATCTAGTCGCCTTGGAGGAAGATTGATTCATTGCTAACTTTCATCAGCAAGTTCATAAGGCCCGGGAAAAAGCAGGACATGATAGACATATTGTATATAAGGTCTTTTCGGAAGGAGAATTGGTCATGCTATATGATATCCAGTTTGCAAAACATAGGGGGAAGTTCCATCAGCACTGGCTGGGCCCCTATATGGTAAAGGAAATCACTGACGGAGGAGCTGTCTGGTTAGCTACATTGTGCAGTGATCTTGTACCAGGATATGTTAATGGCAACCATCTCAAACCATATCGGATCAAATGAATATATGGTCGGAGTAGCTGTATTGGGAGGAATATGCGCAGGCAAGAGAAAAAACGTTGGCAGGCTCGGTATATGCACAGGGGTCGACCATAGGTCAGGAAGCCCGGGGAGGTGCGCTAGGAGTGCAGGGGTCGACCGCAGGTCAGGAAGCTCGGGGAGGTGCACTGGGAGCATAGGGGTAATACACAACTACGAAAACTAGTCGTTGGAACAGTACCACTGGGTAAAAAGCCAACTTTACCGTTGGAAGGAGCCTGTAGTAGGCAAGTAATGCAACAATTTCTGAAGATTTTTTACCGTTTCCTTGATGGTAAGTTTCAGCTAACTGTCATCCGACCGTTGCTCACTACTCAAAGCTATAAATGGAGGAAGGCAGCTCAGAATTGGGTTTCACATATCCTGAAAATCTTGTGCCTTGCAAATTTCTGAAACTATTGTGCACTGTTCATGTCTGGGCGTGCTACCCCTTCTGATAGTAGTAACCCTGAGTTCGTCTTCTGAGCGAGAATGACTACGACCAATCCCGCTAAATCATCGCAGACTACGGCCTCTACTGAGAGAGCATCCGATGAAGTATTAGAGGGCACCCTGAAGTTGAAGAAGTCATGTCCACACCAACCAAGGGGAAGTAGGTGGAGAAAAATAAAAGTAAGGGGAAAGGCCAGGAACAAGGGTAAGGGAGGGCTACGAAATGGGCTAGGGTGAAGCTGCGCACCTCCCCCCAGAATG
Organism: Pinus albicaulis; assembly: GCA_034641835.2. Taxonomy (NCBI): domain Eukaryota; kingdom Viridiplantae; phylum Streptophyta; class Pinopsida; order Pinales; family Pinaceae; genus Pinus; species Pinus albicaulis. Next base: position 182,754 of record JAXQQM020067123.1, on the reverse strand, counting down.
TGAAATCTCCCCAAATGGTGCCTAAGGCACGCTTGCCTAACTCGGCGAAGCGACCTCTGTCTGCGAAGGAAGAATCTCGGCTCACTGCCCCAATCACTTGGCTATGTTCAGCCCAGAAGGCCCTTGGTGCACACACCTAAGAATCTTGAAGGTCTGCACTCCTATATGAAAATGTCGCTAATTCCAGGTGAAGCCCCATAATTGGAGAAGCATATGGCAAGATTTCCTCAATTAAGTTCGACGATCATGACCTTTCCAACCTGCAGGCCTTCCCGAAATTGGCACCTAAGCTGTACCTTGAAAGAGTATTGGAGGACGACGTGCTAAGGGTCGTACCAATGCCATGGTCATGCTGGTTAGAAAAATTTGGATTACTAAACTTGCTGCAGATACCTCACTTTGGCCAATACAATGTAACTGACCAATTCATGCGACAGCTACTCGCCCTGTTCCATGACGACAACTTGTGGATCCAAGACTGCATTCCCATTGATGCTGCCCTAATTCACCGCATCACTAGTCTCTCCATGGAGGGGCTGAATCCCATGGAGTGTGTTAGCAAGAAGTACGAGCAGCAGATCGCCAACAAGGTGTGATAAGACTACCAGGTCGAGCACAACACCAGGGAGTTCATAATCAACACCATTAATGACCCTGGAGTGTGCATGGGTACCTTGTTGCTGGCTTGAAAAATTATGTGCAAGTGGCAGGCCACGACGACCCCTGCCTATGTAATTCAACTTGTTGGACACTGCGAAAAAAGGGGTCTGCTTTAACTGGTCACAGTTCCTCTACATTGAGTTTCTAGAAAACGTGCGCGAGGCCCAGGATCACGAGAGGGCGTTCTGCTACTCTTAGCTATTACTCCTAATTGCATTGGTTGCATGGGAAGCCCCTGAAGGAATAGTCCTCCCTGAGCTTGAACCAGACATGTGTGAAGGGGTGTGATACATGAACTTATGGGACTCAAAATATGAGCAGCGTATTAAGGACAACAAAGTATTTTGGGTACTATTTTAGAGTTCGCTCATAGCAGCAATTCACTCCTGGCCACGATTGTCACCGAAGGTATATGAAAAATATAAGAGCATCGTAGCATTCCAGGTGACGATGCATAATGTGAAGATTCGGGGCTGTAAGGATCCAGCTTGGATGTCACTGCCTTACATGATCACCGATGAGGAAATCAACCGGCTCATCGCCACTTGGCCACCACACTGGAAATTGGGATTCAAATCGGCAACAACTGACACTACTGGTACAAGCACACTCCCGAAGACCCCTACCCCACCTGATATAGCCAAGAAATTGGAAGGCCATGGCTCAAAAGGCTCCACCAGGTGAAAGGTTCCCCTAGACACAGTGCAGGGCATGGAGCAAGAATCACAACAGGACATGGAGACTGGGGGTCTGGATACGCAGGGTATTTGTTCCCTGCATGGTACAAAACGGACAGCCGAACCTCTCAAGGGCCAGCGAACGAAACGGTGGGCTATGAGGGCCAGTCAAGAGACTAAGGGTACCTTAACCAAGGAAGATTTGGAGCAAATCGCATATGCGGTCGCCCTCGCTTCATAAGACAGATGGCTTGCCTTGGAAGAGAAATAGAAGGCCACAGTCATTGCATTATAGTTCAAGCTCCAAGCTCTTCATCTCAAGGTTGATACCCTGCAGACGAGCGTGCTTCAAGTGAGGCTGACTCCAGCAACCACCACTGAGTTGATCTCCACAACCGAGAGCCGTCTCTGCCCCCTGCCAGGTGCAGAAATCACTCTCAGTCCACCCACCTTATGTGCGCAAGTCCAAGCCTGTGCAGAAGTACATCTAGACTTGGCCCAGCTTTCGCACAAGTTACTACAGGTTCTCCAAATATCCCTCTGAGTAAATCTAGCATAGAGACCGCTCGATGCAGCAGCAACTCAATACATTCGAGAAAACAATCATAGAAGATACTACTGAGGTGTTCCAGGAACAGGCCGCATGCATCCTTGCTGCCGTGTAGCAGACCAAATTGGAGTGTCTGATCAGCAGACTATGCGTAGATGTGATTGAAGACATTCCGGCCTCTGCCACCCCCCAGGCTAAGATCGAGGGACTCATCGTAGCCCTGAAGGCTTCTCCGACCAAGATTCAAAATGTCAAGACTGAGATGGAGCAAGAGATTGCTGAATTACAGGCTAAATTGTGGTTGGAAACTCCTCCTGAGGTACGCGCCCAGAGAGCTGTGCTGGTCACAGAAGCCACGAACACCATTACAGCTCAGATCGCCTAGGGCACTGAATTTCTTGAGACAACTATGCAACTATGGTCTAAGGCGCAACGTGACTCTCTCTTATGTGAATTTACCCACCAACTGCGCCATAAGGAAGAAGAATTTGAGCAACTGGAGGCTACAATGCCCACTCTAATCCCCGCTCAATGCCTGGCACGTCTGCAAGCCAGCCATGCATTCAGAGATGACCTGGAAGAGCTTAGCCATAAGAATAAGTTTATGAGTGACCACCACAATCCATGGGCCGATGAAGCCCTCGAGATATCTCAGGACTTAGATGTTGTGGTTAAACAGTTGAATCAGACATTGGAAAATGTCATTGCTGCCACTGAAAGCCCAACTTCGTAGAAGTTGGTGGACATTGCATAGAACGCTGCCGTGCAGAGTGAAGGAGTGTTGCCCCCTCTGGTTGATTCCATTAAGTAGCTCCAGGTAAAGATGCAAACCCCACGGCCGCTGTGACTCAGGACAAGTCACAAGATTGTGTTGGGGGCCTTTTGGAACAAGGTCCCCTAGCTGCATTTTGATATGTTTGAACACTGTGTTTTTTATATGTTTTTGTAGTAATTGGTCTTGCGCAGGGGCTTTGGGGTGGTTCAAATCCCCAATATACTTTAATGGGTCAAAGGGTAGACCTAGAGTCCGCAAACCACAATTTGCAGACCATAGGATAGCGCAGGCTATGATGATATAAATAGATGGATAGTTTGAGTCTAAGGATAAGTAAGTAAGACTGATGCTACATGCGAACTATTGAGATATTTTTTGGGTAGTTTTGGGTAAGGACTCCTGCTCATTGTGTGCGCAGACATCCTCAGTCCTGCTGTGTGCGGACCCTGCTAGCTGTGTGCGCGGGTTGTGACTTGGGTTTGTAACTGGTTTTGGATGCTAATGAACACAAAATCTGTTATGTTATCTAGACTGGTTGTATTCACTACTGAAGTACCTCTGTGTTATTTGAATTAGCTACGATTGTGTCTATGATATATGAATTAGCTACGATTGTGATATTCTGTAATGATAATTGTTGATGCACACGTGGATGCGATGGTGTTGATCAGATCTCACTACAAGGAAAAGACCCTCTAGTGGATGTTTCTTAGGAACCCCACAAAAAAACACCCCATACATCCGTTTCTAGTGGAGGTTACTTGAGGAGGTTGGCAGGTAGAGGGTTTTGAGGATGTTTTCCTCAGGGTGCGCTTATCATTAAACATCACACCGGTGCTCTTGAAACTCGAAAGCACCAGTGCGATCAAAACATTGCCACACCGGACATTGTGCACTTGGTACACACCCACCTGGTGCGTCGTATTATTGTAGAGCATCGGTGCTTCACAACTATTCCGCGTCGGTGCATTATAAAACACCGTACCAAAATCGAAACCTCCCGGTGCGGTAATAAGAAACCACACTAGTGCATCATAAAACAACACACCAAAACAAAAACCAACCATTGCGTTCGTAAGAAATAGAACCAGTGCGTCTATAAATCACGCGCACCAGAAAAGGGTAAAATAAAGAAAAAAATTACGGAAAAAAACCCAGATTTTTCATTTTTTCAGTGCTCCTAAGCTCTGAATTACTGGCGCGCTCTACCAAAGAAAGCCCCAGTGCGCACAAAACATAGGCACACCGGACACTGTGCGTGAAGTGCACACCCGCCCGAGGCATCCTATTATGGTAACGCATCGGTGCTTCACAACTCTTTCGTGCCAGTGCATCATAAAACACCACGCCAAAACAGAAACATGCTAGTGCATTCTTATCCAAGTGCACAAGCACGCCTGTAAAACACACACACTGGAATAGCGTTAAATAAAAAAAAAAAATTACAGCTAAAAAATCGGTGCTTTACGACTATTCTACACCAGTGCTTTACGAATATTCTGCCCCGGTGCATCATCAAAACTTCATGCCAAAACTGAAACATCCCGGTGCGGTGTTAGGGCACTGCCCCGGTGCATCATAAACATCACACCAAATCTGACATCACCTGGTGCGGTTGTAAGTAAGCGTACCAGTGTGCCTATAAAACCCTGCGCACCGGAACAAGGTTAAATAAAAAAAATTACGGCCAAAAAACCACATTTTTCACTTTCCTCAGTGCTCCAGAGCTCTCAAGCACCGGTGCATTGTATTTCATTGCACCGCCACTAGGGTGCTACAAACACAATCCGCACCGGAACTGGTGCGTGACTATTTTTGTGGTGCACTGACTGGTCTGTTTTTTTTTTCAAAAAAAAATATATGTGTATATTCCTAAATACATGTTTTTTTTAATAAAAAAAAATTATTTAATATGTCAATGATTTAGAGAGAAGAGGAGGAACAACAACAACAATAGGCGGAACAGTATGACATGATTCGCCAGTGGGAGGCATGAGAGAGGGAGAGAGATGCATACCCTCGCCCTATTACAACATATACCCAGGGGATCCTAAGGCAGGTAGGCCTCCTCAAGTTCTATGAGGAGGCTACTTCCCTAAAGGCCCATATTGTGTTTTTGAGATATCTTATCCGCAGGTGGAATGCCCACCGATAGGCTTTCCAGGTTGGTCCTGACCAGTGGTACATACACACTGAGGAGGATATTTATTTAATTAGAGGACTATCGAGGAGAGGGGTGGATTTTCCCTCATTCCCAGAGGTTCCAGCTGTTCCTGTGTCAGGGAGTCAGTTAGTTTACTCCCAGAGATACATTGGAGCACATGTACTATCTCCTTCAGAGTTTAAGGTACCTGGAGGTCAGTTACGTATAGGTACATTTGGTAGATAGGACGTGCAGTGCCTCTCTCTTATCATTTCAACCATTTCGCACAACACCAATGATAGGAAACACATTAGTTGCTTGCTTTTATATTATGTTGATTCTTTAGTACAGGAGCCACGACTTGTCAGGTGGTCTGCCATTTTTTTGCGACAGTTTTGTATGGCCTTAGATAGGTGTCGTGCTCATGCACATGGGAGGGTCAACTTCCCTTTTGCTTCAGAGCTTTTTTTTTTAATTTTTTGAGAGGTTTCTAAAGATGAGGCCTAGTTGTGTTCGATCGCCTCGTAGGCCAATGTTGGAGGCCCGGATGCACATGTGGGGGCAGATGATGCCCAAGAGGGGAGATACTATGTTTCCAGCCAGGATGTCGCATGATGCACTGGACTTACTAGCCAGTGTCGACGATGAGTTGTATCCCTTCATTATGGTCCCATGCCCTTATGCTGGATTAGATTGGAGAGGGTGTGCCAACATCCTCTTCACAGATGATGAGCTGCCAGATGATAGAGGTAATATTACTGTTTTATTTATATTTATTCTAACATGTTCTTTAACTTGTTTTTATTAAATTGTGTAATGAAATTGTCTAATTATTGTTGTGTACTTGTATATATTTTGTAGACATTGGCTCTTTTGATGGTGAGGAGATACCAGAACCACCACATGATCTAGGTGTAGATCCTGATGATGATCAGGACATGACTGATGCCGAGGATCATGATCAGGATGAGGCCGGTGCAGAGAGACATCCTCTTGCTGGTGCACCAGTACCGCCTTTTTCTAGGCATGGTTGACCTGAGACTAGATATAGGATGGGGTTGGGCAACCAACTTAGTGCATTGATTGCTGACGCGGGCATCAGGCTCGCTCATTACAGAAACATACTGGCCGATGATAAACTATTATGGATGTGGAGAGGCATTCCGGGTGACATGTACAACCTGATGCGGCATGTCATAGGAGCTACGACAGCTATTACACGACTGAGAAGGATTGTTGCACATTATAGGCGTAGTCGAGCCGTGGCACGTGATGGACAATCCACGAGAAGTGGCTCATCATCTCATGATTGTTCACCTCGTGCTGCGTGTGATGAGCATGAGGCTCCACTAGCAGCATCTAGCAGTCATCATGGAGATGAGGTAGCTAGACCATCGGCCACGTCCACTAGTCAACAGCCTACAGCATCCATCAGTACTAGTCATGATCATGAGCAGGCTGGACCATCGACTGTCGAGGCTGCACTATTGACTAAGCAGGCCTCCACTAATACTCCTTATATTGATGTTTTACTACCACCAGCTGATGCATCCATCAGTACTAGTCATGATCATGAGCAAGCTCGACCATCGACTGTCGAGGTTACACCATTTACTGTGTAGGCTTCCACTTGTACTTCTATTGATGTTGTAGTACTACGACCAAGCACTGATCCATGACATTTATATTACAGTTGTATATTTTTAACATTATATATATATATGTGTGTGTGGTCCATGTATTTTATGTTCATGTTGCAGTTGTACTTAATTTACATGTTGGTGATCATTATGATGTGCATATATATTGTTAGGTCATGTTAGATATGTTCATTTAATGTTTAGCTTGCAGATAGATGTGTATATGTGATATCATGAGTTATTTGACATGAGATGTATATTTGATGTTTGTGTTGTGATGATGTTAATATATAATGTTAATTTGATGTTTGAATGTGTTTTTTATTCGAATATGATGTTTGTATGATGGTTATCATGATCATGATGATGTTTATTAATTAATTTAATATTAAATGACCATGATATTTATTAAATATTATGTCGTGATTGTAATTGAAATTGAAATTTTAATTGTATGTAAAATTGTAAAATTGTATTTGTATTTGTAATTGTAATTTTAACTGTAATTGTAGTAAAATATTTAATGTGAAATTTTAATTGTAATTATAATATTTAATTTATTGTGAAATTATTGTAATTGTATATATGAAAAATTGTAAAATTGTAATTGTATGTAAAATTCTAAAATTGTAATTGTATTTGTAATTTTAATTTTAATTGTAATTCTAAATGCAATTCTATGTAAAATTAAAATTGTAATTGTATGTAAAATATTTGTAGAATTTTAATTGTAATTGTATGTAAAATATTTGTAAAATTGTAATTGTAATTGTAAATGTAGTTCTATGTAAATGTAATTGTATGTAAAATTAAAATTGTAATGTTAATTCTAATTCTAATTGTAATTGTAATTGTATGTAAAATATTTGTAAAATTTTAATTGTATTAATGTGAAATGATTTTATTAAAATATTTAAATTTGTAAATTTGAAAATAATTGTAAAATAAAAAATCTAGAATAATATCAATTTTTGTAACATAATAAAGTTTAGAAAATAATGAAAATAAATTCATGTACTTTAGAAATATCATTATTTTATCATGATCTTACATACAAAAAAAAAGAAATTTATACAATCTGGTGCGCTTATCAATGCACCGGTGCGTCGTATTACTCAGACGCACCGGTGCTTCACAACTCTGCCGCATCGATCACGAATAAACGCAAATAAAAAAACACAAATCTATTTTCTTTAAGTGAAAAAAAATGGAAATTTGAAAACTGGGCAGCAAAATATTTTCAAAAAACTAATTTCATAAAATAATTCTTTAAATACTAAACACTTTTTATTATTTCACTATTTTTGCTAAAAATTTTAGCCAGATATTTGCAGGAGACAAACCTGGAGCAAGAGAGCACGAGGCCACTATGGAGCAGCGAAATACGTTCGAACAGAAGTATTCAGACAATCAGAAACCAAACCTCTGGTGATTCAAACCCTGTATCATAGAATTTCAAACCATCTCGTGATTAAATTTGATTATTTTTTTACTTTTTCTACAGTTTTTTTACTTTTCTGCAGTTTTTATCCATTTTTACCCTAAACCCTTCATTTTTTTAGTTTTTCCCTTTCTTCTCTCTGGTTTTGTGATTCAAGAATTAGGGTTTTTCATTTTAGATTGACATCCAACCCATGGGACGACTTGCATAGTCGGATCCCAATCCATTCGGGCATTGCGTGAATTTTTGGAAAAAAATGATTTTTCTTTATCGGTGCGCCCTGCGTACCCTAGCACACCGTGCAAGTACTGTGTAATAAAAAATTGGAAACATTTTTTCTAAATCAGTGCGCCATATCTGAAATAGGGCACTGGTGCTCCCTTTTATGAGGATAGCACCGTACGGTCTATTACATTGTTTTTGTGATGCGTTTATAATACCCCACGCATCGTACAGTCTATTGTATTGTTTTGCGGTGCGTTTTTAATACCCCCATGCAGTGGCCGCGGTGCGTAGCTCATTAAAGGCGCATCGGTCTTGAGATTTATTTTATATCTGAAAAGTTGAGAATTTATTTATAAATATATTAATGAATGATATGGTACAGGTTTCAAATTGATAAAGCAATGACTGACAAGAGATCAAGTAACAAAAATACTGATAACACATCAAGAAAAGCAAAAAAGGCAAGTTCTTTGTAAATTATTTATAAAAAATATGATTTTTGAACTATATGTAAGTTTAACTAATATGTATTGTTTACTGTGTATCATGCAGAGCCACAAAATGACGAAGCTTGATATGATTATTTCTCATCTAGGACTAGAAGAGCATAAAACCTTAACGGAAAAATTGCAGAAGGATGAATCAGGTGAATGAAAAAATACTATTGATCCAATATGAGTTTCTTTTTTTAATTATCATTAATAATATACTTAAAATTATTAGATAACATGTGTCAAACAGTCTATTAATTCAAATCTGTTTAATGTTCTACATGGACCAACAACTCAGAAAATGAATGTTTTTCTAAGAAAAGAAAAAAAGTAGAACATGCAAATGAAAATGAATTGCTCCTTAGCTCATCTGGAGTGGTGCTAGAAGTTAACGAAAGGGGGAAAAACTTTTACAAAAGTTTAAGGGATCTAGTACTGGAATGTTTGTATAGACGTTCTTTCCACTTACAATGCAAAAATCAATCCAATGATTCCAAGAACCAAATTTTATCTAAACTACAGGAAGATTTTCTAGAGAATTGGTCAATGAGACATGTCAGACTTTTAATAGCGAAAATGTACAAAAAAAAGAAGAAGGAATGATAAAGTAATATTCCCTTAAATGTTTTTCTAGAATTATTTATAAATATCACTTTTGTTATATTTACTTCTCATATATCAATATAAAAATTAAATATTTTATTTTCATGTTGCATTTTCAAGAAGATTATGAAAATCTCAAAAGATGAATGAGCTGATATCAGAAATATGCCAGTAGGAATGTCCAAAAAGGTGTACAAGGAGATGGTCAAAGAAATGGACAAAATTGCATCGCAGGAGGAGCCATCTCAACAACAACGTGCTTCAAATGTAATATGTAATCATTGAATTTTCGATCATTAGGTACAATAAATAAACAATTTAGCATTAAATATTAATTTTCAAGAATTTTCTTGCAGAAAAGAAAAGAAAATGGAACCCATTCAACACATAAAACAGGATGACAAGGAAGAAAATGGTTGATCTCTAAGTTTGTGAGTAATTGTTACTTCCTTATAACAACTTAACTAGATTTTATTTTTGTATTTTTTAAGTTGTTTTACAAAAATCATCATTGAATGTCTTCAAACAGGTGCTAACATACAAAGAAGAACCATCAGATGAATTGATTGAAATTGGGTTAAATATCGGTTGTGAGTATATGTTGGCATATCAGAAATTAATTGTGGAACTTGTAAACATCTATCGATATTGTTTTACTTAGCTTCGTCTATAATTAATAGAACAAAAAAATCTTTTATATTAAATATATGAAGTGTTATGGGGTATAAAACTTGTAGGAAACAAAGTATGGAACTGCGCCAAAAGATGAAATTTTGAAAGATGGCATGGTACATGGTTTTGAAAGACTATGTGTAGTTTATGAGTCAATTGTTGCTATGGTATGTCATTTTTATTTTCGATTTACATTGATGTATATTATTTAATATTGAAATTTTCATTATTCTCACCAATATATATACACTCATTTCAAATTATTTTTATGTTTGTAGATGGAAGGTGAAGAAGAAGAAAACAATCAACGTCGTGAACAAAACATTCATGAAAATAACTCAAGTCATGGAAGTAGCTCTAGCAGTGACAACAGTTCAAGCGAAGAATGATTATCACTATGTTTGGATATCAAAGAAAGGCGTTTTATTTTTTGAAATATATATGTCTATGAAATCAGAAATTTTGTTTAATGTAATGGACATAGTGTCCCAATTGAAAGACAAAGGGATACCAATAATTGTTCCATTGTGTATGATAAAGATTGTCTTATGAAACACACTGGTTTTCATGTTTTATTTTTTAGAAACATCGACCTGTGACAGTCTAATTATTGTGATTGTTTTAAATTCATTATTCATCAAAAGTCGACACATCTTATAACAATATTCATATTAATTACATTTTTATTAATGCATTTGAATGTGATGTTTGGATTAATTTGTTATATCATATCATAATTATTGTGGTTTTTTAAAATTCATTATTCATCAAAGTCGACACATATATATCTTATAACAATATTCATATGAATTAAATTTTTATTAGTGCATTTGAGAACGACAATGGAGAACACAATAGAATAAATATGTTTTAATTTATTCTATTGCGTTCTCCATTGTCGTTCTCAAATGCACTAATAAAAATTTAATTCATATGAATATTGTTATAAGATATATATGTGTCGACTTTTGATGAATAATTAATTTTAAAAAACCAAAATAATTATGATATGATATAACAAATTAATCCAAACATCACATTCAAATGCATTAATAAAAATGTAATTAATATGAATATTGTTATAAGATGTGTCGACTTTTGATGAATAATGAATTTAAAATAATCAAAATAATGAGACTATCACAGGTCGATGTTTCTAAAAAATAAAACATGAAAACCAGTGTGTGTCAGTAGATGTACACCAGTGCGTTTATGTGTTTATACGTACTGGTGTCGTTGTACGATCTATGGGCACCGTACAAATACTGATACCAGTTCAAATATCGGTGCATTTTTGTGATACAGTGCACTAGGGCGTTTACGTATCTATAAACACCGGTGAATTTTTACGATCTATGGGCACAGTACGAATACCAATACCAATTATAAATCTTCATGCCTTTCTGTGATATGGCACACTGGGGAATTTACGTATCTATAAGCATCGGTGAATTTTTACGATCTATGGGCACAACACGAATACCAATACCAATTATAAATCTTCGTGCCTTTCTGTGATACGGCGCACAGGTGCGTTTATATACGTATATGCATCGGTGCGTTGATACGACCTATGGGCATTGCACAAATCCAAAGACCAATTAAAATGGCCCCGTGCATTGTATGACCAACACTACACCCGGTGCGGTTGTAAACCTAAACATCCTGGTGTGTTGGACTGAGACCGCCCTGGGGCGCCGTCTGTATGTACGCACTGGTGCGTTAATTCCAGAGTAGTGCACTGATGAAAAAAACATCCGTAATAACCTTCGGCTACCCATTTTTTTTTAGTTGTGTTGAATTTCCATTAAAAGATCTGCCAAAACCTCCGTAACCATAAACGAATGTTGTAGAAAATGTTTTTTTGACAATTTTGACCAATTTTATAACAGTAAAAACCTCCTTTATAACCTCTGTTAGAGGTTCTTTTCCTTGTAGTGTCTTCTTAATAATAGTAGCTTTGTTTATGTTTACATGCTGATTATACTGTTAAGGGCTCGATAATAGGCTTATTTCTGTGTGAATTTGATAGAACTTGACGAGATATGCCTTAATTACCTACTCTCTCCCAAGGTGCAAAAATATAGTTCCAGCACCCACCCATATTTCTTCGGGTGAGACTTTGGCTTGCGAAAGTAGGTCATTGCCAAAAGGGCTAGTAGTATTGGGGTTTGTTGGTAAACCTTAAATCTGAACCTGGGTCAGGACCCCTCAAGCCAACATTCCCTAATAAATATAATGGAAGATTAATCTTTTGCTGGTGACGAAGGTGATTAAGTAGAGGGAAGTGATAGTTAAAAACTATCGTAGATCTTCACTCAAAAGTGATATATTTGATTAAACCTAAGGCGACATCTGCCCAAGGCTGAGGGAGTGACGACCTGTCAATTCCTCTCCCTTTCTTCTCCAGTTTTTCTTCTCCTTCTAGGAAGTCTTCTTTCAAGGAGGGGTCATTGATTTTTTTATTAAACCACCTCTGTCCCTCTACTTGAAATGTAGTTACTTGGGAAATTACCTCTGCAGTCACCTCAAATTGCAGGCTAATGGAGGCAACAGAGAGTGAACTACTAATAAAACCATTAATGATATCGTCCTCTGTTTCATCCTTAAAGTATTGTGCTTTTCCAAGCGCAAGAAGATTTAGGGAAAGATCAGATTCACGTTCAAATTCATCCCACTAGGGACTACTCAAATCCAGATGAGGTTTTGATGGGGGATAAAGATTCAGGTTTTGAGTGGCCTATCCATCTAAGATCACCATAGATCTGTACCTACATCCAATATATGCGTTTGTAGTGACTAGCCACGGTCTTCCCAAGATTAAAGGATGAACCCCTAGGTTGGATTTGGTTTGTAAAATGAGAAAATCAGTTGGATAATTCCAAGAAGCCATAGTGATAACCACATCTTCTATCATTCCCTCAAGCTTGACATGAGACCTATCTATTAATTCAAGCACTATGGGTGTAGGTCTAATTCCATGAAGTCCTAGGGAGATGAAGAGGTCTTTAGTCATAACATTAATGGTTGCCCCTAGATCAATCAAAATATTGGTTATAGGTTGATTTTCAATATGGACAGTCACTGTGGGGTTCCCTGAGTCATTATATTTAGTCAACAAAGGCTGATCAATCATGAGGTCGGACAATTTATTCATGACATGGATAGTAGCAGGGTATTTAGGTTTCCTTCTAGGCCTTTTTATGCATAGATCCCTCACTATTTTAGCATAGATAGGTACTTCTTTAAGAGCTTGTAGCAACGGAATTCGCACATACAAATTTTGCAGTTCCTTGAGGAATTCGGATTCAGGTTGCAAGACCAGACCAATTTCAGTTAATCGTTGAGGGTATGGAGGATTATGAATGCTAATAGTTGAGTTAGCAATCATAGATGCACTAGCCTATCTCGAATCGCTATTGTAGGAACAATAGATCCTCCCGAGATGGCTGCTACAGATGTAACAATAGGTGTTTTATCAGCTGTTACATGTGTAATAGCTACCTAAGAATTGCCCATATCCTTTCTAGGTGAATCACATTCTTCGGTAATAATGGGAGTATGCTTAGATCTGATGACTTTCCTTGATCGAAGATAAACCTCGTTAAGTCCAATAGGAGTAATAAGATAAGTCTAGAGGGTAATCAGAGCATCCATGCTTTGGGCTACCTTATTATTTGGATTGGGGTTAGGTTGCACAAGTAATTGTGGTCGGACAGAAGGTGTAGGATTTTGAATAGAAGGCAGTTGTAACTGTTGCTACTGTATTGGTATTAGAGGGGGTACTAGACCTTGGCCATTACTTCTCCAGTTCTAACCCCAAGGATTGGATTGTGATGGAGGATATTTCATTGGTGGAGGAGACGACCATTGGTTTCATGGTGAAGGAAATTGTGTTGAGGAAGGAGTAGGATACTACCATGGATATTGCTAACTATTATAAACATTATTCTAAGGATAAAAAGAGGAAAAATCTGAAGGCATACCTGTAGGTTGTGGCTTCCATGGTCTCTTTGATCCGATGAAATAATAAGATTGGACATCCTTTCTTGATTCTTGAAGTACAACCTTCAGTTTGGGAAATTCAGGACACTGATTCTTAGAATGCGCCAACTCACAGATATTGCATAGACTGACACTATTAAGTCCACATTCTCTTTCCAAATGTTTCTTTTTGCATCGGGGGCAGAATATTGCTAAGGCTGCTTCAGCTTTTGCTTGTGCTTTCTTAACTTGTACTGTAGTGATATGGGCAGAGAGAGTGCTAAGGATGTCGGTTTTAAAATCCTCAAATAAATTCCTGATCTCTGCTTTGGTTACTCCTCCACTCGTGGAATTCTGTATCTGGACTGAAGGGTGCCAAACTAAAACTTTCCTTTTGACCGATCCTCTTGAGCTACGCAGGTAGAGCTTCATTATTTCGTCAAGCGGTTCTTGTGATATGTCTCCTTTTCCCAGTAGGTTCAGATGCTCCATAAAATCATCTCTTATACCTCTTAAGAATATTGGCTTTAGAATTTCTGGGTCTAAGTTATTGAACTTAGACCTTTGTAAATTGTAGTGAATTCACTCCATATAGTCTTCCAGGCTTTCCTCCAGCTTCTGTGCAATTCTGAAAATATCATCCTTTAAATCCCTGGTTCAACAATAATCCTGATACTTAAAGAGGAAGGCATCTCTCGTGTAATTCCACGTTCGAATTGTGCCAACACCCAGTCTCTTGAACCATCTTAATGCTGTTCCTTTTAGAGTAGCAGGGAATAATTTCAGCTTTTGGGCATCTGAAGTGTAGTCATAACCTCTACACAACACATCGAAGAACAAAAAGGTATCAGGGTCTTCAACAACCATCCCTTAAAAGGATGGTAGGGATGATAAAGGAATATTATTCATAGGAGCATCATCTCATGTTACTACTATTGGAAATTCAAAAGTAACAGAGCTATCTGTCTTGACATTCTTGTCCCCCATGGTTGATTCTTCCTGATGGGATGAACTGACCTCATTGTGTATTGGAGATTGACAAATAAAAGGATTAGGTTGTTCCAGGACTAGCTGTTTAAAAACACAACTAACGTCCAAATGATGATCAATTAAATGTTGTTCCTCATGTCCTTGATGCTCCCCACCGATCTCTCTTTGTCCTTCAATTCTACGATACTGATCAATGATTTTCCACTTCTATTTTGAATCTAGAGTCTTTATATCAGGAGTGGATATGATGTTTGAAGGGTGGTGAGGTCTAGACACAGAAGACACCAATGGCCCAAGATTTGATATGGTAGCTGCTTTCTATGGTCCTGTCTTCCTATTATCTTTGAATGATATGGACTATTCCTTTTCTACCCTTGAGATCAAATCTCCAAAGAATGTCTTTCTTCCCAAATCTGCACTCTTATTTTCCTTCTTACAACCCTTCTTTCCTGTAGTCAGTAGAGTGGGGGGTGTTTGTAGATGTTGATGTTGTCCTACCGGCACACATGGGCCCTATGTGTATCAATTCATCTTATAAGTGCTTTAGTTTCTACAGCAGTGAGCTCGCTCAAGTTCACTAGAGTGATGTGCAGGTTCTTACCTCTCGTCTTACCGCCCAACGAATGTATAGTTGAAGACACCCTAAAAGAACACCCAAAAAATTCAAAACTTCTAAGTGTCCTAGCAAGACATTGGTGAGCCCGCTCAAGTTCATTAGAGCGATGCGCAGGTTCTTACATCTCGTCTTACTGCCCAGAAATTGTGTCGCTGGAGACACTCTAAAAAAAAAAAATGCTCGGAAATTCACACTCCTAAGTGTCCCAGCAAGACATTGGTGAGCCCTCTCAAGTTTGTTAAAGCGTTGCGTAGGTTATTACCTCTCATCTTACTTCCCGACAATTGTGTCGCTGGAGACACTCTAAAAAAAACAAAATGCTCAGAAATTCACACAACTAAGTTTCCCAGCAAGATATTGGTGAGCTCGCTCAAGTTCGTTAGAGCAATGCGCAGGTTATTACCTCTCGTCTTACTGCCCAAAAATTGTGTCACTGGAGACACTCTAAAAACACATAGAAATTACACCTCTAAGAAACAAATATGATTGATTGGATCGTCATTGCCATCCCCGACAACGACGCCAAAATGTTGGGTTGTATTAATCACTATTGAATGACTAAAAGAATACACATAAATTATCAATCCAGGGACATCTTTTATTTCAATGACAGTTGCACTGTCTGTGCCGATACACTCAACCAGAAGCAATTCCAAATAAAATAAATCGTTTCTGAAGTAAATGCTGGAAGTAAATTACCCATGCAGAAATAAAATGATCTACAAGACTAAAATAACACTTCAGTTAATCTGTTCTAGCACACCACACAACAATTATTCAGCTAGTGTCTCTAATATCATATGTGTAACAACATTCAAAGTATTGAAATTGAAGCAGATATATTCATAGCTGAAATAACAACAACATCACCTCTACTGATACATAAACCAAAATACAAACACATATACACAACTACCTTAATCACTACAATCCATGCTAAGAAGGAGGGCCCTTCCTCCCTACCAGGGCATAGGTAGAGAAAGAACTTAACGGAAGCTAAATCGAATAACGCATGTAACAACAATAACAGGATAATCTGTATTATATATGAGAAAAATTATAGAGCCAAAATAATGTTTTTCTCGGCTAACCTTTCGACCTCAAGGGCCGAGAACTATATAGTGGTTACATCTTAGAAAAGAAAGGAATAGATCAGTCACGAGAATATTATGATTCTCATGCTGATTGAAATAGAATACATATTGTTATAACCACTTCTTAATAAAATTATGATTGGAAAATTATAGATTACAACCAAAACTTCCTCTAGGCCGTTATCTAAAAATACAATGCTTAATAACTCCTACATATATCATGATAAACCACAGTTGTAGCATAAAAGCTAGAGGACAGGTCAGCAACAGGAGTTGACGAGATCCAGTCAGGGGTACAACTGTATCAGTAGTTCGCCAGCGGGTCTGTAACAGCAAAGTGTAACAGCATCATGGTGTAAAAAGCTAGTTGTAACATCACACCCTAAATTTCTCCTGTATACCTTGTGCTTGGGATATTTGGTGCTACAAATGACATATGGAAAGACAACACAAAGACCATAGATCTTCTCCAAACATTCATCCTCAATTAGTCATAAAAAAAAGGTACGATATAACATAATAATTGATGAAATGGAAGAGTAATAAAAGTAAGGTGAAACAACACAAGTTAGGATAGAAAGGTAGGAACAAGAGGCAAAGATAGTCCCATTGGTCATAGTCATGAGGAAAAATAGGGAAATTAAATGTAGGAAAAGTGTGAAAAACTAGCACCCAACAGATGGGAATATGAATTTTTCTATAGAGAGGATGGTGTGTGCCCCTTCACAACAATAGAACCAACATCAGTGAGATCTGAATGATGCACTTGGAGAAGATACATCAAATTTTATTATGAATCCTGCTCTGTTGGATTCTATGGATGGTATTTCTAAGGAGACCAAGGAAGAAATATGGAAAATGATGTGTTCCAAGCACTTATTCTATTAAGAGATGTGTTCTTATCACACTGAAAAAAAGCTATATATCATGACATATTTTGCTCATGGAACATTATTTGCAGTGAATGATGAAAATGACGAAGATGATGTAGAAGATAATGGAAGAACATAATGGAAGCAACAAAATAGTTCAAGAACATCGAAGATGAAAAATTAGATGATGAGAGTTCAAGAATTGTTGTTGAAGAAGTAAAAAGAGGATATTCAGGCCCAAGCATTTGATCTTGAAAAGGAGTGGTTCAAGTGGCAGAAAATTTCTAGTAAGAAGGACATAGATTTAAAGAATTTGAAGTTGGAAATAGAAAATATGAAGCTTGAGAATGAACGCATGAAATTGCAGTTGAAGCAGAAGGAATTGGAGATAGTTTCAGAGGCAGGAATGACATCACACGATCATCCCAATTCAACCTATCCATGTTAGGAGCATTTTTTAACCATAGAAAACCATGCACATGTGGAGACCCATGATGTTTCCACTCATAGCAACACCAATAATATGTAGCTTGATGAAAACGTCCAAAAATTTCATCTCGAAACATTGTATGTCTTAAGTGCATATAATGTGCTACAATATGAGGATTATCAATTACATTTTGGCATCTCCATTTCTTTGCTTCAAATGGATCTCTAAGAAATCTAGCTGACATTAATTGATGTTAATATGGCCATTGCATATTTTCTGCATTTAATGTAAATAATATTGTAGTACACCCAATCTGTTGAACCAAGTTGGATAGCTCAACATGCCATTTATTCCAATATGCACGTGTGCCTCTTAGTATAGTTCCAAATGGCATAAATCTTTCCCCAATCTATGAATCTAGACGATTTTGCAAATGTTCTCGTAAATTCTCCATTGTTGTTGGTAAATTTGTCATATTTCTCTTTACAAATACCGTAGAGGAAGCGTAAGCACGATGTCTCATGATGATATTGAGTAAAATGTATCTAAATCGTGGGTGCCTTCCAAACTTGTTGTCACGATATCGAAGAATTTTTTTCATACTCATGAAGATGGACATGTTTCTCACGTGTTTGAAACCAATATGCTTCACATTTTAGGAACAATGATGAAAATTTCATATCAAATAATATCACTGTGTTATACTCATTGATTGGAGGTGATCCAATGCCAGGCTAACAAAGAAATTCCTCTACATTAGATTGTTCCTCTTCTTTAGGGTTATTTACCCAATGTCGAATAATATCAATCTCTCGTTGAGAATTTGGAATATTTGATGAAAATTAAGATGTATACAAGTCATCTAATGCATCATCAATCCCTGGAACCCCTTCAAACATTTCAAATTCAATGCCACTATCTATCTCTGGAAAAGTAGCAACATTAATCATATGTGATACATCTGTTGAAATTTCAGGTAATTATCAAAGTGCATAACTATCAATTTGAATCCCACAATAATGTGGGTCATTCTCTATCTTATAGTAGAATGCATGCAATAAAATTTCTTTCCTCACAGTAAAACCATAACTTGATCCTTTTGAACTTTTTTTCAGCACAACAATTATCAAATCCAAGTCTTTAATATGTCGAGGTAACTCCATGGAAATATTGGTAACCTCTTGTGGAAAACTAATAGTGTGTCCTCTATATTTGTATTTTCCACCTATTGAGTGCATAACCTGAAAAATTGGAGTTGCACATGCTATCAACATCTCTTCAACTTGTGTCAGATCTGCAAGAAATTTAGGTTGTTCTCTTGTATTCATATGGTTATTGATTGAATGAGTTCCTTCTCTTTTAAATCTCATACACATTGTACCTTTATTTTTCTTATGTACTTGAATTTCTGCATATGGCTCTTCACACACATGACATATTTGAACTTGAGCCAATCGATCAATCCTATAGTGAAATCCTTGATGTATAACATTCATATCAGAAAGAGTATCATGTTGATGTTGGGCATTAATATGTTTTAAAAATAATTTTTTCATAGGATTTTCTTTAACATCTTGTACTGTGTTTGAGTTAGGTATATATTGTTTTCTTTGTCGATATGATCTTTGTTTTTCACTTTTTCCTTTCCTCTGTTCTTCGTGATTTTCAGTCATTATTTCCTCTTTATTTTCTTATTCATTTCATCTTTGTTGTGCATTTTGTTCTACTCTTTGTTGTGCCTTTCTTTGTCAATATGCTCTTTGATATTATCTTTGGTGTACTCTTCTCTCTTCTTGTTGTTCCGCATTTTTCATTTCTAGTGCTTTTCTTTGTCGAAATGCTCTTGTTTGTTCATTTTTCTTTATCCTTTATTCTTCATGTTCTTTAGCTATCGTTTCTATTGAATTTCTTTGTCGAAATGCACTTTAATCTTGATATCCTACTCATTGCCCTGCTTTGACCAACACTTAGTCAAAATAGGCCTAAACCTTCCTCCTATATCCTTGTGAAATCCTTGAGGAAATTAGCCCCTAAAAAATAGGGAAATTCCCTATATCCTTGCACAAATACTAAAGGAATTGACTTCCTGCTTAATGCAAAAACTCTGTACACTCAACTAGTATATAATTGTTAATTGCAATGTGTGTTTTTCTACACTCCAACTAGGCAACTTGAATTCCATGCATGACTAGGAATATTTTTAGTACATTGATCAATTAACTGGGAGATCAATGAGTTAACAATTGTTATAACTAGTCAACTAAACTCCTACTGACTCCACTAAAGACTAGAGCTCAGTTAAATGATTTTAACTAAAAATACCTCCAGTAGATTGCTAGATTTTAGCAATCAATCCATGCACAACTCTACTTATATCCTACAAACTATAATTCAATAATTTAACTAGGAGACAAGACCACGTCACTCCAAATAACTACAATCCAAGTCATATTGTTGATGTGGAAAATCGAATTTCTCCATTTGACTAAGGCACGGGTCAAATGAAGCCTTTTCTTGCTACAATTTCAACACTTTCTAGATGCCTTCTTTCCAAAATCGATCTCCTCAAAATAAGAGTATATGATTATTCTTCTTTCAATTCATGTTCTCATGTAGATTTTGATTCATCATCCTTTAGTTCAAACTATATATTCTCTAGTTTTTTATCCCTTGGAAAAAATTCCCATTTAATAGCATCTTTCACTTCTCTAGATACCACATCTCGATTGTACATAACCTTATTTATTTATGGGTTCCAAAGCTTTTAACCTTTTAAAACATATTTATAACCAAGAAATATGCATCTTTTAGATTTTATATCCAACATAATTATATTTTCCTTTGGAACACGTACATATGCATCACATCCAAATACCTAGAGATGTGTGAGACATAGTTTCTTAGTAGTCCATACCTCATGTGGAGTTTTATCATCCAATGTTCATGAGGGTGATCTATTTACCAAGTAACATGAAGTATCCACAACCTCTTCCCAGAATTACCATCATAACTCAGCACCACTAACCATGCTCCTTGTTTTTTCCATCCACTTCCTATTCATCCTTTCTACATAGGTGTGTATGGGGTAGCCTTTTTCCATGCTATAAGACACTTCTTACAGAACCCTTCAAATTCCTTCAAAAAATATTGTCTACCATTATCCATCCTCAACACCTTTATTTTCCTCTATGTATGATTTTCCACCAGAGCCTTAAATACTTTAAATGGCTTTGGCATCTTTGTTGAAGTATTTCTCAGTCAATAATCACATTATCACCTATACCTATGGATTTATGGATCTACCCAAGGCATATCACTTCGCTTGTGGATTGGAAACACCTACTGGGGATGTTGACCTTATCATCCCTAACATAAGTGAGGTAACTTGCTTACAAATCCTAAGCTAGTTAGAAATTTGAAGGTGATTATTGTGTGAAGTATTCCTTGTGTCCCTAGCATTAGATATAGTCCAATATGTTTTTTTAAGGGTTTTTTCCCTGATGATGTTGATTTCACTTGATCTTGAGAGGTTTTTTAAGGTGGAATCACACATGCAACAAATATCCCTTAAAGGTTGGCTTGAATCCTTTCCAACACATTCCAAAGGATGCTTTCTCTCCTTCTGAGTGTAGATGTGACCTTGTAGCTAAAAATTTCCCTCTAGATATTAGCACTAGGCCTTGAGAATATTGCACATGTTTTCACACCTTTTGGTGTACCTCTAGATGCTCAAACACTGGCCCTAAAAGCTTGGACATTGGCTTGCTTGATGATGTGCCTATATGGACCTACAATTCCCACATGCTAGCCTTTACCTTCTTTGATGGAAATTTCTTTGTTTTGGAGCCTAGATGAGGATG
This sequence comes from Pinus albicaulis, assembly GCA_034641835.2. Classification (NCBI taxonomy): domain Eukaryota; kingdom Viridiplantae; phylum Streptophyta; class Pinopsida; order Pinales; family Pinaceae; genus Pinus; species Pinus albicaulis. The sequence goes on along the minus strand of JAXQQM020067123.1, from coordinate 161,031 downwards.
GATGTCACTGAGAAGACCTAGAAGGGATAGAAAATTGTGCCTTGATATCAATAATTTCCTTGGATGATTCAATTTTATCCTTATTTTCCCTAATAGGGTGATGGAAGCCATTTCATGGATGATTTCATAGTAGAGGAGGTTCCTTTTGGAGATGTACTTGTACACTTCGATGATTTCTTGAAGTGAGGAGCACTAAATGGACCATGTCATCACTTTCTTAATGGAGATTGATCACTCTTAGAGGATGATGTCATGATGGAGAGTGTTATAGGTCAATTTGGGCATCATCCCCCATGACCTGGTCAAACTTGACATCATCAACAGGACCAATGAAATAGGGTCTATCATCCCCACATATTTCAGTTGCTATATGCCATAAGAGAAGAAAAATTCATTCATGGCTTCTATTGTGATATTTGCAAGTTTTGAAGTATATGTTATATCACCTATTGGCTCACCAATGCAACCTCTAAAGGGACTAACTGCATTGCAGTTCCAAATCCTCCATTCAAGGGTGCACTGTAGTGCACTTCTCGACATTCAAGAGTGTGTTGGTCACCTAGGAGCGGAATTCTCATTGTTCTGGAAATATCCACGTGGCCAGTGCCTTCTAGAAGAGTCCATAGGTGTCAAAATTCGAATCCAAGTTTCCATTTAACACCTCTGAACTTGGGAACATGTCTTGCCTATTATTAGAAAGTCATTCATTAAGAAACTACCATAAGTTTCCCTATAAATTGAGCACATATCCTGGTGCTAGGGAGGGAAGAAATTTGGTAAAGTCATGCTATTGGATTCTCATTTTAGAGAGTGAAAATACCGATATGCTGCTGGTATGATGTTGGATGTGATGAAGCTGGAATGAAGCTGGAGCTGGTTGGAAAAAAATCGATCCATTGGTTGTAGCCTCCCCCTTCTACTCTTTAATAAAGATTGATGTTCATGTTCCCATACATATATCTATATTTCTTGTCCAATGGATTCTTTAATGATGTATGTATTTCATATATAATCGATTTGATAGAGTAAGATAAGTAGATATCTATATATTGCATGTTGTTTGATGTTCTCTTTTTGTGTTTACAAGAATCGATCTGGCGATTTGAGTTGGATTGAGAGCGACGAAAACAATGAAAAAAGGATAAGGAGAAGCGATTGAATCAAAAGTAGGCTCTTTAACCATGTTGTATATCTTATTGTTTTAGAGAAAGTGATAGTAATTATTTCCTCTCTTGTTCTAAGTGACTAGCACCACACTTAGGGAATTTGGTTTATCTGTAGATCACAATTCCGCATAACAAATTGGTGACTCCATTGGGTAGTATCCTCTCATTTCTGGTGTTTTTTCCTATGCTTATCCTCATCAGTAGCATCTACTTTCAGTTATTAGACATTTGAATGAAATTATTTCATTAGAAGTGTGTTATGCTGCTTGGTTTTTCAATCCCTGATGCGCCCAACGTACTGTTGGTCAAGACACAATGCACTGTCTCCCACGCAAGGGTGCTCTATAATGCACTGTCTTCCCTTAGAGACTACGTTGGCCCCTAGCCAACCAAATTCCATCTAAATTTTTTATTGCTATCATTCTTAGCCACTTGTTTGTTGTATTCTCAATTGTCTGATACCTCTTAGAGACCAGTAAACTTTCTTGTTTCTTCCTCCTTTGAAAAGTAAAATTGTTCAATGTCTCTTTATTGTTTTTATTTATCATTGGAAAATCAAATTCAAATCACTTTATTTCTACATTAGATCAATTTTTTTTCATAAAGGAAATTGTTGTTTCATTCCTCATTTCCTGTAGGAAAAATTGTAGTTCCATTCTTCATTTTTCCTAAAAGAGAAATTGTTGTTTCATTCCTCGTTTCTCAAAGAAGAAAACACTTGTTTTATTGATTGATTCATATAGTTTCCTTTATTTCATTCACATCAAGGGAGCTGAAAAGAAAAACATGCATGTGCATATAGTGAATTGTGTGTGTTGCATAGGAACAAGTTAGGAAAGCTGCATTTTAGTTTGTGCTCTTTGTTGTTTGCACACAAACTGATTGCTCGTTATCTTAGTAGCTAGGATTTTCATTGAAAAAACTAAATTGAAAATTTTTCTTATCATTTAGTTTTCATTTTTAGGAATTTCCATCACATCACGCATTGAATCTCAAAGACAAACTTTTTAAACAAGATCAACATAAATTACATCAATTTACCTAAGAAAGAATTGGAACATTAACAATAACTTTTAGAAGGTCTAGGCTAGAGACGTGTTCCGATGTCATTAAACATTCTGATGTCATTAAACATATCATTTTTTGCTAACTTGTCTGCAATACATTATGAGTGTGACACCTCACTCCACATACGTAAGTATATCGGAGCTCATCCATGTACCTTTGGGTATATAGGGCGGTGTTATAGTATGAATATTATAAGGGGGTGCTCTCAAAGTGCAGTTTCGCATTAGATAATGCTAACACGGACTTAGGCCTCCATGAATATTCAGGTATATTTGGGAGGACAAATTTAGGTTTCTATCCATCCATAGGTAACCGAGTCAGCCGCCTTGTAGCTTGTGTTACACCGAACACATCATTTAGGGAGATTGCTTGCCCAAACTTCTTGGTTCGCTAGGAGGTATTATGCAGTTCACAATTACTTGGTAAACCTTTTTCCTAGTATTACCCTTTTATTTTTTTTATTTGTTTTTTTTCACAAAATAAATCAATCATCGTGGAATAATAACATCCCTTTCCCCGTCGTTCGCATAGAATAGCATTGAAACCAACTTTACCATTGGAAGCCATTTCTGGTTGGTGAATACGACATCGTTCTATCGAAACTCGTACTATCAGTACCTCTGGTGTGACATCATCCTCACATATACCATAGTCATCTCGAGTTGTTTCTACAACTCCTAGTTCATCAACTTTTGTCGACATGGAGTCCTCTCAGTTACCTATGGTCTCGATCCATCCAATCAGTGAGATTATACCTCCCGAACCCGACGTTGTTCAACTAGAATTTGGCCCAGATCCTGTCATTCTTTTACCAGAACATCAGAATCAAAAAATCAAACAACTAGAAGTTTTTCATGTATCGATTGCCCCACAATCTATTGTATCCATTGAGTCTCTCGAATCACGCATTAAACCACCTGAAATATACTTCAGACCTGATGGATAAATCCTTCCACCTGGTTTAATTTCGACTCAATAAATTCCACAAGACAGAACGCCTTCAACTCCAACTCATTTTGGATCGGATCTTTATCTTTACAAGGATTTTCCTTAATCACCCCACACTGATTTCTTTGATCCTGTGTCTATTTGAATTCTTGTAGATCTTGTAGGGTATACATTGGGTCGTATAACCATGCCTGAGACAACATCTTCGGTTGTACCACCTATTCGAGTTGCGACAACACCTACTTTTGCTACGCCGTCGATGTTCACAAATTCACCAAAGTCATCTATATGGTGGCCCTTCCGTCCCACCTGGCTACCAATATTTATATAGAACCTGCTTTGGTGCATCCTAAAACCCATGGAATTCACCAATGTCATCATTTGGTATTCTATATAGTACATCTTTAATGAGTACTGAACGACTTGATTCTTTACATACATCATTGGGGCAATATCAAGCTTGTCCATCTGGGTATATTCCATCCAGTACAATTTCAACTAGACTCCCGACATTTGGAGAAAATTTGTTTCCATCTTATTATACTCAAGCTGGGGGGAACCTATGGTAAACCATTTTGATATTACTCCGCCGTTATTTGGTCATCCTAATGTCAGAATGATTGTTTGTCAGTGGCAGCGCACTCTACCCATCCAACCACAAACGATTGTGCAATGATATCAATTGATTCAACTTGTTGCACCCAAACCTACTCCACTTGTTAATACATCCTTACCCCTGTTACAGGCTCAGATTTTTGTACCACAACCATCTCAGGCAGGTCCTTCAACCCAATACCCCCAAGTATTGGGCCCTCAGACTCCAACTCCTTCGACTGGTTTACAACAACCACATGTATTTGAAATTATTTATTCACAAGCTGGATTACCATATTATTGGATGTCACAGCCACAAAAGGGTTATACATATTGACAATTGAATCCAAGATATTCAAGTTTGTGTTATAATCTTGGTGGCTAGACACCTTGGCAACCATAAGCGCAAATGAAACAACCCTCATTTCAACAAGTAGCGTACCCAAGTTTTGGTCAATAGTTGGTAAAAACTCTGCATTTGATTATTTAAAATCATATTTAATGTTGTGACTATGGTTTTTGTTCATTTTTTCTATGAAACAAGTATTTTTAATCCATTTGATGGTGTTCTGAACAAGTTTTACAACTGATACATCAGATTAATTGTGTACACTTATTCAAGAATGATTTGACCACAAAGCATACTTTTATCCTTATTTTTCAATATTGGATAAAAATGAAAAAGGACTTGAAGCACACTTGTATCTCTTTTTTGAGCTTTGATAACGGCAAAAAAGGAACCCCTGGAGTCTTCTTTTAGCTCTTTTCATACTCCGATAATGTGAAAATATTGTTGAGCACTTATCTTTTTGAGCTCGTAAAAGTAAATGAAATGACATCTACTCAGTATAATTTTAACCCTTTTCTGGACTGAGATATATTATTTACAAAAAAGGAAAACCTTAGTCGAACATGGCTGGGAGGTTCTCTCAGATATCTTTTTACACTTTTTCAGATCTGAGCAACAAATTTACGACAAAGGACTCATGGAGTTTTCTTTTGTCCTATTTTTCAAACTCTCTAAATATGAAAAAGAACCGGGTTTCCACTATCGTTAGGCTCATTAAAACATAAAATAGTGATGGGCTTGTTGATCATGCCAAGAATCAAGTTTCATTTATCGCTAGACTCGTTAAATTATTAAATAGCGATGCATTCGCCCGAAGGGTTGAATTATAGATCAAGAACACGTTATCCTCCTCAAGCTTGTTAAAAAATAAAGAGGTACTAGTCGAAAAATGACCGAGGAAAATTTGGGAATCCAACATAACACTTTATGGTAGCAAGTCGCTCTTGAACATGAAACTTTCACTCCATCATCGTGACTTTTTGGGTTGGAAAATCTTCTTGATGGTTCATTCATACCTATGGTTCATCACACCTTCACTTTGGTTTTGGTTCAATGTTGCCAAATCATCTCAGTGTCGCCAATATGTTTAAGAGAAGTCATCCAGTGAATGCTCATCCTTCTTCAATACTCATAAACCTTCATTTTGATGACAGTCATCCCTAAACATTTCTATATCAAGTCACAATTTGTCTCTAAAATCAGTAGCTCTCGTTTCACGTTAAAGTGGCTTCTTGTCAACATCAGCTCATCATCCAGGAAATTTACATAGAATAATTACCTTCCAGTACCATGAGGCTTGTTACATCATCAACAAGTTCCTCGCTTCCGGGCCTTTAATCGAAATATTTTTTTTGTCGTTTGACATCAAATAATCTATTCACACCTTGCAAACTATATTGTAGTACCTTGACAACCATTGACATCAATAGTGGGTCTCTTGTTAGAAAATTATATATTATGGAGCAATGCAACACATAAAATATGCAGAAAATAAAAGCACACAAAACACATAAAACTAGAGAGACACAGATATACGTGGTTCACCCAGTTTGGGCTACGTCCACCCCAAACAGCCAGTCCTTCCTTTCTATTATCCAGCAAAATGAAAAGAAAAAACCTACAACAGATCCGCTGTAATATCCTCTGTTCTCTCTCACAGTCTCCCTCTCTGTTTCTCGCTCCGAGAATACACATACAATACACAACCACAATACAATGCCCTCATAAAAAACGAGGGGTTTCCTTCTAGGGAAAAAAAACCTAATCTAAACATAACTTCTATCGTCAAATAATTTGCCTAATGAATGGCCCAGATTGACTAGAAATTACTATACTTTTACAAGGCAATTTTACATCTGTTTTTAGCTTTGGGGGCGCTACCCCCAAAAACCCCCGCTGGGGGGGGGGGGGGGTGGTAGCGATTAATTACGGGTGGCATTGCCGCCCCTTTTAAGGTACAGGGGTCCAATGCTGTGATACAAAGTAAAAAAGATAATCAGGCTCCACACCCAATAATATCCCACTTGGAGACTGATTGTAGCAACTCCACCACTGCTTCATTTGCTGGACAATGACTCCTCTTTGGACCTGAATGTTTCTCATCTTCATCGTCATCCTTGAAGACCAATTGAAACTGAGCATGTTCTCAGTTTCTCCCTGGTTACAACTTTTGTTAGCATATCTGCAGGATTCTGGCTAGTGTGTATCTTTTCCAGCTTCAACTCTCCATCTTCCAATACTGACCGTATGAAATGGTACTTGAGATGTATGTGTTTAGTCCTGGAATGAAATGTTGAGTTATTTGCAAGATGAATAGCACTTTGGCTATCACTGTATAGTGTATCCATATCATGCTTCTTACCCATTTCATCCATAAACCTTTGTAACCAAATCATTTCTTTACTAGCCTCTATAGCAGCAACATACTCTGCTTCTGTTGTTGAAAGTTCAACAACACTTTGGATTTTTGAAACCCAACTGACAGTTGTTCCACCTACAATAAATACATATCCTGTAGTGCTCCTCCTATTATCTTTGTCACCTGCCAGATCTGGATCAACATATCCCTGTAGAGAAATGTTTGAACCACCAAAGAATAATGCTTGATTTGTGGTACCTCTCAAATATCTGAGAATCCATTTTACTGCCATCCAATGTTCTTTTCATGGAGTTTGTCATGTACCTGCTTACAACTCCCACTGCATGTGCAATATCAGGCCTTGTGCAGACCATTGCATACATTAAGCTTCCAACTGCAGATGCATATGGAAATTTAGACATATAATCCATGTCTTCTTGGGTCTTTGGGCACATCTCCTTACTAAGTTTGAAATGGCTAGCAAAAGGTGTACTAACTGGTTTTGCATTCTGCATATTAAATATTTTCAACACCTTTTCTATGTACTCGTTCTGAGACAGTGTTAATTTGCGATTTTTCCTGTCTCTAGTTATCCTCATACCAAGGATTTTTTTTGCAGCTCCCAAATCCTTCATTGCAAATGAATTTGCCAATTTTCTTTTGAGCACATTTATTTCCTGCATGTTAGATCCTGCAACAAGCATGTCATCTACATACAATAACAATATAATATAGCTGCCATCATTTTTCCTTTTTAGATAAACACAATGATCATAGTGACATCTAGTATAACCTTGTTCAGACATAAACTTGTCAAATTTTAGATACCATTGCCTTGGAGCCTGTTTTAAGCCATACAAGCTCTTCTTTAGCTTGCACACTAATTTTTCCTTCCTTTTGACCTCATATCCTTCTGGTTGCTCCATATAGATCTCTTCCTCCAAATCTCCATGGAGAAATGTTGTCTTTACATCTAGCTGTTCAAGATGTAAATCTTTCGCTGCTACAAGACTTAAAATAGTTATGATTGAAGTCATATTAACAACAAGAGAAAATATTTCATCAAAATCAATACCTTTCTTTTGTGCAAACCCCTTCACCACAAGTCTAGCTTTGTACCTCTGTTTTCCTCCATCTTCTTCCTTCAGCCTGTAAACCCATTTATTCTGCAATGTAGTTTTACCTGCAGGCAACCTGACTAAGTCCCAAGTCTGGTTATGCATTAAGGAGTCTATCTCTTCTTCCATGGCTAGCTCCCACTTCTTCCTGCTTTCAACCTGCATTGCTTCTTCATAACATTCAGGTTCACCAGAATCAGTCAACAATAAATAATATAATGAAGAAGAGTATCGTTCAGGGGGTCTACTTATCCTGGTAGATCTTCTAACACCACTTTCAGGTGTTTGAGGTGCCTGTTGCTGTTGTGGTGGTTGTTGCTGCTATGGTTGTTGATTATTATTATTTTTAGGCACCTTTAATTTTTCAGTTATCTCATCAAGAACTGTGTATTCCTTGCTTTCTTTTTCCTGTTTCTTTTCCTGCAATTGATTCTTATACAAGACCTTTTCATTGAATATTACATCTCTGCTCCTAATGATTTTGTGATTTTCATAATCATATAAGCGATAACCAAAATCATTAGCACCATATCCAATAAAGGTACATTTCTTTGATTTTGCCTCAAGATTTGTTATGTTTTCTTTATTAATATGGACAAAGGCCTCACAACCAAAAGGCTTTAAAAAAGAGTAGTTTACCTTTTTACCTGTCCATGCTTCCTCTGGAATACCACCATCAAAGGAACTTGAAGGCCCTCTGTTTATTAGATAAACAACAGTATCTACAGCATCTGCCCAAAATTGTAAAGGCAATCCTGCATGCAATCTCATGCACCTTGCACGCTCCATGATTATTCTGTTCATCCTTTCTGACACACCATTTTCTTGTGGTGTTCTTGGAACTGTCTTCTCTCTACGAATTCCATGCTCTGAACAGTACCTATCAAACTCTTTGCTGCAATATTCACCTCCATTGTCTGATCTGAGACACTTCAACTTCTTTACTGTCTCAATCTCAACCAAAGCTTTCCATTTCTTGAAAGTATCAAATACATCAGATTTATTCTGAATACAGTAAATCCATGTTTTTCTAGTTGCATCATCAATAAAGTAACATAATAACAAGAGCCACCGAGAGATGATACCTGAGCAGGTCCCCATACATCTGTATGCACAAGCTCCAATTTTTCGCTCTTCTTTTCTTTCCCAACTCTGAGAAATCTGACTCTCTTCTGTTTTCCATAAATGCAATTCTCACAGAAATCCAAATCAACATTATTCAAACCTGGCAACAAATTTCTTGAGTGAAGAATCTTCATTCCCTTCTCACTCATGTGTCCGAGCCTATGATGCCATAATGCTGCATCTGCTCCTTTGGAAGTTAAAGCATTAACAGAGTTAGAAATACCATTGCATAAATACAATGTACCAACCTTTTCACCTTTTGATATTACCAGCGCTCCTTTGGTGACCTTCCAAGTTTTATCTGTGAAAGTTGTCACACCACCTTCACTACCTAACTGCCCTGTTGAAATCAGATTTTTCTTCAGATCTGGAACATGCCTTACCTCCTTTAGTAGCCATTGGTTTCCATTCTGTTGTTTTACAAGAACTTTACCCATTCCAACAATTTTACAGGGTTTATCATCACCCAAACGAATTTGTCGAAAATCTCCTTGAACATAGTCATGAAAATATTTCTTATCAGGTGTGGCATGGAATGAAGCCCTTGAATCTACAACCCAAGAATCAGTAACATTTTCGAAAGAAAGAATCAAAGCATCTTGTAACACATCACCTGTCACATTTGCTTCATGATTGTTTTCTTGCTGTGTGTCTCCTTCTTTTCCCTTCCGAGATCTACAATCTTTCTTTAGGTGTCCTTTCTTTCCGAAATTCCAGCACACTATCCCCGATCTGGACTTGGATCTGCCTTTCCTTGATTTACTGCGATATCCCGAGCTCTTTCCTCTTTCCATTCTTCTTCCCCTAGACTCTGCACTCAAAGCATTACCTGATGTCTCACCGGAGCTTTCCGTCGCATTTCCTCGCTAAGGATAGCACCAACAACATCATCAAACTTTAAAGTACTAGATCCAGAGACAGAGTTACTAATGGCCATTACTAAACCATTCCAACTCTATGGCAATGAGCACAAGAATAACAGAGCTCTAACTTCATCATCAAAGTTTACCCCTACAGAACTTAACTGACTGGTAACTGTATTAAATTCATTTAAATGGTCTGCAACAGATCCACCTTCCGACATCTTCATATTAAATAGTCATTTAATAAGAAATACCTTGTTTGAGGCCGAGGGTTTTTCATATAGTTTCACCAACGTCTGCATCAAGCCCTCTGTTGTTGTTTCCTTCGAAATATTGAAGGCGACTGACCCCACAAGACACAATCATACTATTCTGAGCGCCTTTCTATCGAGAATGTTCCATTCCGCATTTGACATGGCTATCGGCTTCTTTGTTTTTCTGCTCAATGGTAGGTATAGATCTTTCTGATACAGATAATCTTCCATCTGCATCTTCCACAGCGGGAAGTTTTGGTCGTTAAATTTCTCGACCCTAAACTTACCATCTTCCGCCATTGCTCCCACTCGAACCAGGAACCCTTCTTTCCTGCGAGTTTATCAGCCAAATATACCTTCGGCTTTGATACCAGTTGTAGAAAATTATATATTGTGGGCAATGCAACACATAAAATACGGAAGGAAAATAAAAGCACACAAAACACATAAAACTAGAGAGACACAGATATACGTGGTTCACCTAGTTTGGGCTATGTCCACCCCGAACAGCCAGTCCTTCCTTTCTATTATCTAGAAAAATGAAAATACAAAACCTACAGCAGATCCGCTGTAATATCCTATGTTCTCTCTCACAGTCTCCCTCTCTGGTTCTCGCTCCGAGAATACACATACAATACACAGCTGCAATACAACGCCCTCATAAAAAACGAGGGGTTGCCTTCTAGGGAAAAAAACCCTAATCTAAACATAACTTCTACCGTCAGATCATTTGCCTAATGAATGGCCTAGATTGACTAGAAATTACTATACTTTTACAAGGCAATTTTACATATGTTTTTAGCTTCGGGGGCACTGCCCTCAAAAAACCCCACCAGGGGGGGGCTCCGAAAAGCGTTGCCACCCCCCCTGGGCCCCCCACGGCAGCAATTAATTACGGGCGGCGTTGCCGCCCCTTTTAAGGTACAGGGGTCCAATGTTGTGATACAAAGTAAACAAGATAATTAGGCTCCACACCCAACATCTCTCACGTTTGTTAACAACTCACATCATTGGCTGGTAATCAAACAATGTCTTTCCATGTTCGACTACAAATCATATATTCGCATGGCTAGAATTGTACCCGAATGATCAAGTGAACGATATAAGAAGACCCCGGATCTAGCTTCATCCATCCAGGCTATGATTTCAGGATTGTTGTACACATCATTTGTACGATGACTTTACATACATATAGTCATCCGAACATGGGCCTATATCTGTAGGAATTTTTGTATTGGGGAACATTCCAATGTAGAAGACTTTCTGAACTATGTACATGTTATTATATAGTTTATGTGTTGAGCATGGGAATTCCTCCCTTAGCAATTCGTGATCAAGATGATAATATCATGATGTAATGTATCGTAAGATTGATGTAGGTCATCTCTCCACTTCAGTTCCAGCTCATCGCATCGTAAATAATCTCATCCAAATACTATTATTATTATCTGGACTTCATGTTTTGTGGGGCAAGTGTTATAAGTCAATTTGGGCATCATCCCCCATGACCTTGTCAAACTGGACATCATCCCTAGGACCAATGAAATAGGGTCTATCAACCCCTCATATTTTAATTTCTATATGACCTAAGAGAAGAATAATTCATTCATGGCTTCTATTGTGAGAGTTCCAAGGTTTGAATTATATGTTATATCACTTATTGACTCACCAACGCAGCCTCTAAAGGGATTAACTGTGTTGCAGTACCAAATCCTCCATTCAAGGGTGCACTGGAGCTCACTTCCTGACATTCAAGAGTGCATTGGTCACCTGGGAGCGGAATTCTCATTATTCTGGGAATCTCCACATGGCCAGTGCCTTCTAGAAGAGTCCATATGTGTCAAAATTTGAATCCAAGTGTCCATCTAACACCTCTGAACTTGCGAACATGTGTTGCCTATTGTTACACAGTAATTTGTCACCGTCCCTGCAATCCCCATCTCGCCCATTGGAGGGTCATTTCTATGACCAATAAGCAGTGTCATGCCTTGCAAATACCATCATTGCATCCCTTTCCATGAGGACAACATTTCTTCTGTTGATCATCTCCTGAGCAGACCCCTAAAAACACCTGTTTTTGCCTTGGCGTTGGTAGCCCGTTATGTCCTCGCGCCAATGGGGGGAAATTAAGACTGAGCCTATGCCAATTGGCGCTCTGTCCCAGTTAAGCACCCGTGCCAATCTGCTTTTGGAAATTTTTTTAAAAAAAGAGGCGACGTTTCGATTACAACAACTTTGTGGATGAGTCATTAGGAGTGGTTTCGACTGAATAACCATGGCCTTCCTCCTTTGGCCTCTTGTTTCCACCTTATGGGGAACCTCCCAAGGGATAAGGCCTCCCTTCCACTATTGTAGGGATCCCAACCTCCTCCTCTCCTCTATAAATATAGCCTTCATCCATTGATGAAGGGGTTGAATGGCTGAATAGCAAGTTCCAAAGAGCCATCAGAGCCTTATGCTGCAAGAGCCTTGATTCATTCCCTTAAGGCCAAATCCAAGGAAGGAGATTATTGTCGAGACATCTGAAGAGAGAGGTTTGTCCCATCCCCGACAGGCTTTTTCGAGACGTGTTCCGCTGGCGACCCTCCGAAGGAGAATTCAGTGTAAGAGCTATGGTTGTATTCTTCTTTGATTGATTAATGATAAGCAACTATTGGTTATGGTTCCATTCCTGTTGTTGATTATGATGATGAGTTATGTCTTCTCTGACTGACATATAGTTGCATATATTGGATTTTACGCTTGCGTTTGTTTTGTTTCTTGAGTGTGCAGGTGTCCGATCATGGAGATCATGAGGATTGTGATCTGTTGGAGCTAAGGAACGGGAGCGCTACTTTCTCTACAAGCGACAGCATTGGATTCCAGGTAAGCCTTCATCGCTAGTTGGTTTACTTGCAATTAGGAACCTGCACTATAGCATGTGACGATTGTTGCTAGACCCAGTCTGGGCTAGTAGGGATCGCCTCTGTCCGCAGAGGGGATTTACCTCCACAACAAATTGGCAACTCCACTAGGGATCGTCTAGCTTGTTGTTGTTCTGCTATATAAGCTATAGAAAAAGCCTGAAGTTAACCAGATAGCCTTCGAAATGCTATTGCTATGCATTGGCGAAGTAGATCAAAGCTGCTTTAGTCAATCTTCGGTTTAGTTTATGAACTGAACACTTGGAGTATTGTCTTGTCTTTTCAGTTGTTTCTCGATTATGCTTGCTTGATCGGCTCTTTTGGCTGGCTCTTCTTATGTTTGGCTTTTGGTTCAGCCCCATAGGGTTAGATCTGACCTCTGTTTTTCCGAGTTTTCATCCTTTCATGGTTGGCTTGATTGGCGCGGTTTCCACCCTGACAGTCGCGCCAATTGGCGCGGGTTGTCAGTTCATCACTCGCGCCATCCCCTGTCTGGCGCGGATTACAGCCAGACAGTCGCGCCATCTCCTGTATGTGCTAAGGTTTACCCTTGTTCGGAAGTTTCTTTTGGTCAGTACTTTGCTTCTGGGTTTGTTTTAGATTTTTCTTGAAGTGGTGAGTCTGGTCTTGGTTGGGAGAAATTATTTGTTTTTTCATTTTCAGGCGTTGGCACTTGTTTTCAGTTAGAAACCCGCGCCAATTGGGCATTGGCACTAGTTTTCAGTGAGCAAGTCGCGCCAGTTGGTGCTAGTTGTCAATGACAAAGTCGGGCCAATTTCAGGGTGTGTGAAAATTGAGACTTTTTCCCTGAATCCTTCACCAATGTGTCTTTCCCTTCCGGTCTTTTCTCTATATGAGCATAGATTACATTGCTCATTGTTTGAAATGTCTTCTCTTCATGATTGTTTGATGTAAAAGGGAATGAATGCCTTGTTTTGATCTCTTTCTTTGGAAGTCCTCTTTGTGTTTGACCTCATATGTCTTGTCGCCTTTTGAGGGATTTTGTGACAAAGTGTTTGAAACAACGATTGCATTCTTAGTGTTTGTTTACATCTCTTTTGCATTCATCCTTCATTAAGAAGATTTGCATTTATTTAGTTTTCTTCTCAAAGTGTTCTTTTTGTTAAAATGCATTAGATCACATTGCATTGAAGAGTATTTTGAGATTTATCATTGAACTTAGATCACATTGTTTAATGGTTGAAAGCTAAAAATCGCTTTGAGTGCATTCTCTTTCATTGAAAGCATGCATTAAGTAGATTCTCTTTTCATTGAAAAATGCATTGAGTGCATTATTATTATTTGAAAAGGAAAAAGGAAATTGTGCATAGATTACAATTGCATAGTTTTCGAAAAACAGAATTTTGCATAGATTACATTGCATAATTCGCATCGTTGAATTTTTTAGAATACTTTTGGATAGCGAAAGTCATCTAGTTTGGAAAAATTTCGTTTGCAGTGTTGTTGTTTGTTGCATCATTGTTTGAAGCTCTTCCCTTTACTAGATAGCATTCATCGAATTGAAAATTTTTCTTTTTTCATATAGCTGCATATAGGAGATTGTCAAATAACATTCGGTAGGGCCTGAAACTGAGACATAATTGAAGATCAACTATAAAATTTACTCAATTTACCTAAGGGAGAATTGAAACATTAATGAAATATTTAGAAGTCTAGGCTAGAGACGTGTTCCAGTGTCTTTAAACCTAGTAGTTGTCATTCGCCTTGGCTTTAGATAGCACTAGTACGGACTTGTGCTCCCCATACCATCGCGTATATAAAGCGAGACCCCACTAGGTTTCTATCCTTAATCCATAGGAAGCTGAGTCTGCTGCCCTATACCCGTGATACACCAGACACAGCATTCGGGGAGATTTCCTGCACGTACGTTAAGTCCTTGGTTGATTTCTCTTTCATTTTTAAACCAAGGTGTATATTGCAGTTCACAGTTATTTGGTACACACTTTGCCTAGCATTCCTGAGTAGTCATTTCGATCTTTTCTGACTCTTTAAATTTGAAAAGGTCATCAAGCGCTTGTCCTTTCACGCTTGTTTCCAATCTGAAAGCGATAGAGTCAACTTTTTCCTGTTTCTCGACTCTTAAAAGATGAAACAGTAGAGTTTTGTTTCAATGTTTTAAAAATTAACTGCCCACGAAATATTCCTGGTTAAAGTTAGTTTCCTTAGGGTGTTGTTCTGAAGATCTTTTCTGATGGAAACTTTTCTGGAGTTCACCAACCAAGGAATCCCCTCTAATGGGAATCGGGGTCCTTTTCCTCCTTTTGGAAATGTTGGCGCACCTTATATGGAAACGTTGTCCCTTCCTGGGTAAACTGTTGGGTTGCCTGTTTGGTTGTTCTCAACCTCTGTGGTCTCGAATGTCTCGAATACTGGTCAATCAGTTCCTCCGCCTGAGCAATGTCATGTTGATTCCAAGGTGGACCTCTCCCCTTCTTCTCTTGTTTCTACGTCCTCCTCTTCTACTTTGCATGGTGAAAGTATGGATTCGAGTAACCAGGTGGCTAAGAAGAAGAAGAAGAAGACAAAGAAGAAGAAGTTCGATAAGAGAGAGGTTAAAGCTGCAGCTACTGCTTCTGAAGCATCTCCTCTTGATAAACCTTCCAACCCTCCTTGGAAAGTCAAGTTCCCTTACATGTGGTGCATGGGAGACCATCTTCTTCGAGATTTCCCTGGCATTCCCAAGGTGCTTGAAGAATGGTCCAGCGGTCGTCTGCTGTTGCCTTTGGCTTCCGGGAGTCAGGTTGGAGGCACATCTTCAACTGGTGCTGGTAAAACTCCTAAGAAGCAGGGTAAGATTACCAATCCCTGTAAGTTGTGTGGGGGGCACCATGCCATTCACCTTTGTCCGTATATGGATTAAGCTAAGAGAGTTTTTGACAACTCAGTTGTTTCTGTGCCGTGCCTTCCGGCTGGTTACAAACAACTTTCTTTGAGTCCTCCACCAGCTGATCCTACGATTGGTCAAGAGTCATCCTTGGTCAATCCCGCTCCCCTGGAAATTCCAATTCAGTAATCCATTCCTGACCAACCATTGGTCATGAGATCGGTTGAACTGGCCCCGTCTATGGTGCACCAGGTCTTTTCCGTTGAGAGTTGACCTCACATCCCTTAGGTTCTTCTTGTTTCTTCATATTCTTCGGACTTGGAGAAAGATTCTCCTACCCCTATATATCAAGAAGCTACTCCTCCACCTCTCGTGATGGAGGTCCTAGAGGATTCCCCTCCCGCCTTCAAGATGGAGGTCGTGGAGGATGCTCCTTATTCTTCCGTAACACCACGGGAAGACCATCTCACTCGATGGTAACCCCTCTGAGTATTTTGGTCGCTTCCTTTGATTGGAATCGATTTACAAGATACCACCTTCCGTCTTATGTTCCTTTCGAGATCACAGTACAGGCTTTTGGTCTGGTCGTACCTAGCACCATTATAGATGAAGGTGCGTCTATTAGCATTTTATCCTCAACTACTTGGCAAGCTTTTGGTTCACCGCCGCTTGTGCCTGTTACACAGAATCTGTTGGCTTTTAACAGAGAACGAGTCAACCATTAGGGATCCTTCCAAGGTTACCTATTACTTTGGGAGTTAAAACAGTCCATATGGACGTGATGGTTGTTCCAGGTCCCTTAGATTTCAATCTTCTCTTGGGGCGCGATTACACCTATGCCATGGGAGTGCTTGTCTCCTCCCTTTTTCGTGTGGTCTGTTTTCCGCATGAAGGACGGATCGTGACCATTGATCAGCTTTCGTTCTTTGGTCCTGATGTGGAAGCTGGCCCGCCATCATCCCTTCCTGGTTTTTATCCACTCGTTGTATCTTCCCCACCACAGGTCAACTATGTGGCTACCTACCCTATGCCTGTACCCAGTGATAGTGCCATTGTGCATCAGGTGCTGGGGGAATTTGGTCCTGAATTCCAGGATGTTTTCCTTCCATCAGGAGTGGAACTCTTGGAAGCGTTGACTTCTTGTTCATTATGATGAGGTCGGTCGGAGAACAGTTCCTTTTCTTGTGTCAAGCTCCTTAAAAAATGAAACAAGGTCTATCAGAGCGTGGTTCTTTTCCTGTGTCAAGCTCCTTAAAAAATGAAACAAGCTGGTCAGAGCATGGTTCCACTCCTATGTCAAGCTCTTTAAAAAATGAAACAAGGTTGTCAGAGCAGAGTTCATTTCCTTTTGTCAAGCTCTTTAAAAAATGAAACAAGGTTGTTAGAGCACAGTTCGTTTCCTTGTGTCAAGCTCTTTAAAAAATGAAACAAGGTTGTTAGAGCAGAGTTCCTTGTCTTGTGTCAAGCTCCTTAAAAAACGAAACAAGGTTGTCGGAGCATAGTTTGTTTTCTTGTGTCAAGCTCCTTAAACCATGAAAAAAGGTGTCTTGAGGATAGTTCTTTTAATGTGTCAACCTCGTTAAAATAATGAAACACGTTCCTGTTCAATTGGAGTCTTTGTTAAAATCTCGTAAAATCCCAGTCGAGTCTTTCTATTGATCTCGTAACTTGAACCTTCACTCCATCTGCCTTTCACATGGACTGAAGCTTGGGGGGCATGTACCTTGAATTGCGTCACCATGTTGGGGGCATGCTTACTTTTTCAAGCATAGTTTGTTTCTGTTTCAAGCTTGTGTAAAAATGAAACCGGTTTCAAGCATAGTTTATCTTTGTTTCAAGCTTGTGTAAAAATGAAACCAACTTCAAGCAAAGTTTCCTGATTTCAAGCTTGTGTAAAAATGAAACCTTTCCCATTTTACCTCTTGTGATTGCCATCTTATCAGCCTGTTTTTTCCAGATGAGCCTTGGTTTTCTCACTCCATCGTCACTATCTACTTGGCTGATCATATGCCTTCACTTGGTTGTTTTACCCGTTCCTGAGGAACCGCTGCGATGAGTGGTCTTGTTAGCCAGCCTCTTAACTTTTATCATGTTTTGAGAAGTTCCACCATTACCGGAACCAGTTGCTACCCTTTATACCACTCGTTCCTCCAGGAGGAGTCAACTTTCATCTCTTTTCTGACTCTCTAAACATGAAAAGATTTCCGAGGCCCTTGTCGTTTCGATCTCGTTAAAGTGGCCATGAAACGAAATCTACCTAGTATACGTTTACCCCTTTTTCGGGCTGGGATGGATTATTTACGAAAAAGGAATACCCTAGCCTATTGCGACTAGGAGGTTTTCTCGGATATTGTTTTCTACCTTTTCGGGTCCGAGGAACTATCTACGAAAAGGGACCACTGGAGTTTACTTTTCTGCTGTCTTTTCAAACTCTCTAAACATGAAAAGACGTCGAGTTCTTCCTTTGTCAGACTCGTTAAACCTAAATGACATCGGAAATTGTCAATCATGACGTTATTCGAGTTTCTCCTTCCTAGGGCTCGTTAAATGTACTAGGATGGGTTCGTCCGAAGGACGAACTTATATGACAAGCATATGGTATCCTCTTCAAGCTTGTGTAAAAATAAAGAGGTACTCACCGAAATGGTGGGGAAAATGGAACCAGCATCATTGTCGTGTCGGCAGTATGTCGCTCTTGAACATGGCACTTGTCTGCATTCGTGTCGGGTTG
The DNA here is from genome assembly GCA_034641835.2 of Pinus albicaulis. NCBI lineage: Eukaryota > Viridiplantae > Streptophyta > Pinopsida > Pinales > Pinaceae > Pinus > Pinus albicaulis. Next base: position 142,708 of record JAXQQM020067123.1, on the reverse strand, counting down.
GGGACATCTCATCTCGTTTTCCACTTGCCTCCGTGGGTTTGGGTGATCCCTTTTGACCTCTCATCTGCTCTTTGCCTTGTCATCATGACCCTTGATCTTTTGATGTCAAATACTGCCAAATCCACTGTCGTGCCGCCGATATGTTCAAGAGAAGTTGACCTCTGCAGATTTCAAACTTCCTCTGATTCTCATCTGATCTTGATTCACAAAGACATTATGTTCCTCTGTCTCGTGTCGATGATGTGGGAAACATTATGGCCCACCTTCGATCAAGGTCACTTCCTGTCGACTTCAGCTCATTATCCAGGAAGCTGATCTAGAGACTCCCTTATGGTACCTTGGAGCCTTCATGCCTCAATGGCAAGTTCGTCGCATTCGACGTGAGGTTTTCATCATTGGCCTCCGATTGAGTGATTCTACGGGTGTTCGACGCCAGCTCATTGATTCACATGCCGTAGATTGTACCTGTAGTACCTTGAGGGCCATTGTCATTATTGGTGGTACCTCTCGCGTCTGTTAACAGCTTTCATCATTGGCTGGTAATCAGGTGATGTTCTTGCATGTTCGACTTCAGCTCACATATTCGCATGCTTGAACTTGTACTTTGTTCGGGTCGAGATGGAGCGCAAGACCCTGGATTCCTGTCTGTTATAATCCAGGCTGCGATTTTGTGGATTCTTATGATTAGTTACATGACTCACTGATTGGATGGATGCGACCATACCTGAGTCTATGTATCGATCCTCACTGGATGGCTGCGTCCATACCTTGGATCTGGATTATTGTATACTCTGTTATGGATGGCTGCGCCCATACCACATATATATCATGTATCTGAGATATCAGTTGTATTTCTCTACGCAGGTTTTCCGACGGCGGTGTTTTCAGTTGGACACGTTCTCGTAAAGCATTTCACCCCTCTCTCTCTCTCGGGCCTCATGCTTTAGGGGGCATCTGTTACACAGTAATTTGTCACCGTCCCTGCAATTCCCATCTCGCCCATTGGAGGGTCGTTTTTGTGACCAATAAGCAGTGTCATGCCTTGCAAATACCATCATTGCATCCCTTTCCATGAGGACAACATTCCTTCTGTTGATCATTTCCTGAGCAGACCCCTAAAAACACCTGTTTTTGCCTTGGCGCTGGTAGCCCGTTATGTACTTGCGCCAATGAGGAAAATTAACACTGAGCCCGCGCCAATTGGCGCTCTGTCCCAGTTAAGCACCCGCGCCAATCTGCTTTTGGAAAGTTTTTTAAAAAAGAGGCGAAGTTTCGATTACAACAACTTCGTGGATGAGTCATCAGGAGTGGTTTCGCCTGAATAACCACGGCCTTCCTCCTTTGGCCTCTTTTTTCCACCTTATGGGGAACCTCCCAAGGGATAAGGCCTCCCTTCCACTATTTTAGGGATCCCAACCTCCTCCTCTCCTCTATAAATATAGCCTTCATCCATTGATGAAGGGGTTGAATGGCTGAATAGCAAGTTCCCAAGAGCCATCAGAGCCTTATGCTGCAAGAGCCTTGATTCATTCCCTTAAGGCCAAATCCAAGGAAGGAGATTATTGTCGAGACATCCGAAGAGAGAGGTTTGTCCCATCCCTGACAGGCTTTTTCGAGACGTGTTCCGCTGACGACCCTCCGAAGGAGAATTCAGCGTAAGAGCTATGGTTGTATTCTTCTTTGATTGATTAATGATAAACGACTATTGGTTATGGTTCCATTCCTGTGGTTGATTATGATGATGAGTTATGTCTTCTCTAACTCACATATAGTTGCATATACTAGATTTTACGCTTGCTTTTGTTTTTTTCTTGTGTGTGCAGGTGTCCGATCACGGAGATCGTGAGGATTATGATTTGCCGGAGCTAAGGAACGGGAGCGCTACTTTCTCTACAAGCGACAACGTTGGATTCCAGGTAAGCCTTCATCGCTAGTTGGTTTACTTGCAATTAGGAACCTGCACTATAGCGTGTGACGATTATTGCTAGACCCGGTTTGGGCTAGTAGGGATCGCCTCTGTCTGTAGAGGGGATTTACCTCCACAACACCTATTATTAGAAAGTCATTCATTGAGAAACTACCATCAGTTTCCCTATAAATTGAGCACAGATCCTAGTGCTAGGGAGGGAAGAAATTTGGTAAAGTTATGTTGTTGGATTCTCATTTGAGAGAGTGAAAATACTGATATGCTGCTGGTATGATGTTGGATGTGATGAGGCTGGAATGAAGTTGGATCTGTTTGGAAACAAATCGATCCATTGGTTGTAAACTCCCCCTTCTACTCTTTAATAAATATTGTTGTTCATTTTCCCATACATGTGTTTCTATTTCTTGTGCAATGGATTCTTGAATGATTTAGGTATTTCATATCTAATCGATTTGATTGAGTAAGATAAGTAGATATTTGTATGTTGCATGTTGTTTTTAGTTCTCTATTTGTGTTTGTAGGAATCGATCTGGCAATTTGAGTTGGATTGAGAGCGACGACAACAACGACAGAAGGAGAAGGAGAAGCGATTGAATCACAAGTAGGATCTTTCACCATTCTGTATATCTGCTTGTTTTAGAGAAAGCGATAGTAATTCTTTCCTCTGTTGTTCTAAGTGACTAACACCACACTTAGGGAATTTGGTTTATCCGTAGATCACAATTCCACATAACAGAGAGTATTATTTTGCACAACATTTTTATGATGTTTTTGAGTTATATCAAGGTTAACTTGTGACCTTTGACCTAGTTGAATGCTTAAATCAATATTTTACTACTTTTTTGTAAAATTATGAAGATGTGACTTGGTTACCCTCACATAAATAGAGGGGAGTCATCTTTCATTATTCATCATCATCACTCATCACACTTATATTCTTTAAGAAGTGTGCACTAGCTCTTGTCTTGTGTTGAAATTGGCAACATGAAATACTTCTAATTTAATATTCCCTTAATTATATTAAAAGTAAATTGTAATTCCACATATTATGAAATTTTGTACGAATTAAGTGAGTTAGGAAGACTTATTTAGCTCAGTCAATTTGAGTTTAGGGTCAAACTGGAGGCATGTAGAGTTATCCCTAAGTTTTAGGGGGTCTAGTTGCAGTTTATTTTGAGTTGTAATTGCTATAGGGTAATATGCTTGGGTGGTGGTTATTGGGTATCCCTATCAGGGCTTTCTGGTGGCCGAGGCAGACTATAAGATTAGTTGTAAAGTTCCAAAGGTATTGCATGCATGTTCATACTAATATATATAATTGAAAAAGAAATATTGGGATGATTACCTCTTTGTGGAAGGCAGATCCTATGGAGAACACCAAGTGGCAGAGTAGGAGTCCTTCTTCACTGGCTCCAAATCCAGATCCTGCAACCAATCAAAGCACTGGTGTAATATATACAATAGTATAGATTTATATCAATTAAAGTAGCATATAACAAACATAAAATAATGCAAATCTAAGCCACTCATATCATGCTACATAGACGATTGAACAACAATTGTGACAATAATGAATCGAGTGGAAAAAACAGACACAATTCTATTGATTTATGAAAAGGAGGATTACAACCGTCAGTTGCACCAAGCCTTCCTCAATCTTCCAATTCCTCTCTCTCTTTCTCTATCTCTGAGTGTGATAATGCTCAAGGCATAAAGTCTTCAATGAACTATGCTGATCTTCAAGCCTCACACTACAACAATGAAATTCTGCTCCACATATAATCAAACCTTCAACCTTAGACCAAGAGCTCACAACTCCACTTTATAAGAGTTGGAGAGGACAAACCTTGCCAACTCTTTCAACCAGTTCAAATAGGGAAATATCTAGACGTGTCCTCACTTTTCCTTTCTTTTGCCTTCCATAGGATTTCAGTTGTGTTTAGCAATGCCTAATAAAAGTTTTGTGCCATTTAGTTTCCATTTTGAACTGACTCTTTCTGAGAAAAAGCTGTAAATTCCAGTCATTTTTCCATAAGATATTTCCCTTTTCACATACAAACATGGATAACGTTGCCCCTTGGTCAAGATAGAGCGTTACCCTAGGCATTAATGCTCCCTTTGCATGGCTCAGATGCGTTATAACTCTGTCTAGTTGTTTTTGGGGTGCGTTACCTTGGAAAAAATGGGTCTTGTCTAGGTCATTTTCTTCCTTCTATGTTACCTTCTCCTCTGAGCTAATGAGGAGGTGATTTGTCCTATAACAGATGCCCCCTAAAGTGTGAGGTCGTAGGTGAATATGGTGGCAAAAATACTTTATAACAAGTGTAGTAGAATGAGAGGAATTAAAGGACTGAGGAAAACCTGAAACAACAATATATGTTAGAAAATATAGTATATGTCTTGAGTCGGGCATTCCCATGCTTAGTAGCTAATCAAAATGATTTCTCTAGACCAGAAATATGAATAGTGTGTCCACCGATAAGCATAACATGGAAGCGTCTGTCATAACAGGATCAAACTGATAAGCTGTCTCCAAAAAAAAATATCACAACTTGGGAGAGGAAACACAACTATAATGGTGTAAGCCTCAACCCAAGGTCTTGGTTGCTGCTTCACTAAACTACATATTTCTGTACATGTGAATGAATGATTTGTAGTCGAACATGCGAGAAATCGTTTGATTACCAGTAAATAAAAAAAACTATTAACAGACGTGAGGGCGGCCACCGATAATGATGATGGTCCCCAAGATGCACAGTACAATCTAGTGAGTGTGAATAAAAGGATTTGATGTCGAACACTCATAGAATCATTTGATCGGGAGCCAATAATGAGAACCTCCAACCAAACACAAAATGACCTGCCACTGATGTCTGCACGTCTCTAGGTACTGATGTGTTTCTGGATCAACTTCCTAGATAAGATGTTGAAGTTGATAGGAATAGATCTGTCAAAAGGTAGGCATTGAGGTGTCCTACATCAGTCGACAAAAAATGGGAAAAGACGATTTTGTTTATGGAAATAATCAAGAGCAAATGGGAATGACTAACGACAAATAAGTTCTGGTCTATGATGGCTTAGGTGATACAAGGAGCAGTAGATAGCAAGATCCTCTTGAACAATAGAAGGCACTCTAACAGGGTACTAGGCCACTTAGGCTTAATGAACACCAAAGAGTATCAGGATTCACCAATGCAGGAACATTGGCATACGAAGGCTAAACTCATAGATGGTAGGGTTCGGTTAAATGCGAGAGAGTTTTCTGGGAAGTGCCATGTTCAAGATTTTGTGCTGCCAAATTGACCTTTAAAATGTAACAAAATAAGTATCCACTTTGTCCAAATTTTTCCTAGTTTGATTAAGTTTAACGAGTCTATACGGGTAAACTCAGTGATCTTTTCATATTTAGAGAGTCCGAAAAAAATCATAAAATACAACTCCAGGGGGTGCCTTTGTCATGTTTTATAACCGGGCACGACGAAGGGAGAATAGTAAGCCCGAAATAGTTCATTTTCCGTGAGTTAAACTATTGAATCTGGAAAAGGGATAAATCTATGTTCAATGGACATCTACCTCATTTTGTTATGAGTACGAGGAGACAGAGTAAACTCAATGTTCTTTGTGAAATTTTAACGAGTCCAACGAAGAAAAACTCGATCCTCTCCATGAATTTTTAACGAGTCCCATGGAGAAAAACTCGATTACTTTTTTTGTTTAATTATCTTTGAAAAAGACGGAAAAGAATGGCTCATATTTCTTCGTCGTAGTAGTTTAATGAGCCCGAAAAAGGAAACTCGAGGTTTTTTCAGTTTTACGAGCTAGAAAAAAGTCCCTAAAAAGAAAGATCGTTGCTTCTTTGTGTAATTTTAACTAGCCCGAAGAAGAGAACTTGAGGTTTTTCGGTTTAAAAAGCAAGAAAAATACCATAAAAAAAATGCTCGGTGCTTCTTCATGTAAGTTTAACAAGCTCGAAGAAGATGACTTGAGGTTTTTCGGTTTAATGAGCGAGAAAAATACCATAAAAGGAATGCTCAGTATTTCTTATCTCTTTCTCATCAATAGAAGGATATATGCTACGAATTTTCTCGTAAGACTAAGTAAAGACATTGCGAAATTCCTTAAAAAGGGATGTGAAGCATGAAATTTCCTCGGGATTGTAATCGGCTCCAATCTGAATATTTTCCACGATACCCGTTTTGATCGAGATATCTATGAGCATAGCCTTGGAAAGATTTCCCATGTTCCCTTCCGTATCAAGAGTTTGACCATTCATGTAAGGGGAGGGAACAATCTCAGGTCGGTCAAAAGATGGGATTTGAGTAGTGATCATGTCTGAATCGAACATCGAAGTGCGATGATGGAACTCTTCCCAAGGTCGTTCTTCTAGAGACATTATCTCTCAAATAACTTCGTCCATAGGTAGGAATTCATCGAGGAGATCCTTAGAATGAACCATGATGGGCGAGAGGGTGGTACCATTGGTCAAAACCAAAGCATTGGAGGGTTCAGATGCTATTTGGATGGCTTGATAAGCCAACTCTATCGGTGATAGCGGCATATGATCTCTGTAGGAATAAATGCTGAAGGCTCTAGTAGGATCCATGAATCGATAGAGCCATCCAAAATGGTGGATATCATTGCAACCATATGTGGAACCTTAGGTGACGGGAGAGGAAAGTAACCCCTCAGGGAAGATGCCTTTAGAAAACTAGTACTGACGCTAACGTACGAGTCAGGAACGCCTCCTACTAGGGGTACAGTGCTACTTAGTAACATAGAATAATCGAGGGTGAAAAAGGATAACTTATCCACTGTGACTATTTTCCCATCCAATGGAAAGAGGATGAGTAAGAAGACTGAAGAGACAATGGCAGTCATTTCATAAGACCAACTGTAACCCAACAACAGATTATAGTCGAGATGATGATCTACGACTTCTATGTCCACCGTTATCGTTTTCCCACTAAGCGAAATGGGAAAGCTAGCAAGGTAGCCTTTTGGGAGGAAATTCTGGCCATCGAAAGCTTTAAGGGAATTCGATGGTGGAGACAAAGTAGGAGAACCCAAAGCGAGCCAACATGCAGTTGACATAATGCAGGTCGACGCACCTTCGTCTATGATAGTGTGATGGATTGGTCTCCATTTTGACACAACTTGCACCTGGAACACAAGTTGGTGTGAGAGACGAGGTTTAGATTTCTCAATGTTGAGGATGGCTAGCGTAGAATCCTGGGGGTCGATTCCACCAATGGCCGAAAGCAGAGCTTTCCTTTGCATTGGGTAGGTTTGCAATACTTCGAGTGCAGACATGGTTGACGGTGCTTGCGCCAAATCTTCTACAATATTGTATTTTTGGGTAGCACGTGCAGAGGTGTTATGAGTCGTGCGTTGAAGTGTCCATTTGGGGGGATGAATTACGGGGTTAGCCGTATGCCTTTTGATATGCAAATAATTGGGCGACAGTGGATTCGAACTGGTACCAGGTTCCTGAGCATCAATGATAGGATTTCCATAGAGTTTGGCTCGTGTTTGGAGTTCAACACTTTCTACACCATAAATGGCGAATGACCCTTCACCGGAAGGATGGGTACCACTGTTTCCCCTTTGTGGAGGTTGTGGTGGGTTTGCAACCATGTGTTGCTATTGCTGTTGTGGATTAGGGAAGGGATTCTGAAGAATGGAAGGTGTCCTCCCAGAGCCCTTGTTTGTGATAAAATTTGTGCATTCCTGCAGCTGAGGACATTTGTATGTCAAGTGGTCCTCCGCACAGATTCTGCATGGAAATTTCATGGGTTTCTCCTTTCCTTTTTCATTTTTAGCAGCGATTTTCTGATTGGGATTATTCTAAGTATCAAACTACTCTTCAGAAGAAGAGGTATTTTTCTTGTTCTTCTTGTTCTTGCCACTATGTTTTGGTGAAAACTACACATAATTTACCTTAGCGGTAGGAAGAGTAGTCGATTAGTTAGGGGTGGTGGCAGTCGAAGAAGGTTGGGAGGTTTACCCACTAGGATGTTTTCACTACAAGGAAAAGACCCTCTAGCAGATGTTTTTGAGGAACCCCATAGAAAAATACCCCATACATCCGTTTCTAGCGGAGGTTACTAAAGGAGGTTGGCAGGAGGAGGGTTTTGCGGATGGTATCCTCTCGGTGCACTTATCATTACACGTCGCCCCGGTGCTTTGGAACCGAGAAAGCACCAGTGTGGACCAAAAAATTGGCACACCAGACACTGTACACTCCGTACACACCCGCCCAGTGCGTCTTATTATTCTATAGCACCAGTGCGTCACAGATCTTCCGTGTCGGTGCATTATAAAACACCGCGCCAAAACCGAAACCACCTGGTGCGGTAGAAAAAAAACCGCACCGGTGTATCATAATACATCGCGCAAAAACAAAAACCGACTAGTGCATTTGTAAGAAACAGAATCGGTGCACCTATAAACAACGTGCACCGGTAAAGGGTTAAATTTTAAAAAAAATTACGGTAAAATAACCTGGATTTTTCAGTTTTACAGTGCTCCTGAGCTCTCAATTACCAGTGTGTTCCCTACCATAGAACGCACCGGTGTGCACGAGACATTGGCACACCGGACATTTTGTGCGATGTACACACACATCGGGGGCCTCCTATTACTATAACGCATCGGTGCTTCACCACTCTTCCATGCCGGTGCATCATAAAACACCGTGCCAAAACATAAACGTGCCGGTGCATTCTTATCCAAGAGCACCGGTGCACCAATAAACCGCACACAATGGAATAGCATTACATAAAAAAAAAAAAAATTTAAGGCCAAAAAACCGGTGCTTTACGACTATTTCGCATCAGTGCTTTACAAATATTCCACCCCGGTGCATCATCAAAATTTCGCACCGAAACTTAAACATCCTAGTGCGGTGTTAGGGAACCGCTCCAGTGCATTATAAACAATGCGCCAAATTTGACACAACCCAGTGCGGTTGTAGGTAAGCATACCGGTGCGCCTATAAAACCCCGCGAACCGGAACAGGGTTAAATAAAAAAAAAAATTACTGCCAAAAAAATTCATTTTTCACTTTCCTCTATTCTCCAGAGCTCTCAAGCACTGGTGCCGTTTCCCCTTGTCTGAGCCGCCTTGACATCGGTGTTCTCATTGCACCCATTGCACACACTGCTGCTCTGCATTGGCCACCAATCTCCAGCTTGCATTTTGAAAAACGGTGGGAAAATTTTCTTTTGCAAAGTTTACAGCCAATATGCCTCCTCGAGGGTGAAATGTATAGGTATTTTTCTAGTTTTTCCATAATTAAGCCTTTTAGCGGATTAGAAATTGAAATAACCTTAAAAATAACCATTAAAAAAAAAAAAAAAATTGTCCGCCGTGCGCCGAAGCTGTTTGGCTCACACCGGATAGCGGTGCTTCCTATAAAATTTACAGGCCACACCGCCACCGGTGATAATGGTATCTGCACCGTTTCTGGGGCGATACCGAAAGGTGCCCCAAATAATTTTAAAATAAAAAAATAAAATAAAAGGCGGTGCGCTTATTTATCCAGGCACATCTTTGACCACGAGAATCATAGTGCGGTGCGTTGATGGAATTATCCACCTCGGTGTATGTTAGCGCACTGCATTCTGGATTCCAAGAGGGTCAATGGTGCGGCCGGGTAAAATACCGCACCGTCGACTATGTAATTGTCATGAAGTCGGTGCACTGACATGACTATACATGATGGGGCGTATATTTCAATTAGCGCACCGTTATTCTAAACTTTGATGAAGTTAACGGTGCTTGAAAAATTGACAGCTGCACCGTCGTCAGTGCGTTGTATTTCATTAGGGGCACCGGGATCGGTGCTCTACATTCTTAAGACGCACCGCGACTAGTGCGTGACTGTTTTTATGGCGCACCGACTTGTCTGTTTTTTTTTTTTTTTTTTTAAATATATGTATATTCCTAAATACATGTATGTTTTAATAAAAAAAAAAATTTAATATGGCAATGATTCAAAGAGAAGAGGAGGAACAACAACAACAACAGGCTGAACAGTATAACATGATTCGCCAATGGGAGGCCCGAGAGAGGGAGAGAGATGCATACCTTCACCCTATTACTGTAGATATCCAGGCGATCCTTAGGCAGGTAGGCCTCCTCAAGTTCTATGAGACTACTTCCCTAAAGGCGCACAGTGTGTTTTTGAGATATCTTATCCACAGGTGGAATGCCCACCGACAGGCTTTCCAGGTTGGTCCTAACCAGTGGTACACACCCACTGAGGAGGATATTTATTTTATTACAGGACTATCGAGGAGAGGGGTGGATTTTCCCTCATTCCCAGACGTGCTAGCTAGTTGTGTAGCAGGGAGTCCGTTAGTTTACTCCCAGAGATATATTGGAGCACATGTACTGTCTCCTTTAGAGTTTCAAGTACCTGGAGGTCAGTTAGGTATAGGTGATTTTGGTAGACAAGACATGAAGTGCCTCTCCCTTATCAATTCGACCATTTCACACAACACCAATGACGAGCAATGCATTAGTTGCTCGATTTTATATTATTTTCATTCTTTAGTACAACAGCCATGACTTGTCAGGTGGTCTACCATTTTTTTGCGACATTTTTGTACGGCATTAGATAGATGTCGTTCTCATGCACAAGGGAGGGTCAACTTCCCTTTTGCTTCAGAACTGTTTTGTTTATTTTTTGAGAGGTTTCCAGAGATGAGACCTAGTTTTGTTCGACAGTCTCATAAGTTGATGTTTGAGGCCTGGATGCACATGTGGGGGCAGATGATGCCTGAGAGGGGAGACACTTTGTTTCCAGCCAGGATATCACATGATTCACTGGACTTACTAGCCAGTTTTGACGGGCTGCATCCCTTCATTATGGTCCCATGTCCTTATGCTAGCTTAGATTGGCAAGGGTGTCCCAACATCCTCTTCACAGTTGATGAGCCGCCAGATGATAGAGGTAATATTACTGTTTTATCTATATTTATTCTAACATGTTCTTAATTAACTTGTTTTTATTAAATTGTGTAATGAAATTGTCTAATTATTTTTATGTACTTGTATATATTTTGTAGACATTGGCTCTTTTGATGGCAAGGAGATGTCAGGTCCACCACATGATCTAGGCGTGGATCCTGATGATGACGATCAGGATATGGCTGATATCGAGCATGATCATGATGAGGATGAGGCTGGTGTAGCAGAGAGACATGCTCCTGCTCATCATGCTGCACCGGTGCCGCCTTTTGCTAGGCATGGTCAACCTGAGACCAGATATAGGATGGACTTGGCCAACCAACTCTGTGCATTAATTGTTGATGCAAGCATCAGGACCACTCATTACAAAGACATACAGGTCAACCATAGGCTATTATGGATGTGGAGAGGCATGTCGCATGACAGGTATGGCCTGATGTGGCATGTTGTAGGAGCTACGACAGCTGTTACGCGACTCAAGAGGATTGTCTGTAGCTATAGGCGTAGTCAAGCCGCGAAACGTGATGGACATAAGTTCACGAGCAGCGATTCACATGCATCTCATGATCGTTCACCTCGTGGTGTGCCTGATCAACATGATGCTCCATTGGCAGCATCTGACAGTCATCATGGAGATGAGGCTGGACCATCGGCCACGTCCAGTCAGCAACCTGCAGCTACATCCATCAGTACTAGTCATGATCATGAGCAGGCTAGACCATCGACCCCCGAGGATGCACTATTGACTGAGTAGGCCTCCACTACTACTGCTCATATTGATGTTGTACTATCACCAGCGGATGCATCCATCTGTACTAGTGATCATGATCATGAGCAGGCTCGACCATCGACTATCGAGGCTGCACCCAGTGTTACTGAGCAGGCATCCACTTGTAGTACTGCTATTGATGTTGTTATACTACCACTAGCGCCTGATCCATGACATTTATATTACAGTTGTATATTTTTAACATTATATATATATATATATATATATATATGGTCCATGTATTTTATGTTCATGTTGTAGTTGTACTTAATTTTCATGTTGGTGATCATCATGATGTGGCACATATTGTTAGGTCATGTTAGATATGTTCATTTAATGTTTAGCTTGCAGATAGATGTGTATATGTGATAGCATGAGTTATTTGACATATTGAGATGTATATTTGATGTTTGTGTTGTGATGATCTTAATATATAATGTTAATTTTATGTTTGAATGTGTTTATTAGTAGAATATGATGTTTGTAGGATGGTTATCATGATCGTGATGATGTTTATTAATTAATTTAATATTAAATGACCATGATATTTATTAAATATTATATCGTGATTGTAATTGTAATTGTAATTTTAATTGTATGTAAAATTGTAAAATTGTATTTGTATTTGTACTTATTGTAATTTAAACTGTAATTGTATGTAAAATATTTATTAATGTAAAATTTTAATTGTACTTGTAATATTTGATTTATTCTGAAATGATTGTAATTGTATATATGAAAAATTGTAAAATTGTAATTGTAATTGTAAATGTAATTCTATGTAAAATTGTAAATGTAATTGTATGTAAAATTCTAAAATTGTAATTGTATTTGTAATTGTAATTTTAATTGAATTGTATGTAAAATATTTGTAAATTTGTAATTGTAATTGTAAATGTAATTCTATGTAAATTGTAAATGTAGTTGTATGTAAAATTAAAATTAAAATTCTAATTCTAATAGTAATTCATGTATGTGAAATTAATGTAAAATTGTAATTTTAATTGTAATTGTACTTTTAATTGTAATTGTATGTAAAATATTTGTAAAATTTTAACTCTATTAATGTGAAAATTTTAATTGTATTAATGTAAAATGATTTTATTAAAATATTTAAATTTGTAAATTTGCAAATAATGTAAAATAACAAATCTAGAATAATACGAATTTTTGTAACATAATAAAGTTTAGAAAATAATGAAAATAAATTCATGTACTTTATAATTATCATTATTTTATTATGATCTTACATACAAAAAAAAGGAACTTTATACAGTTAGATGTGCTTATCATCCTAACACGCACCGGTGCGTCATATAAATAAGACGCATCGGTGCGCCACAACTCTTCCGTACTGGTAACAAATAAACGCAAATAAAAAAAATGCAACTCCATTTTATTTAAGTGAAAAAAAAATGGCAATTTGAAAAATGGGCGGCAAAATATTTTCGAAAATCTAATTTCATAAATTAATTCTTTAAATACTAAACACTTTTCATTATTTCACTATTTTTGCTAAACTTTTCAGCCCGATATTTTCAGGAGACAAACCTGGAGCAAGAGAGCGGGAGGGCATTATGGAGCAACGAAATACGTTCAAACAGAAGTATTCAGACAATCAGAAACCAAACCTCTGGTGATTCAAACCTTGCATCGTAGAATTTGAAACCATCTCGTGATTAAATTTGATTTTTTTTTTACTTTTTTTCTGCATTTTTATCCATTTTTACCCTAAACCCTTCATTTTTTTGTTTTTTCCCTTTCTTCTCCCTATTTTTGTGATTTCAGAATCAGGGTTTTTCATTTTAGATTGATGTCCAATCCATGAGATGACTTGCATAGGCGGATCCCAATCCATTTGGCCATTGCATGAATTTTTGAAAAAATGGATTTTTCTTTATCGGTGCGCCCTGCGTACTATACCGCATTGGTGTTCTGTATTATACAGCGCACTGCGAAAGTACTATAGTAAAACAAATGAAAACATTTTTTCTAAATCCGTGCGCCAAATCTGAAATAGGGCACCAGTGCTCCATTTAACTAGGAAAGCACCGTACGGTGTATTACACCATTTTCGCGGTGCGTTTATAATACCCCATGCACCGTTAGGTCTATTACACTTTTTTTTGTAGTGTGTTTACAATACCCAACACATTGTATGGTGTATTACACTATTTTTTAGTGCGTTGTTAATATCCCCACGCACTGGCGGTGGTGCAAACCTCGTGAAAGGCGCACCAGTACCTTGAGATTTATTGTCTACCTGAAAAAGTTGAGAATTTATTTATAAATATATTAATGAATGATATGGTACAGTTTTCAGATTGATAAAGAAATGTCTAACAAGAGATCAAGTAACAAAAATACTGTTAACACATCAAGAAAAGCAAAAAAGACAAGTTCTTTGTAATTATTTATAAAAAATATTATTTTTGAACCATATGTAAGTTTAACTAATATGTATTGTTTACTGTGTATCATGCAGAGCCACAAAATGACGAAGCTCGATATGATTATTTTTTATCTAGAACCAGAAAAGCGTAAAAGTTTAATGGAAAAATTCCAAAAGGATGAATTAGGTGAATGAAAAAATACTATCGATCCAATATTAGTTTCTTTTATTAATTATCATTAATAATATACTTAAAATTATTAGATAACATGTGTCAAATAGTCTACTAATTCAAATTTGTTTAATGTTGTACAGGGACCAACAATTCAGAAAAGGAATGTTGTTCTAAGAAAAGAAAAAAAATAGAACATGCAAATTAAAATCAATTGCTCCTTAGCTCATTTGGAGTGGTGCTAGAAGTTAATGAAAGGGGAAAAACTTTTACAAAAGTTTGAGGGATCTAGTGGAACGAATGTATAGACTTTCTTTCCAACAACAAATACGTGCTTCAAATGTAATATGTAATCATTAAATTTTTCGATCATTAGGTACAATAAATAAACAATTTAGCATTAAATATTAATTTTCAAGAATTTTCTTGCAGAAAAGAAAAGAAAATGGAACCCATTCAGCACATAAAACAGGACGACAAGGAAGAAAATGGTTGATCTCTAATTTTGTGAGTAATTGTTACTTCCTTATAACAACTTACCAAAATTTTATTTTTGTATTTTTTAAGTTGTTTAACAAAATCATCATTGAATGTCTTCAAACAAATGCTAACATACAAAGAAGAACCATCAAATGAATTGATTGAAATTGGGTTAAATATGGGTTGTGAGTATATGTTGGCAATCAGAATTTAATTGTGGAATTTGTAAGCATCTATCGATCTTGTTTTACTTAGCTCCGTCTATAATTAATAGAACAAAAACATCTTTTATATTAAATATATGATTTGTTATGGGATATCAAACTTGCAAGAAACAAAGTATGGAATTGCACCAACAGATGAAATTTTCAAAGATGGCATGGTACATGGTTTTGAAAGAATGTGTATAATTTATGAGTCAAATGTTGCTATCGTATGTCATTTTTCTTTTCGATTTACATTGATGTATATTATTTAATATTGCAATTTTCATTATTCTCACCAATGTATATACACTCATTTTAGTTTATTTTTATGTTTGTAGATGGAAGGTGAAGAAGAAGAAAACAATCAATGCCATGAACAAAACATTCCTGAAAATAACCCAAGTCATGGAAGTAGCTCTAGCAGTGACAACAGTTCAAGCGAAGAATGATGATCACTATGTTTGGATATCAAAGCAAGGCGTTTTATTTTTTGAAATATGTCTGTGAAATCAGACATTTTGTTTAATGTAATGGACATAGTGTCCCAATTGAAAGACAAAGGGATACGAATATTAATTGTCCCATTTTGTATGATAAAGACTGTCTTATTCATATATATTATATATATAATCATAAAATATGTTTTAATTTATTCTATTGTGTTCTCCATTGTCGCTATTGCGTTCTCCATTGTCGTTCTCAAATGCACTAATAAAAATTTAATTCATATGAATATTGTTATAAGATATATATGTGTCGACTTTTGATGAATAATGAATTTTAAAAAACCACAATAATTATGATATAATATAACAAATTAATCCAAACATCACATTCAAATGCATTAATAAAAATGTAATTAATATGAGTATTGTTATAAGATGTGCCGACTTTTGATGAATAGTGAATTTTAAAAAATCACAATAATTGGACTGTCACAGGTCGATGTTTCTTAAAAATACAACATGAAAATCGGTGTGTCAGTAACTGTACACCGGTGCGTTTATGTGTCTATATGCACCGGTGCCGTTATACGATTGTTACACAGAAAATTGTCATCCTGACATTCTGCTATGTGTATGAGCTCATTATTACTCATACTTCTCCCTTTGCAAGTCTAACATATCAGTTCCTCATGTCAAGCCTTGAAAATCAGAGAAAAGTTCCCAAAAGTCTCCTAAACTTTGGTGTCGCACTTTCTCGCTATCTTGTCTACGGTCCTGCACCCAATGTTCAGCTATCCTGCGTACCTGAATGCACTTCATCTGTGTTAAAAGTGCGGACCCCTGTAAGATAAAAAAGGTGCAAGTAATTTCCAAAAATCTCAATAAAAGTGAATTCTAGAAGCTTCCAGAAAATATCTTGCGGCGATAGAACCGCTCTTATGAGGTGCATGTATCCCTTACCTTATGGAGCTAAACCCTTGATGTGAGGAGCTTATCCCTTTGAAGGAGGATTCTATCCCTTCATACTTGGAACATAAAACCTCCTCTTTTCCACTATAAAAAGAGGCATTGGGTAGCCTCAAAGGGAGTTGAAGCTTTATAATATTTGAAGTTAAGTGCTGTTAAGATTTAGACTCAGTTAATTAAGACTTTTGTGAGGAAAGATTACATACTTGTATTTCGTCTTGATTGAGGAGTGCAGAGCTTATCAAAGTAAAGGCGATTCCTGCTTCGGACCCCGGAAAGTCCTGTGCAACATCAAGGCTCAGGTTGTAAGGATTTTCTTCTTTTGAAATTAATACAAATACACTCATTTTTCTCAATAAGCTTTTAATCAATGGTTTATTTCATAGATTCCTTTATCACTATGATAAGCATGGTTTATGATGATTTCTATGCAGGTGCTATGTAATATTTTGCTTGTTTGTGACTACAGGTTTACGAGGAAAACTCCTTCAAGCGCGCGAAGGACAACAAAGACTTCAAACAAGCACGGGACAAATGGTAAGTCTTTAACACCTCTATAGAGCTTTTCATAGATCGTATATGCTTAGAGAAAGATTAGTCTATTTGGCTGTTTTTTGCTAGATACTTTTAGTACTAGGGAGATCGGTCTTGTCCACAAAACGGATTAATCCTCCAACAACGATCTATGGGCACTGCACAAATACCAATACCAATTATCAATATCAATGTGTTTGTGTGATACTACACACCGGGGTGTTTACATATCTATAAGCACTGGCGCATTTTTACGATCTATGGGCACTGCACGAATATTGATACCAATTATAAATCTCGATGCCTTTCTGTGATACGGTGCACCGGTGCGTTGATATGACCTATGGGCATCGCACAAATCCCAAGGCCAATTAGAATGGCCCCATGTGTTGTATGACCAACACTAAGCCGAGTGCGGTTTTACACCTAAACGTCCCGATGCGTTGGACTGAGACAGCCCCGGGGCGTCGTCGACATGTACGCATCAGTGTGTTAAAGGCAGAGTAGCGCACTGATGAAAAAAACATCAGTAATAACCTTCGACCTCCCATTTATTTTTAGTTATGTTTAATTTCCGTTAAAAGCTCCGCCAAAACCTCCGTAACCATAAACGGATGTTGTAGAAAATGTTTTTTTGACAATTTTTGCCAATTTTATAACACTAAAAACCTCCTTTATAACCTCCTCTAGAGGGTCTTTTCCTTGTAATGTTTATGGCTATGCCGGAGATTGCACCAACGAGGTCGTTGGCATGTGCTCCGGGTTTTTGAGGAGTGGGAGGATTCGGATTGCCAGGGGCATGGGGGAGTAAATCATACAGCGTGCCAGATTGCGAATAGATCAGATCTAAATGTTGTGCACGATGGATGGATTGGTCTTTCGTGACCGCACCACACAAAAAAACGTCCTTAGCTAGGGGTGGTAAGAGTGACTTACAAAACCAGTTGGATAAGAGATGATCCGGGATTGGCGCTTTGACCAGCCTCCCCCTATGTCTCCATTCATGAGTGTGATTGGAGATGTGGGTGGCGGTGTCTTGGCATAGCGAGGTTAAGATTTCTGTGTCGATTTCGTATCTAATAGGTAATTGGAAGTTCTTAAGAAATTTCGTAGCTAAGGTGCCAAAAGTGTTGACGAACCCACGTGGTAACTCAATGTACCATTTGGCAGTGTTGCCTCTGATAGTGCGGAGGAAAAGCCGAAGGCGGATACTATCATCCACCATGGAGTTAGAAATAGACCATAGATGAAAGGTGGCGATGTGTGTAGTCAGATCGTCCCCTTGTTTCCCGTCAAATTTAGGGATGTCAGATGGAATATTGTGAAGTACTGGAGGCCAGAATGGGTTGTGGTTGATGGGTTCATTGGTCAGTTTGTAGATGTCGGGGATATCTAGAGCTGCCAGAAATGGCAATTGGGTGTTTTCCCTCGGATCTAGCCAAGGAAGTATTGGCTGACCATTTGGACTGTAGGGTCCGCCCATCAATGTGTTACCAATGGGATAAGTAGGACTTTGTTGGTAAAAGTTTCTTGTGGGTGGGGGTGTAGGGGTGTATGGTTGCTGTCCGTAGGGTATGTTGTACTAAGGGGCGAACTGTTGGTTTCCCCTAGTGTAAAAGTTTCCCCCTTGCCCAAATTGATTTTGGGGTTGGTTTGCCCATATGGACGAGATAGAGTTAGCTAAAGGCATACTGCTATTCGCATATTTAAGCATCGGCATAGACCCTACACCGGAATTTTGACCACTCAAAGGAACAAGGTTAACAATAGGTTGTCCTGTTTGTCCCAATGATTGTAGGGGTACCTAAGTGCTCCCCGGCATATATTTTTTGGTGACACTACCCCCTGGCATGGTGACCAAGGGGTTTGAACTCAACAAAGGGTTTCAATCGAAAGGGTTGCTAAAAGGAACCGAAGTAGCCCTACTAGCGGGAGTGGAAACTGTGGGTCCTGGCACATTCACAATAGGATCAGATCCCAAAGGATTCGAAGGTGCGCTGACATTTGTGGTGACCAAATTTTTGGGACCGGGTATATCATGGATACTGGGGTTGCCAATCATTGGCATAGAACTGACAATAGATGAGGAAGATGGTGGCGGACTAGAGTTGGTTACCATCGGTATCAAACCCATGGGCACCAATTGTGAAACGGTTTTTGGTGCAGCCGAACACATATCTTGGCCTGGTGTAACATGAACTAACACTAGCCCCAATGAGTCAGTGAGAGGAGGATTGCAAGGAGGTACGACTCCTTTCGTAAAAGGATCCTCTGGAAACTCCGTATGATACGGGGCTATGTGAAAATCAGGGGATGTCACTGGAGACTACTCTTCCGAAGAAGGTATTGGCTCACCAAGACGTGACTCCTCCTCTGGTGTTAATGGAGGAAGACCTCATTGTCATCAAGATAGATGGCGAGGGTTGAAGGACGCCACGGTGACCTATTTACTTTTAGCAAATTTTAATTATTTTTTATGAATTATAAATTCTTAGTGATAGTAACCACACACCTAAAAAAGAAAAAAGAAAAAATGACTTCTAAAATCAATCAACAAGCAGCCAAAACAGGGTGGCCCCATTTGAGTACTATCATTTCCTGGAGATGAAACCCAGTATCACAATAGCATATAGAGAGGGTTGGTCGTAAACACAATCACAATTACTCTAGAGTTTCGCTCGAACCTCAGACAATAGGTGTAAGCACTCTCGTGAAGACGAGTACCCTCCAAAAGACAGAAGACAAAGTAGGTCTGTTTGTTTTAGGTACCAGGGCAGCCCGGCCCAGTCACCTTGTGTAAGTCCCTAAAACTTCTGGCAACTAAATATACCTCAAATCATAGACATCATCAGGGGGGTCACGGTCGTAGACAACATGCTATATGGGTAGAACACCTAGATCCCTGATCTAGTTTTGACATCCCCGAAGGGAACCCCAATATATGGCATGCCCACTAAATGCACTCGAATATGGGCTACCTTCTCATGCACCCTGGTGTTTTCTTGCACTTAACTCCGATGGTAGTGGAGTGGTCCCGATAATATGAGTGCAGTAGGGTTTCACTTTTTAATGACTCTAGTTTCAATTTTTGAGATCTTGGGTGATTTTCTCACTCCTACCCCAAGATCCTAGCCTGAACTACTGTTGGTGTGAGCTCATAAAAAGTTATATGATTAATTTTATTATCGCTTGATTCTTAGTGTATTTGATTATTAGTCTTACGGATGGGGAGTGGATGTATGAAATGTGATGAGACTCTAACTCAAAATCCATGCAGAAACATTCTCTAAATATTCAATTCAATGAAGATTTTATTCTACAAGGAGAGATTCTTTCAACATCCGTGCACCAAACATTCAAAAAACACAGTTCAACTTTAAAGATTCAGACATCTATCTATCTTCACTTAACAGTTTTTTAACCAAAAATTTTCAGAATTAATTCAGCTAAGTTCAAAAAACTTTTAAAAAAAATTCTTTCTTAAAAAATTAAATGCTACTAACATTAAATTTTTAAACAAGAACTAAAGAAAAAAATGCTAACTGGTAATCAAGCACAGGGATCCAGCAAAAGAATCTAATATGGTGGCCAATAACTCCACAGCCAAAGGGAAACAAAACAGAGGTGTAAACAATATATTTTGGCTTGGTAACGTTGGCAAGCAGAGGATATAGAGCATTAATATTGAGACTAACGCACTATATCTGAGCATAAGCAGATTTATAATGCACTGGAACACTCTTAGAGGGAGCGTTACTCAGGGTAAAGTTGCACAGATGGATAAGCAGGGTCTAATCTGGACTCTGTGAGCTTTTGAGATGATTACTAAGAATATAAACAGGTTGGAAGGATATGTGAATAGAGGAAAAGAGGTAAATTCATAGGAACAACACGGAAACTTGGGGTTTACTCCCCAGCGGAGTCGCCATTTCTGCTATAGGGTAATATTCTTGGGTGGTTGTTATTGGGTATCCCTCTTAGGGCTTTCCGGTGCCTGAGGTAGACTGTAATATTAGTTGTAAAGTTCCAAAGTTACCACATGCATGTTCATACTAATATATATAATTGACAAAGAAAGTTTGGGATGATTACCTCTTTGTGGATGACAAATCCTATGGAGAGCACCAAGTGGCGAAGTAGGAGTCCTTCTTCACCGGCTCCAAATCCAGATCCTGCAACCAATCAAAGCACCTGTGTAATCTCTACAACAATATAGATTTCTATCAATTAAACTAACATATAATAAACATAAAACAATGCAGATCTAAGCCACTCATATCACGCTACATAGATGATTGAACAAAAATTGTGGCACTGATGCATCGAGTGGACAAAAAAGATACAGTTCTATTGATTTATGAAAAGGAGGATTACATCCATCACTTGCACCAAGCCCTCCTCAATCTTCCAATTCCTCTGTCTCTTTCTCTATCTCTGAGTGTGATAATGCTCAAGGCAGAAAGTCTTCAATGAACTTTGTCAATCTTTAAGATTTACACTACAACAATGAAATTCTACTCCACATATAATCAAACCTTCGAACTTAGACTAAGAGCCCACAACTCCAATTTATAGGAGATGGAGAGGATAGACCTTGCCAACTGTTACACCATTTCTTTGGTCATCTAACCTATTATGATTAGATGAACCCAAGTACACCATGTAAGACCAATTTTACCCTAAGTAAAATTGCTTTCACCATATAAAATAACTTATTTGGTCATATTTAACCCAAAACAAGGAAATTAATTAAATAAATCCTTATTTATTTACTTATTTCCTAAGAACAAGTTATTTAAATCATTATTTAAATAATATTCTTTGTTAAATTTGACTAAATCATCCATAAATAATTAAATAAACCATTATTTATTTAATTATATTCCCATCATTCCCCTAAAATGATAAATAAATCATTTATTTATTTATTATTTATAAATAAAGGAATTGACTCAAGTCAAGAATCCTTTTCCTTGCAACAAATATAATAAAATATTCCTAAAAGGTGCTTCTAGAATTCGATTAATAATATTTTATTCATGCACCGAGTTCTAGACCGCCCCAATATTTTGTTATAAATAGGGGGGTTTTCCCCATTCATTAGCCACCTCCATTGCATTAGATCACTCTGGATCTACTCTTGGTCACCATTTTCCATTTTGCTTTGTGAACTCCCATTGAGTTCTATTTTTGTTTTTCTACACCACTAAGAGAGAGGAATGTTAGATCTGAAACACTGAGGACTTTCAAGAACCCATCCCACTGAGGAGAACCGGAAAACACCTTTCTTGTTTTCCTCTTAGGTGCCCCATTCTTTAATATAATATAAAATTCTTTTATTATTTCTTGTCTTGTCCACTGAATGCATGGAGCCATATTATATTTTATCTGCTTAATATCTTTTATGCTTAGATTTGAATTTGTGCAGCAAACTTAAAGATATTTTGCAGCCATAATCGATGTTAGGGCTATTTTTTATGCATAGCTAAAGTGATATTTTACGACGAAAGATTCATACTAACAATTGGCAACTCCACATGGGTTTTCTTTTGCGACGGCTATCGTTTTATATATTCCTGCATATTCAGTTGCTTCAGACCCTAGGTTTTCTCTCACCTTTTCTGTTTTTCCTATTTTTATGGTGTTTTTCACCCCTAAAACCCTCAAATAGTCAAATTTTTAACTTCCGTGTGTTTCTGGCCTTATTGCGCAGGTGACAGACATCAGCCACAGCTGAGACGAGATTTTTTTCTGAAATCTGCCGCTGAGAGAGCCGGATCTGCAGGTCACACTTATCGGCCCAAAAAGTGCGACCTGAGCCTCAGGACACACTTTTCTACCCCAAACCTGCGACCTGGACTGAAAACAGGTCAGAACCTGCGACCTGCACTTTTTCTGCAAAATTTTCAGCACTTTTTCTGGGTTTGTCTAAAGCTTCTGTCAGGGTTTTCCAGCCTCTGTCTCTACCAGTTTGGACCTGTTTCTGATCTTCTTCACTCAAATAAGAGGGAATCTTGCCCCTTGGGGCTCTAGTACCCTCCACTTTTTGTGGACGAGTCTTTACTGTTTCAAAATTATGTATTTCCAGAGTTTCAGCCCTCTTTTTCTCTGATCTGATACCTCCTTTTCAGATCCCTTTAGATCAGCTCTTCTCCCTCTCAAAACCACCTCATTTTATTTGTTTGGGTTCATTTCTAAGGCCACCGCCTTGTCTCTTCTATCTTTAGCTGATCTCCTCCTTTTTAGCAGCAACCTTGCCTCTGCCTCTTTGCTGATCTCTGCACCACTTTTCAGCAGATTTACCCTTTAGATCCCAGTCCCTCCGGACCTTAGATCTATTGGCATCTTTTTAGCGTGCTTTGCCTAGTTTTTTCCCTCTTGTAGACTAGTTTTGAGAGACCCACCTTTTTGGGTTAGATTGCTGCATCGTTAGTTGTTAATTTTCTGTTATTTTAGTCTTATTTACTGTAGATTGCTTTTCCATTACGCAGCACACTTTTTCTTTTACTCTCAAAACGTCTGGGTTTAAAAAATTAAAATTCACTCATGCCACACACTGACCCTAAGTGAAGAAGCGCCTGGTTAACACCGCCTAGCAAAGACTTTAAAATAAATTGTCTTTGCACCTCTCTGCCCTTGACCTCACTTGATTTTGTCTCTCCCTACCCTTGTCGGTTTTTCTTCTTCCCGTCATCATTGCGCCCCCAAGGCGCATTTCTCGAAGACTTCTTGGCCTTCACCCTCTGTTTCCACTTGGTCGACTTCCTCCTTCTCGTCGTCATCGAGTAAGTCCTCCCCCGAGTCCACACTCTGACTCTTCCTCTGATTGTTCGGGTTCTCCCCCTACTCCTGGTTCTCCCCCTGTCACTTTTACCATGTCTACTTCAGGGCCTACTACCAGCAGCAACCCCAGTACTACTGCTGGGTCTGTTTCCAGTGGAACCACATTGGGACCTACCTTGACTTCCCCATTGCTCCCTTATATGGCCGGCCTTAGTCTCCCCGACTTCAATCAGCTGATTAATGATCCTATTCGCCACGATGTTAGTTGGCCTGCTATGCCAACCAAGCTCCCCTCCGACATTCCCAAGTTCGAAGGCCTTGCTAGTGCAGATCCCTCTAACCATATTTGATCTTTCCACATGTGGTGTTCCTCCAATTCCATCACTGATGACTCCATCTGTCTTCGTTTGCTCCAACGCACGCTTACCGACGAAGCTTCCAAATGGTATGTTGATCAAGCCACCTCTTCCCATGCCACCTTTGCGACCATTGCTCAAGCCTTTTTATCCTATTTCCAGCTCCCTCTCTGATACGACCCTGGCACTGAACTCTTAACTTCTTTCCATCAATCCTCTTCGACCCGCCTTTCTGCTCATGTCCAAGAATGGCAGCGAAGATGGAGCTTGTGCCGCACTCCACCCTTTGAAGACCGGGTTTACATGGACTGGTTCCTTCGCTCTCTCTTACCTCCTATTGGCAAAGATGTCGCATCCCATTTTCCCCAAACCGTAGAAGCTGCCCTCCAAATAGCCTTGAAGTATGACCTTATCTACGCCCAATCTGGTTATGTTTATATCGTCCTCCCTGACCTTCCCAAACCCGATGGCCCTAATGCCTCAGGGGCATCTCACTCTGCCGACGGCATCATTGGAGCCCTGTCACATACCTCTGCCCAACCTCTTTCGGGCCATGGTTTTCCTCCAGGGGCCAGCCCCTCTGGCGTTTTTTCCCCTCCAGGTAAGCATGTATTCAGGCTACGGCATGCCTCCTCTTTTTTCCCACCCTCCTGCTTACCTTACTGCTGCCCACCCTACTCCTTATCCATATCTGCAACCTGGTGTCCTAGCTCCTCCAGCACTCGGACCTCCCACTCCCTTGCCTTCTCCACCCCCACAACCGCACTTACTACCCCCTCCAGGGCAAGTATTTTCACAGTAGGGGGCACCTAATTTTCCTCCTTCTCCATGAAGGAGAAGAGGCAATCAATCCGCTTCTGGTAATCGTGGACCCAATCCTTCCAGTATTGATCCTCACACTGCTAACCAACCACAGGGTTCTCAGCCCAAGCCGAACAGGCCACTTCGCACCAATAAGCCCTGTTCTTGTTGTAGTGTTTATGGTCATTACACTCACGATTGTCCCTTATTACCACAAATGCGGCAGATGTGGGATTCTCAGGCCACCATACAGGGACAACACTCCTCCCCTACTGTCCCCCTCGCCCCAGCGACTTCTCAACCTGTTGTGTTTACCGATCATTTCCCTCAACAAAGATTTGTGGCCACTCAACCCCCTCATGCCCCTGTAAACACCCAACCTTCCCCTTCTGGTTCCTCTGATTACCAGATTCTTATGATGGCTTCTGACCCATCTCTCACCGTTGACCTCAACCTTCAAATTTGTTCCCGTCAGTATTCCACACCTCCTGTTCCATCTGTCTTCGAGTCTCCATCGTCAGGTCCTACAGAGCCTCTATCGACACCCAATGGTACCTTGAAACTCCCTCCACCCAAATCCGAGGCTCATCCCAAGACTCCTAAGGGACCATTACATCGAAATGTTGCCTTTGGTTGGGTTTCCCATTCATACAACATAGTAGATGATCTGGCCCAATCTCCTGCTGCCACTTCAACACTGGAACTTCTCCAGTCATGTCCTTCTCAAAAGAGGGCTCTCCTATCTGCCGTGGGCGCTGTAGATCCTGCCGATGACCAAATGATTTTTTTCGATGCCCACCAGTCAGACCATCCCCCTCTCCCTCCTTCGGTTGCTTTCCAAATCCCAGTCAAAATTTGAAATGCCAATGTTGCTCGGTGTATTATTGATGTGGGGGCATCTACCTGCGTAATGTCCGCTTCGGTTTGGAAACAACTCGGATCCCCTGAACTGGCCCCTTCCACCATCACCCTTCGTGCATGGGATGGCCATGCCTCCCAGCCCATTGGCCTATTCTGTAACTATCCTATCACCCTTGCCGGCAAGACTGTTTGTGTCGACGTTGAAGTTATCGACGCCCCTCTTGACTACAACATCCTTTTGGGGCGTAGTTACACCTATGCCATGTCCGCCGTCCCATCCGCAGTCCACCGCAAGATGTTATTCTCTCATAATTGCAAGATTTTCACCATTGACCAGTTGACTTATCATGAACCAAAATATCAGACCTCCCCTGATTCCACCATCTCTACTGTCACCAACAAGAAAACTATTGATTCTTTGACCAGTGTTTCCCCCGGCGTCTACAAAGACTCCTCCTTGCTTGGCACCTTTTTCGACTCCCCTCCTATCTCTGATCCTAGCTTGGTGAACGTTTGCATGATGCAATCATCTTGGGCTAACCTTACGGAGCCCACTTTGGCTAGTCAGCAACCTCAACCTCAACCAGCTCCTAGCCCTTCGCCCCCGCTAGCCAGCCTTTTTCCTTCTGAACATTCTTCTACGCACAGTCCCCCCACGTCTCGTTATCCTCCTGGGTCGATTCCACCCGATATCCACCCCCTTGGCACCATTCCTCCTGGCCATTTCCATGCTGGTCAGATACCTTTTCTTGCTCCCCCTCCCGGAGCTTATTCGGTCCCTATTTTGGCCACCCTATCTCTCCCCAACTTGACCCTGGGTATACCCATCTGGTATCTTGACCCTCCAGCCACTACCCTGCCAGGCCAACCCAACCCATATATTACTTTAACCCCCATTCAACCAATCCCCATGACTTCTCCCGCTACAACAGTACCTCAGTCACCTCAACAGGAACCACCTCCTGTTGCGACCGCTTTGGGTAAGCATGGCAACACTCGCAGGGGGGCATCAAAGGACAAGGCTACCCCGACAAACCCTGTCCCTCCTCAGCCTCCAATGCATACCATCCAGTGTGCTTTGTGTGATGTTGTCGCTCATGCCACCCATACTTGTCTCGAGCTACCCCGCATCAAACCTCTGGTTAAAGTCGCGTCCCTGGAGTCTACGGTCCCTGAATCCTTTGTTTCTTCCTCGTCCGCAGCGAAGAACCCAAAGCCTCTTCGTACCAACAAACCCTGCGATTTTTGTGGTGTCCATGGCCATTATTCTCACCATTTTCCTCACCTCACGCATTACCGTGCCTCTTTAGAGGTCATTTGCGAGTACGAGAAGGAACAAAACTCATCCGCCTCTCCTATCCTCGCGCAATATGCGTCAGGCCAACTCGAGGATCCACCTGCTACCATTGAAATTCCTCCTCCTGATGTTGAGATTTCAGAACCTGCTGCCCCCCTCCTATACCTATCATCATCCGTCCGACCCTCGAAGTACATTCCCTTTGAATCCACTCCATCTGTTTTGCTTGATTCCCCTTCAGCAAAATTCTTGGGCTCTACATCCTTCGATCATATTTTTACTTGTTCTTCTGTCCTCCCCTGAGATGGTCTGTATGTGAGCCTTTCTTTCCATGTTCATGATTTAGGTAGCTTTGCGACCTCATGTGGTTTCCCTGACCTTTTCCCTCCCACCCATAACCACAATGCTCACATCCGTATCTATGATATTCTCCGCAGCCTGAGCTCCAACCCCCATACATCACCCTCTACTCGGTCTGCGAGTCATAGCCACCCTATCCAGCCTACTACCTCCCGTAGTTATCCTGTGCCGTCTACCCTTCACTCACGCTGTCATCTTTGTTCTTACTCCTCCCATGTTTTGTCTTGTGACACTATTTTGCAAGACATTCCGTCCACACCTTATATTGGCTATGCCGATGGGACAAGTCACTCTTCCCGGAATCTAGCCTCGGCAGCTTGGGCCATTTTTAACCCTTGCAACGATCCGCATGTGACCCTCTCTTCTCGTGATCATGAGTCAGGAAGCTTCGCCGCGTCAGGCAGTCTTTCTTCCACCAGTCACCCCATCTCCTATCATGATGACGACGTTATGGAAGAAATCACTACCCTTGACTTTATCTATTCCCCCTTACATCAAAAACATGCGTTCACACCACATACACCTTGTGGCCATTACATTGAAACCCAATGTTTGAGTAAGGGGGCACCCATTTTTAAGAGACCAAGCGAAGCAATTCTCTACAACTCTCCTAGTATATCTGGTCGCGCCGACTTTAGTACCATTATTCTTCCACATTTAGAAAAACCTCTAAAGTCCCATATCACTTCAGATCACTCTCAGGATGATACCCCTTATCGTTCCTTTATCTTACATCAGCAACCCAGTCTTTTCGACCTTGTTGTTGACCAACCTATATGTTTTCTAAGAGAGCATCAATTCATTATCTCCAAATCCTCTATTTGGGATAGTGGCACCAGGTATGCCAACCCAGAAACTTAAATTCCATTTGATTCATATATGCAGTACTAAACGAGATTGGTAATCCTCCATTTCCTTTCTCAAACTGCATAGCCATAATGAAAACAAATGGCGCACCATATCCTTAAAATGTGTTTAAATTCCCCTTTTTCTACATACATTTTGGCATGCCCACAACATGCTTGGGGGCACCTATGCCCCTCAACCATAAATCTCCTAGATCTCAGCCAAAAATAGCACTGAAACCCCCTTTCTCTACCAGGTCACACTTTTCAGGTCCTTTCCTGGGACAGGTTGCAGTTTTCTGCCCCGTACCTGCTACCCAGGTCGCAGAACAGACCCCAAAAGGTGCGACCTGGCCTGTTCTTGAGCTCTATGTACCTTTTAGTTTTTAGTACCTTGATACTTCCCCAAGACACATTTTGTCCATGAAGGGTCTATTCACCTCTTCTCATAATCGAATTTATTCACTTACGACACTTGTACTTGGGGTACCACTTTGCCTCCTTACTCGTCTCCATTCGTGTTGATTTTCTTCATGAGCTACCCTATTGTACTCATGTTTTTTGGGTCCCCCTTGGACCTTTCATCATTTCTTCATCATCATTAGTGTCTATTTGTTTGTCGCTCTACTATTTTCCCTCGTGCCTTAGTCGGGGTTCCCTTATTGCCTCACCTATGGCGCACCTACTTCTGTCGACATCAGCTCATTTACTCCAGAAGCTAGGTCTAGGGGGCAGTGTACCTTGGTTCGAGCTCTTCCTAGAATGATCGTGATATATACACTTGATGGTCCATTGACGCAACAACAACTATTGGTGATTCCCGGGCATGTGTGAGATGTCTCAACCCTCATGAGGGGGTGGCCCTGCAAGTAACCCCCCACATGCTCGGCTGACTTCATTTCCACCCTTGATGCAGCGCCTCCCATTTGATGATATCAACCTCAACCGCTTGCGGCGCCTCTTTGATTTGAACATATCAGTCAGAGTTTGCGAGCGCTTCCCCATGTGTAGGGGGAATTTGGGTGTATTTGTATCTCATGTACTATCATATTATTGTATAAGTCCCGACGATTATTCCAGGCATCACATGTATGTGGGATTCATCATGTTATTTATCTGGCTCATGTTTAGGCCAGCACATGCTTCATTATTGTATTCCATGGTTTTCTGGGCACCTTATTCTTTGTACTTTGTCTCGAGGGGCGTAGGTATGCCTCCCCCGCCGCCTTTAGCACAGGTACCACTTCATACACTAGAGACTTGTTGCACCTGTAAGTCTCATCTCCTCAGGGTCTAGTCCTTTAGCACATCAGAAAAAATTACACTTCTCTCTCTCACTTCCCTTTTGATATCTAGTGATTGAGTTCTTACAACGTACTTCGGTCATACGATTTGCTCCTAACACTCGTACATTGGGGGGCAATATGTTACACCATTTTTTTGGTCATATAACCTATTATGATTAGATGAACCCAATTACACATGTAAGACCAATTTTAACCTAAGTAAAATTGCTTTCACCATATAAAATAACTTATTTGGTCATATTTAACCCAAAACAAGGAAATTAATTAAATAAATCCTTATTTATTTACTTATTTCCTAAGAACAAGTTATTTAAATCATTATTTAAATAATATTCTTAGTTAAATTTGACTAAATCATCCATAAATAATTAAATAAACCATTATTTATTTAATTATATTCCCATCATTCCCTAAAATGATAAATAAACCATTTATTTATTTATTATTTATAAATAAAGGAATTGACCCAAGTCAAGAATCCTTTTCCCTCCAACAAATATAATAAAATATTCCTAAAGGGTGCTTCTAGAATTCGATTAATAATATTTTATTCATGCACCGAGTTCTAGACCACCCCAATATTTTGTTATAAATAGGGGGTTTTCCCCATTCATTAGTCACCTCCATTGCATTAGATCACTCTAGATCTACTCTTGGTCACCATTTTCCATTTTGCTTTGTGAACTCCCATTGAGTTCTATGTTTGTTTTTCTACACCACTAAGAGAGAGGAATGTTAGATCTGAAACACTGAGGACTTTCAAGAACCCATCCCACTGAGGAGAATCAGAAAACACCTTTCTTGTTTTCCTCTCAAGTGCCCCATTCTTTAATATAATATAAAATTCTTTTATTCTTTCTTGTCTTGTCCATTGAATGCATGGAGCCATATTATATTTTATCTGCTTAATATATTTTATGCTTAGATTTGAATTTGTGCAGCAAACTTAAAGATATTTTGCAGCCATAATCAATGTTAGGGCTATTTGTTATGCGTAGCTAAAGTGATCTTTTACGACGAAAGATTCATACTAACACCAACTCTTTCAACCAGTTCAAATCGGGAAAGATCTGGATGTGTCCTCGCTAGCACAACTACCATGACTCAGTTAATGGGAGAGAGAAGCTACCAGAGTGGGAGCGATTATGGTCTGACTTGGTACAAGAAGAGATTCGTCGGAACAACAGAGATGGATCCTCATCAAAGACTGATGATGAGGATAATTGTGCCTTGGATGGAAAGATGATGAAAGGGAAAGGGAAGGCGTCCCATTCAAAATCATATTTAGGTTAGGTGGGCAAGAAGTGAGACTTGTCAAAGGTAAACAAAATTCACTATCATGAGCTTGTACAATATGCTACAAAGTGTCTACACAAGAAGACAAACAAGAAGTCGTAAGGAGGAGCGGCATTTGAAGCACTAGCTTCACATTTTAAGTTGGATTTCACCCTTATCTCATGCATGGTGTCAAAGGTGATGGGTTATGTGTGGTACTTAGATATTATAGCTTCATTCCATATGATCAGCAACAAATAATTCTTTAATAACTTGGAGGAGAGGGATCTCTAGATTCACATCGAGATGGGAGATGATGAAAGGTATAGAGCTATTGGCATAGGTACAATTACCTTTCAGAGGGATTCAAATACTCCTCTCACATAAAAGATGTCATGTATGTTCCTGGTTTAAAGAAGAATTTGGTTTTTGTTGCTATGTTGGAAGACTATGGCTATGATGTGATATTCAGTGAAGGAATGGTGTTCCTTCATCAAAAATCCATGAGACAGGTGAAGAATATTTGGGTTCGAGTAAAGAACCTCGAAAAATTGGATGTAGAAGACTATGTTTCCTTGAGCAGGAAAGCAGAGAAGGTGAGCCGAGACATCAGTGAGTTATGGCATAGAATATTGGACCATATACACCATGGAACTTTGAAGATCATGCAATAGAGTTCTAAAGGACTTCCAAAGGGTGCACTTGAGTAGTGAGATACATGCAAAGAGTGTACATTGGGGAAGTATACCAAATCCACCTTTCATGATAAGGAAGGCCCAGTAAAGGTGATCCTTGAGAGGGATCCTCAGACATGTGTGGACCATTCTCGACAGCTTCCACAACAAAACAAAAGTATTATTTGATTTTTGTAGATGATTTTTCATGAAAGTGTTGGATTTTATTCATGCAGAAGAAAGATCAGATGCTCTCAAAGTTTTGTGAGTTCAAAGCACTTGTCGAGAAATATACAAGGAAGATGGTGAAGGCTCTGAGGAATGAAAATGGTGGTGAATATGTCTCTAATGAATTTAAAAACTTTTGTGCTTCAGAAGGAATTCTAAGAGAATCGATAGTACCTCATAACCCACAACAAAATGGGGTTGCAGAAAGGAATAATAGAACTATTGTGGGAGTAGCACAAGCTATGTTGCATGATCAGGGCCTACCATTGCATCTGTGGTCATAAACATGCAATACAACAGTATTTGTGCAGAACACTAAGTCCTCATCAAATATTTTGGATGAATACACCACAGGATGAATTTTCAGGTAAGAGACCAGATGTGTCGCATTTTGAAATTTTGTTTCATCTGTTTCTTTCCATATGACAAAATATGACAAGAAGAAACTAGAACCAAAAATTGAGTTGGGGATATTTGTGGGGTACACACTGATACACCTCACAACTATTGGGTGTTATTTTCAGCACACAGGATGGAAGTGGTAAGAAGAGATGTGAAATTCGATGAAGAGAAGGCCATGCAAATTTCCCTTGAGAGGGAGCTTTAGTTACATGCAATTGAGGAGCTCTTGGCTCCAAAATAAGAACCTCAAGATGTGGAGAAACCAAAAGTAGAGGGGCAGAGAGTGGAAGCACCCATTCATGCAGAGACATCTTGAGATGAAAGGAAGCACACACAGGGGCTTCACTCAATGAACCTTTTTCATATCGCCTGCATTCATAGCATACTAAAGAATACCCCTAATTTGACTACATATTGGAAAATACCTCTAAAAATCACATTATTTAACCCCCTACCAATATGAACCCAACACACCTCCCAAATTTAAAATACCCCTACTATCACTAGATATTGTAGGTATCCACTATTTCATTAACATTCTTTATACCCCTTTATAATTTTTCATTAACTTTGAGCTCCATTTTTTATACCCACCAATATAAAAACCCTTTACCCCCTATATATCCCCCAATATATTAACTCAAATTTTTGTCAATATATATCCCCCAATATGAACCCACGTGGTATAGTATTGCTCCCCCAGTGAAGCCCCTGTGGAAGCACATAAGAGAGGATGACAGGTTAATGTTTGATGTTAGAGAGAACGTGGTAGCAACCACATCACAACGCATGCAAAGAATATCCCCAGAGTGGTACACTTGCTACATGGATCTTATGAGTGAAGGTCTAGAGATAGGGCCATCCTCTTTTGAGGAAGTAGTGCAGCAACCAATTTCGGTTGATGCCATGGTTGAGGAGTATGAATCCATTTTCAGAAAAATTGCATGGGAAGTTGTCCCAAGGCCGGTAGGATCCAAGTGGGTCTCCAAGGTGAAGCATGTAGCAGATGGGAGTGTGGAGAAACACAAGGCTAGGTTTGTGGCCATAGGGTTCTCTTAGGTGGATGGGATTGATTATGATGAGACCTTTGCACTAGTCGCAATGTACTCATCAATCAGATCCATCCTGGCACTTTCAGTGCATATGGGATGGCAGACACATAAGATGGATGTAAGGAAAACCTTCCTCAATGGGGTGATTGAGGAAGATGTGTACATTGAGCAGTCAGAAGGTTTTGAGACCTTCGACAGGGAGTCTCATGTGTGTAGACTCAAGAGAGAAATGTATGGGCTAAAGAAAACACCTCGTGCTTGGTACACTAGGATTGACGACTACTTCACCAGTTTGGGCTTCACCAAGAGTGAAGTAGATGTGAACCTTTACCATATTGTGGTAGAAGGTAAAATTTTGATTATTGTACTTTATGTCAATGATTTGATACTGACGAGTGATGATCAACACAACAAGTCTTGCAAAGAGGATCTTGTAAGAGAATTTGAGATGAAGGACATGGGTCTCTTGCACTATTTCCTGGGACTGGAAATATGGGAAAGAAACAGGGAGCTATTTGTATCTTAGGGAAAGTATGCCAACGATATTATCAGGAAGTTTCACATTGAGGGCAACAAACCCATGGAGACTTCTCTAGAAGGAAAATGGAGGAAGAAGGATGCTACTTTAGGCGAAGTAGAAGATGCTACTATCTACAGGAAGCTTGTGAGTTCACTCATGTATTTGGTGAACACATGACCAAACATATGCTATGCGGTCAACCAGTTTATTCAAGCTATGGTTAAGCCTACCAAGCTCTTTTGGAAGGCAGGCAAACATGAGTTGAGATACCTCAAAGGCACTACATAGTATGGGCTATGGTACAAACAGACAAAGGGAGTGAAGCTTCAAGGCTTCATAGATGCAGATTGGGCAGAGAGTCCATCCGAAAGGAAGAGCACATTAGGAGGCATCTTCAACATAAGATCAACAACAGTTTCCTGGTACAGTAGGAAACAGAGACCAGTTGCACTCAGTTCAGAAGAGGCAGAGTACATGGCGGCCAGTCAAACAACATGTGAGGCCATCTGGATGAGGAAGATACTTGTTGGTTTTTTTTGTCGAAAGATGGATCCGACGGTGATTTATTATGATAACTAGAGTTGCATCGAACTCCCGGTTACTCGAGTTTTTCATGACAGGTCCAAGCATATTGATATCCGGTATCATCATCTCATAGATTGTCTATAGAGGCAGATTATGTCATTAGAGTACATTCCCATGAAGGAGCAGGATGTAGACATCTTGACGAAGGCACTATCAAGAGGAAAATTCAAGTTCCAAAAAGGAAGAATCGGGGTAGAAGACAATCCCTTTGTTGCTGAGAGGGAGTGTTGAAATTGACAACATGAAAGACTTCTAATTCAAATTTCCCTTAATTAAATTAGAAGTTAATTTTAATTAGACACCTTATGACAACTTGTACGAGTTAACTGAGTTAGGAAGACTTAGTTAGCTCAGTCAATTTTATTTCACGGTCAAACTGGAGGCATATAGAGTTATCTATAAGTTTTAGGGGGTCCAGTTGCAGTTTATTTTGAGTTGTAATTAGTTAACTCAATTATTTGAGTTAAAATCTGTTAAACTAGTTCTAATTGATGGATGAGCTAGTGAGAGGTATAAAGAATTAAATCTGGTTTAATTCACATATAGTGATCAATTAGATAATTGATAATTCGCTATAAATAGTTCTTCATGTCAGTTCTATGGAAGGCCTAGTTGAGATTTGAGTTAAAGGGAAGAGAACTATCGGTTGTATAATTAGAAAATTGTAGAAGTCGTGCATGAGTTCATCAGGATGCCTTGGATGTATTGCGCAATCTATACATGGGAATTTCCTAATTAATAGGGGCTCAATTATCCCATGAATGCATGAGCAAGGATGTCAGGAGGAGGCAATGAAATTGTTAAATATTGTACTGAAATTGCTTATATCAAAGTGATACAATCAGTAGAGTGGAAAGCTTTCTCAGGAAGGGAAATAACATTATATTGTTTCATGTTCTTGACTTTATGCAATATACAGATAGTGAGGTTTTTAGGTGAGGCTTTCCCCAGATAAATCTTTGTGTTGTGTGATTGATATTCATTCTCGTTCTTGTTCATGTGATTGTGCGATTGTAATTGGTTTCCACAATTTGTAGAATTGATTCAATATTTTGTTTTAGCATATTACGAGATAAATTGAATCTATTTAGATATTTCTACATCTTGTCTCTTGGACATGATGTGATCATTTTCGGAATGAATTATCTTGGGAGGGAAACTTTTGCATGGAGAGACTTTTAGAATTGATTGAAGTGATTCTTGTTACAATTGTGTAAGTTTAATGCTATTTTCTTTCATTTTTCATGTTGTATCTATGAAATTATGGTTTCTATATGCGCCATATTAAAAATTGGAATATATTTCCTTAAAAACTTGATTTTCTATGGTATGTAAAATTAGTATTGCAAGAATCCATTAAAGGAACTTGGTTTATGCAACTTTTAAACTTAAAATCCCCCACGTAGAGAAGTCACTAAAATTTCTAACTGAGGAAATTCATTCCTCCACCCTCTTCACCCAAGGCCCTCTATCATTGAACTTATCCTACTTGAATCCATTTCCCAATTAGATAATGACACTTGTCTAGTTGGTGTTGATCACTTAAATTCTCTTTTCTTGCTTAATTTCATGGTAACTAGGGTTAGATTTAGCTGAAAATATGCAATTTATAGCAATTTTATGTCTATGTGTTATTACCATATTGGAAGGGATTGCATTTAAGACATAATAAAGGGAAAAAATAGCATTGTTTTCATATTTAAACCATAAAGTGAGGGATGATGTCTTGGTATTTATTGTTGTTATATGCATTTTCAACCATCTAAAACTATTGTTTACTTAACCCTAGTTTTCCTTTCTCATAGCTTATTGATCCTTTGTTGACATAATACTTTATAAGCTATTTTCTAGAGTCGCTATATGCCATCATGTGCCATAAATTTGCGTATCTTACAAACCTTATCTTATAACCAATCTCTTCTAAATTACACTGGTCTTAGGGAAGTGTACTGGAACTATAGGAAACTCTTATCTTAGGCTTTCTAAGCTTTGTTTGTGTCTTTCCTTCAAATTATTAGACCTTGTATCACTATTGAGCCCTCCTTTGTACATGTGCATGTAAATATTTTTTACGGAAAAGAAGAAAACTATTTTTTTTTTCAATTGTGTTTCTATCTTATCTCCTTACAGGTTTACTCAAATTTTAAGTGTAGACACTCGTTGGATGCGGAATTAA
Organism: Pinus albicaulis; assembly: GCA_034641835.2. Classification (NCBI taxonomy): domain Eukaryota; kingdom Viridiplantae; phylum Streptophyta; class Pinopsida; order Pinales; family Pinaceae; genus Pinus; species Pinus albicaulis. The sequence goes on along the minus strand of JAXQQM020067123.1, from coordinate 106,321 downwards.
ATTCTGAATACAATGAGTACCCATCATGCATACTTTTGAGAGGACTCGGATTGATAAAAAATGAAGATACATTAAAAAAACGTGTTCAACACATTTTTAAATGTATCTACAATTTTTATCAATGTGGGTCCTCTAAAAAGTATGCGTGATGGGTACTCGTTGGATGCGGAATTTAATTCCACATCCAATGAGTGTCTACACTTGAAATTTGAGTAAACCTATAAGGAGATAAGCCAAAAATATAATTTAAATAATAGTTTTCATCATTTCCCTCCATAATTCATAACTATTATTTTATTATTTTTCCTTAGGAGGCTACTTTTAGGCTGAAATTTACTCTAATGACATTTTTGATGATCTTTTCTAGGGAAGCATTCCTTGTGTGATTAATTTCACTGCTAAACAACTAAAAAGAAGCCATTGAGGTGATATTAGTGGTTGATTTCTTTTTTATATAAGATTTAGGTTGCCTAGTAGGGCTTTGCACTAGGCTTACTATATTTTGCGGTAACAATGAAAAAACCAATATATTTCAAACTTACAAAGTAGATATAAAGATTGAGATCATCTATCTAGATATCATACTTCTTAGTATTACAACTAGAAGATGGATTTTTCATCTAAAAAATCCAATATAAGACATGTGGAGGAGTGATTGTTGGCAAAATACAATGTCTCTCTCTCTTGAAAATGGGCGTTCTTTACAAGAAAATTAATTTGGTAATCCTAAAGGTAGAGTAACTAGTAATTCTAACACTAAAATTTCGAAGGTACTTTTGGAGACCAATTTCCAGGATGGTAATTTACCTTAAGAAATGCAACTTACCAATAATGTTATTTGGTCCCTAAATAATTTTTCATCTATGACACAAATTTATAGTACTAGCTTGAGAGTGATACTAACTATTTCACCATTTAGTATTTGTTGGACCATAAATTTGTGAGGGAACTCCAAAGGTTGGTATTTACTTACTTATCATGTAGTTGTTTACATGTTGCCTATCTAACACTACGTAAATGGACCATAGTTTGACATTTATTTCTACTCGCAGTTTGTGTTGCCTCAAGATCTATGCCAAAGAGTCTTCAAGTATTGGATCTATATAGAAGTAAAATTACTTCTATTGAAGGACTTCGAAAACTAAGCTGGTTGCATGTTCTTGATCATAGTGACAATAAAATATCTTGTGTTGGTCATGGTAAGTAATTCTAGATTGGAAAAAGCCATTATCTACTCATCTAATTTTATGATATGTTAAACTAATATACATACTTTTTTATTTCGGTTTTTACCTTTTCATCTCAATCTTGTAGGTTTTGCTAATTGTATACAAATAAAGGATTTATACCTAGATAGTAACAAGATAAGTGATGTTGAAGGTCTTTATCGATTATTGGAGTTGGTAGTTTTAGACTTGAGCTTCAAAAAAGTAATCAAAGTAAAATCTCTTGGTCAACTTGAAGCCATTATATTTATTTATTAGATTTCATTCTCTTAGTAAATCCAATACATACAAATGTTGGTGAAGAGCGAAGTCTTCTTCCTTGCCTTGCATATTTCAATAGGAAACTAATTAAAACAACTTATGCATGAGAAGTAGTTGTTAATAGTGTTGTTAGGGCTGCTATAGGACGATAAAAAAATTTCAATAAAGTTTCAAAGAGGGGAACGCCTTATGATGTAAGAAGATATAAAAAAAATACAAAAAAACATAACATAGTATAAGGTTAAACTTAAAAAAAAAAACACTATAAAATTAAAATCATCGATGTACGTGCTCAATGACACACACACATAAAATTAAAAATCGACTAGGTTTTGTATTAAAAAAATTGGTTACATATGACTGATATTTAGAATCATACAAAAAATATAGGGACAACAAGCCCTGGGCCACCAAACTGTGAAAAAAAAACAGAAACGAGGCATGCAAGCCCATCAAAGAACCCTGAAGGGAGCACCAAATATATCCCAACAATGGGAAGCCACTCATTACAATGTGGGTCATTAAACCCAAATAAAATATGAAAGGAAAGGGGATGCAAGGCCCGTAAACAAAACCCAAATGGACACCTTGGAAACACTAGAAGATACTTTGACTGGCAAGAAAAAGAAACGTCAGAAGAGACTTTGACCAACATGAAATGGATGGAGATTCTCCAACAAGCCTCTTCATCACAACAGACTCATAGACAAGAGAGGACACATTGTGACAATGGAGGAGCTAAGCAATGTCATTAGAACTGACCCATGGACACACTGTCTAGAATAAGGCAACAAAATCGAGCCACAAACGAGACCTGCATCAGGAGGCAGTAGCAACATAAATTGCACCCAGACTTAAAATCCAATGACAATAGTGATAGGAAGCAGGCAAGGCAAGTAGAAGCGGCATTGACAGACCCAATAACATCAGACACATATAACCTCCTCTAGCATGGCGACATGTACTAGGCGTAGGATGTCGAGAAGATGGAAAATCCAAGGTAAGAGGGTTACAACAGGGAGGCAAGCACCAGGTGTAGGATGCCAAGACGATGGAAAAGCCAAGGCAAGAGGGTTACAAAGACTAGATTTCCAACCATCGAACCCTCTCCCCTCCTGTCGAAACCCATGAAAATGTTAACGAGATTACTCGATTAACATATAGATTACAATATACATGTTGTAGATGACAAAACATGTATAATAAGTAATATAATTAGAAAACAAATATTTCTCAAGCAATGAGGAGTATGAGTTATTCTAATGGAGGCATAGGAATTCCATTATGAGGTTTGGAATTGGACTTTCAATTAAAAAAAATGTGACGATGTTTTAGATTTGATGTAACAATAAAAATTCATTAGTCTTATTGTAGTCTCTTAACATAAATTAATTGAAATTGTGTTTAAGTTGATTTATAATGATAAATCCACATGACTTTATGTACTTAATAACATGAATGTGATGGGACTATGTGACAATGATTTGCAAACAATTACACAATATGGAAATGATACAGGAAGTACGAAGTAGGTTAATAAAATATTGTTAAATTAAATTAAATTTTGGCGAGTAATATGGTTCTTTACAATGCCATTTAAGATTCCATTTCAAGGCTTTATAATTTGTTTGTTATGAAATAATACTCATAAATTAATAATTTTTTATTTTTTAATTATTATTATTTTTTCTTTTTCATTATTAAATTGAATTAATCTATGTAAGTATTATCTTGATCTCTTAGGAATTTAAAATATATAAAACCTCTAATAATATTAGACATAACCACATACATTTGCACTTTTAACATTTTTTAATTACAAGTGTTTCACAAATAGAAACAACTTCCTTTTAGTAGTATATTCATCATTAATTGTAAGAGATTTAAGGTTATTCACGTTCTTTTCACCTAATAAGTGGAGTTAATTAATGAATGTAACTCTACATCTAGAGTCTTTGTGAGGTTTTTCTATAGTTGAGTTTGTCTATGTAAGAAATTTTCAAACCATGGGTGCTTAACACATGATATTGAATCATATAATTATTTTCAATAATGTTATAGTTTTTTAGTGTTATTTTACCAACCACGGTGATTTCATCTATTATGTTGGATTTTTGAAAATTTTATGTAATGAAGCATTCAAGGCAATGACTTATATAAGAAATTCATGAAACTTGAATACAAATTCCATAAGTTTAATTACAAATATTGCATTCTAACATTCCATTTGTTGTCATTTTTAATTTTAAAATTATAAATTTTGGGATTTAAATTTCAATGAGAAGTTAAGGTGGGACATATGCATAGGGAAAGCACTACAAGAGGATGAAAATCATTCTTTTTTTATTTTATTTTTTATAACCTAGAGGAACCCAACAGCCTGCCTGACACATAACAACTAATAAACCTCTGGGGGGCTACAAATTGTCCTCCTCTCTGCAGCCCGGATCACAACAGGGGGATTTGAACTTGGGTCTTTCGAGTCACTATTGGAATCATGATTTTCGTTAAACCAAAACCCGCATGCATTAGTCTCCACTACAATCGCAAAAGTTAGGATCCACGAGAGGCGGTTAGTCCATGTTGCGAAACACATGGGGAGCGTTGAACCCAATGTCCAACAATCTCCCCCCCAACGCGAGCCGGGTGAGTTTCGAGCTCGAGACCTATCGCTCTAATACCACTTGTTGGAATCACGATTGCCGTTAGACCAAAACCCGCAGGCATTAGTCTCTGCTACAATCGCCAAAGTTATGATCCACAAGAGGCGGTTAGTCCATGTCGTGAAACACACAGGGAGCATTGAACCCAATGTCCAAAAATTACAATAGTGTCACATTTCTCGGATAACCAATTGAGCTGCCCCCCGGGGACGAAAATCATTCTTTTTTCTGCAAAATAGATGCAAAGATTTAGAATTGACAAATAGTAAGGTTCTTCTTTCAAACACGTATAACCTCAATACTCCTTTATGGTTGTGGAGTATGACATGAAGTATATTGAGACCATATTAACATGCTCAAGTGAGTCCAAAAGCATTTGATAACAAACAAAATAAGAATACAAAACAACACCCCCTTATGAGATATTCTTACTTGAAACAACACTATCACAAGAGAATTTAACACATTGAAAATATGATTCTATGTAAACAAAATGGTAGCCATGGAGAACAACAAGAATCCAATGAAGATCCAACAAGATGATCTAAAAGAAGGAAGACAATATGACACTGACAATGTAGAGAATGGTGTGAAGAGTGGGATATGGAAGAAGAAGCATGTCCAACAAAGAAAAGGTGTTGAAATCTAGTACACAAAAAGAAAATGGATAGAAATAATGAAAGAAAACAACATTATTGCATAGAAAACTTCAACAAATAGGAGAAGATCAAAGTGCAAAGCTACATGAAATTTACCATCCCCTACCATAAAAAGTAGATAATAACACAATTAAGAATTAATTCACACATCGTGAGATGTAAGCAAGAAGATGAGAACAATTCAAGGGGTCATAAGAGGAAAGGTTATGTTGAATATGTCGAAATTGGGAAGCAGAAACTAAACATACCTGTTGACGGGGAAAAATGTACCACCAATAGTAAGGGGATCTTCTCGGTAGAAATTCCTAATTAGATCTCATGCTGTTTGGGATAAGAGTCTCATCTAGTATGTGGGCCCGACTGCCACCATGTTTGTTTTCCACTTAGCTTTCAAGTGAAAGATGTTAATGTGAGGACATGTATGAAATACCTGGATAATGAGGATGAAATCAACCCACAATGGATGCACTCTGAAGTATATGTTACAAGAACATAACAACAAAACAATAAGAATAAGTATATCTTAAGAGGAGTTAGTGAGCTAAAACCATCTACGATATACACGAATGAGAAAGTGCTAGAGGTTAATTACAAATGAGTTCACAACAGGTTACTAGAATAAGATGGAATGATAGGGCAAAGATTCAAAGCAAACACATGAATGATAAGCTACAAATTAGTTCATCAACATATAACCCATATGAAAGCACACCCAATGGGAATACCAAATAGTCATTACAACAACCATCAAAGTGCACGGGAATTGGTGCCAAAAATGAAGAGATTCTCATTGATAATGCTGCAAATTCACTTACATGTACAACAAATCCACCAAAATCCGATAGTAGAATCTACTGCTCATATTATCTCCAAGATAAGCTCTTACCCTCACCACAACTCAACCTAATATCTACCAAGAGCAAGAATTCTCAAAGCTACCTAAGTGCTCATAACTATCTCTATTTTAGTTGGACTCAAATAGAGACACATATTCGTGGATGATGAATGAACTCATGGTTGCACTTGTTTCTCCTTGAATTTGAATTAACCACAAGGTACCCACTCAACTTTCTCATCTTAATAGTCCTGATCAAATTTTGCCATCTGTATTGCTAGTGAGAATATAATGAATCTATTGGCTGGTCAGGTCACACTGTGTTATCTTGCTAGAATCCAAATCTGAGTTGTGTATGCTTAATTATCTTTGAGCATATCCTAGAAAAAATTAGCTTTATCTTGAGCAAATTTCTTTTATTTTGAACCACTTTCGTCAATGATACTTTGAAATTTTTTGCTTATGATAAGGCACTTATTTTCTGTCCTCTTTGCAATATTGGTAATGCCATTCATCTGAAGAGGTACTGATTTTATTTTAGGACTACAACATGACATGTGTAAGGCCTCCTCACACATCATATCATGAATGAGAGTTCTAATTGAATATTTTGAAAAACCACATATTTTGCGGAATAGTGAGAAACAACTATTGCCAACATACTCTCATGAAGACACAAACCAACCCACCAATCCATACTCCAAAACATAAATGTAGCACTCTTTTTCATAGAAGATGTGCACTCGGTTAATTACATCTTGCTTAGCGGAGACCACAATCTGTTTTAAATCACAATTAGATATTTGAAGGATGAATTGCTCTTCAATGATTGACTTGCTGCTTGAAAAACCTTCTCAACATCCACATTATTCATATAAATCTGAATTTCCTGTCTAACAAAATGAAATGACTTCACTATTAGTTGTCTTACAATCAATATGCATTCCAAGACAAGTTTCATATTTCTCAGTCTGCAAAAACCCTCCCAACCCATTATTTCTTGACCACAAAAGATTCAAGGGCTAGCCAATACACTTATATCATGTTGCTCAATATCAACATTGCACTTGCTAGTAGCTTCCATTTTTGCCACCCGAGGTGTCCAAAAAGAAATTATCTTGTCATTATGCGAGAATTCGTTTAGAGCAACCATATGATTTTGTTTGGAAAAAAGTGCTACTGAATTTCTCTGTAACTTTCTCTGGTCGTACACAATTTCTGGACTTTTATTCCATAATGGATGAATCCAAGCATGATTCAAGTTTGGGATTTCAGTTTCCCCATTGGTACCATTCAACAATAAAAGAGGCGAATTTGTTGTCTCAACCATATCACCAGTTCCCACTGTAAGTTCTGAATCCAGAGATGGCTGTGGACTATGTTCTTCCATGATGCAATCCTTGTAATGGTAAATTTGCCTTCAATCTAGAAAATGAAAGTTCTTCACTCTGAACACAACATTTCGTACGATTATCAGGTTGATCTGTGAACCGTTTTGAAAGCCAGAATACAAATCTTCTACTTGGTTTCGGCATGAGCATGACCGAGATCAATTACACTAGTGGTATTCGATCTGTGATTCGAGCAGTGGGTCAGTCAAGTCGATATGTCTAGTCGAGGAGCAAAGGCACTACTCTAGCTCTGACCTTGGGTTTGTTCAAGAGTCAACGGGAAAACGTAGAAGTAGAGAAGTTGAGATGCAAGATTTGGTGAGCTCAGTCGATATAGAAGTAGTTGTTGATTGAGTAATTGAGGAAAGGAGACAGGAGCAGTTAATCTGGATTATGTAATTCAGACAACTAGAAGAAGTAGACTAATAAATCCATAATAAAAGAATTGACCACCAATAATACTTCACCTTTATGCCAGAGATGTAAACCCAATTTCCAGGGGATTCTAGTTACATTTACCCAATATGGTTATCATAGATAAAATCTTCAGAGGGATAGTACAGGGTGAGTGCTTGTCTGGTAGATATTTGCTGTAGACACTTAGGCAGTCAACCTCTCTAATTTGCGTTGCATCGCATCCTCAGTCAATATCGACTTCACAGTATGGTCATCATTTCTACTTGTGATGATGTGCATGCCTGAAGTGATTGCAACAATGGATGAACTTCTGATTCTTGTAACGGGAAAACGCCAAGCTCTGCCCAATAAACATATCCATTCATTGGTGTGAGGTTATGGACATTGGGATACACATGAGCAGCTTCTTCCTCAACTGAACCAATTTCTCTGGTTAACATTCTAGAGAACATCATGAACCCACATTTTCCTTTGAATCTCAGAGGTTTCAACATAAAAGAGTTCTAGTGCTAAGATGGCCACCAGGCTCCAGTGACTCAGATCTCCTCCTCCCACCTTTAGGATGATGATTCTTCAGGCTTTTGCAGCTAAGTTGGAGAATATCTTCCTGTCTATAATATATATATATATATATATATATATATATATATATATATATATATCCCCTTTCCTAGTTACTGCATTTACTGTCAAGAGCTTGATTACGCTATAGTGTATGTTGTTTTGCCAAAATCTCCTGTCTGCACTCATGTTCTCTTCATATCTGTTGCACAGTTGGTCTTCAAGAATCTGTTATATATATATATATATATATATATATATATATATATATATATATCCCCTTTCCTAGTTACTGCATTTACTGTCAAGAGCTTGATTACGCTATAGTGTATGTTGTTTTGCCAAATTCTCCTGTCTGCATTCATGTTCTCTTCATATCTGTTGCACAGTTGGTCTTCAAGAATCTGTTTAGGATCTCCAACAACAATAACATATGGATCGGGTATGAAGGTGTTAGTATGACGTGTTTCATACCCAAGGCCAAAGATTTGACCAAGAATGTGATCCAACAAATACCATTATTCCCTGCAAAGATACAATTCGAATTGTGAAGCCTCCTAGTTCGGTTTGTGCTTTGGTTTGCTCCTGTCATGGGCATTTAACTGTAAGGCCTTTCCACACTCGGTGACGTAAGTAGGCCTCCTATAAACGCATTGAGTTCCCCCCTTCATCTACAACCTCAGCATCGAAACCGCTGAGAGCTATGGCTTTTTGGAAAATCAATACTGACATATATTTTATTCTGAACCAACCCAGGTCCCAAAACAAATGTTGGAGATTTGAAAACTGCATACCTGAGTTTTCTGCATATACTGTTCCAATTCATACGAGGGCTAAAAAAACATATATATGTTTGAATCCTTATGCATTCTTAAAGGCATGTATGAAACATAGCATAACGTGATAAGGAAAACCCATAGCCCTTCACCAAGTTTTGTACTTGACAAAATACTGGGGTTTTTGTACAGAGGCTGTAGATGTATCTATCATCGCATGTTCAGAAATTTGAAAAATGGGGGACATAATGATCCCAACCTTCCAAAGGGTGATACTTTGTCAGAATTTGCCACTAAACGCTCTTCAAAGAATACTACAAGTAGCAAAACCCTAAAACTTGTGCCAGAAATTGATGACTTAAAGAAACAGCATTCACAAACGATGACGATTTTCTTAGTGGAATCATCAAATACATGCAATCTCTGAATTATCCATTTCTGAAGACAATGACTGCATGGCTGGAGCACCTTTAAGCTACAGAAAAAATCATCTGCGGTATCGGAGGAAGAATTGTGTAAACATTGTGTTGACCTGCTCAGAGATGATCCTTTTCTCTGTAGAGAAGGATGATGAATTCACATATGAAGAGTAGCCAAAGGTGCAGTGATAGATGCTTTCCTTTTGCATGTCGAAGGAGGCTCAATTATTCTTTCATGTTGATAAGGTTGCCCTCATAGCAAGTCAATTTTGATGAATTCTGACACATTATTGGAAGTCCTGCCCGCTTTAGATTGCTCGCTGTAACGAACAATGAGACCATTTTACACATCCTCATCTTGGATCTATATTGTGTTTAGGTGTTCAACGAAACATTACAATTTTGAGGAAGGATCATTTGCAGTAGTATTATCACTGTTCTCAACAGTCTTTTCTATTTTTCACAAAGAAAAAAACAGCTGTCTTATATTAAAAATAAAGGCAGTACATATGCGAAGAGATAACCCATAGAGCTATGGCAGATAGTGCCCAATAACCACAAAAGGAAACACAGCAAAAAAAACTATCGTCCCAGAAACAGGGCAACGGGACAGAGGACCCATGAAAAAACAGAGGACAGTGACCGAAATCGATCATCAAACATCGCTGGCAGAAACAAAAATATCAGAGAAAGAAGACCAGAAGGGATCAAAAAACAAGCCATGGTCACCCAACTGCAGATGCCAAAAAAAAACTAAGGTGCACAAACTCTTTTAATAATGATTTTTAATAAATAACATTTAATGTGCATGTAATGAGAAGCAGGGTACCATGTATTTCCTGTTTGTGCTTAGCTATGAACCTCTACTTCTCATTTACAAGCTCATATTAATTAGCTCACCATCCTTAGACCATTCAGTAACATATTTTCATGTTTCACTGTTAATTTAAATTGAAAAACGTATAACAAAATTCAAATTCAAACATCTCTATCATTCAAAAAAAAAAAACTGCATAGTTTTATCACAGATAATATCATCACATGAGAAATTGTCACAAAATGTATTGAAACTCTGAAAATGCCATTACTGAGGCAACGAAAAAGCTTCCAGTCAGTAACATATTTTCATGTTACACTGTTAATTTAAATTGAAAAAGGTATAACAAAATTCAGATTCAAACATCTCATCATTATGCCATAACTGCATAGTTTTATCACAGATAATATCATCACATGAGAAATTGCCACAAGAAGTATTGAAACTCTGAAAATGCCATTACTAAGGCAACAAAAAAGCTTCCAGTCATGCATTATATTGCAGGACGAAGACACTGAAACACAAACAACTGAATGTAGCTCATGAAGACAACGAGACATAAATAACTGAGGTATTGGCGCTTGCCCCTCTAATTCTGTTCATGTCCCTGGCACCAATCCAATAGAGGATCATGTGATGTCTGTCTCTGACATGATCTCCAATTCTTTCTGCTTCAACTGCAGTTGCATGCGTTCATTCTCAAGCTTCATCTTTTCTATTTCCAGCTTCAGCTTCTTCAACTCTCTGTCCTTCTTGCTAGAAATTTTTCTGCCACTTGAACCGCTCCTTTTTCAAGCTCTAATGCTTGGGCTTGACTTTCCACTTTCCGCTTCTTCAACGACAATTGCCTTTGCATCGTTGATGTTCTTGAACTATTTTGTTGCTTCCATTCGGTACTTGCATTATCTTCATCTTCTTCACCATTTTCATCATTCACTGCACCATTTTCATCTTCTTCACCATTTTCATCATTATCTTCATCTGCCGCGATATGTAGCTTGTTTGCCTTGTGATAAGAACACATCTCTTGATAGAATAAGTGCTTGGAACACAGAATTTTCTTTATTTCTTCCTTGGTCTCCTTAGAAATACCATCCACAAAATCCAAGAGAGCAGGATTCTCAACAACCTTTGATGCGTCTTCTCCAAGCAAATCATTCAGTCTCTTAAACTTCTTGTTAAGGTCGTTGAATTTATCTTTACACTGGTCAGGAGATATATGAAATCCTTTCTCCAACATAATTCTTGAAATACAGCTCCACTTAATTCTAGACTTGTTCCGATTCCCGTCCTCATCCACAAAACAAACCACTTGAATCAGAAGCCTCACCATGTCATCTCCCCATTTCAAACGAGGCGACCATATCGTCTCATTATGATGGTCATCACTGCGATCTTCATCCATATAACTGAAACTCTGATGTTGGTGCTGCTGTTGTGAAGGGGTACACACCATCCCATCCATTACACTTTCTTGCTGATGTTGCTGCTGCGGGTCACGCAAGCCCTCCATCCCCTCTGCAAAACAAGTCGTATTGCTAGCTGTGCTATGATCTGCACCCTCACCTCTTCCCTTGAACCAATTGCCCAGGACAGATGGTTATGGTCTCATCTCTCTACCCTTTTACCTCTGCCAAAATGTTAACATAAATCATATACTGCATCTACTGCATTATTTCTATTCAAAACTGAAAATTAGAATTAGCCAACTTACTCTTGTCCATAGACCTGTAGCACATTGCATTCAAGTTTCTCTCAAGACCTTTCTGCTATACATCAAAATTTACAGGGAAAAGGCTATTACAAACCCTTTCAGGCTTCCCTATAACTAACTAAAGATAAACTACTCTGCCAAGGCCATAGTAAACATCATATCACTCCAATCTTCTTATAATTCAAAATATATGTATAAACTCTCAAATTTACCACAATAAACAATTCGCTAACTCCATGGGGATGGTTCTTAATATCAAAACACAGCCAATAACTAAATTACCCACAATAAATACAGCAGTACAGCAACGAAACCGAAAAAAAATAGAAATCACAGCGAATCAATCTTCAGTGTTGCATTTCTCTCATGCATCCACATCAATTCTATTTTGTGCAACTTGAACAAGTTTACATAGAATTTCTAAAAGGGTTACATGTTCATTTCACCTAAGCAATAGATATATTTTTAAGGGCAATTTCAAAATTGACATATATCACAATTTACTTCTAAGGTTGTTTGGTTTATTGATATCCATTTCATAATTTCTAACAAAGCAGAAGAGATTATATACTTTTTTTTATATAAAATTAACAACTCTGCAGTAATCATAATTTTAAAAAATATGGTACAGAGTGTACTAAAAAAACACATAATAAAAAATTAATTCAAAAAACATGGAATTTTACCAAAAATAAATTGAAAGATGAATCTTTTCTTACCTATAGTTTTTTGGACAAATTAATCTTCAATCTTTGGATTCAAACAACCAGAAACAATCAGTGCTTCCTGGAACTTTTATCACAGTGACTGCGATTGACAATGTTTTCCGCTCTGAAAAAAAAGATTGACAATGTTTCTAGAGAGCTCCATCAAATTTATTTATAGCTTATGAGAAAAAACTAATATAAATAAATTTATGTATAAAAATAATTTTTTTCATTTAATAATAGTAACGTAAAAAATAATTTTAATGATAATGATAATTATTGGGGTAGTGGAAGAGATGTACATGAGATTTTTAAAAATAATAATAGTAAAAAATACTAATAGATGGGGGGCAATTTTAGGGGCTAAATTTCACAAATAGGTTAATTTTATATATTTAAAAAAAAATCACTAATTTTCATATTTTTCAAAAAATAATTTGACCAAAATTTATAACATAAAACTAATTTACCTTAAAAATGACCAAAACCTTATAGAGATTATATAAAATCACAAAATATTTAAATACTTTATAAAAATATCACCATTTTATAATTTGTATATTGAAAACTAGTAAGATTGACCTAATATTTATTCCCAAATTCACGGGAATATTTATAAATTATTACTAATTATTACATTAGTACATGATATGCTTAATTATTAGAAAAGTAGAATATATACATATATATATGGGTTAGCCGGGGGATGTATAATTACTTTTGTTTATGTTAAAATATTTGTGACAACTTCATTAAGGATAACTAGTTGTTAACTAGTTAAAAGACATTTTTTTATTATTGTTTAAGGAAAATACTGGAATTACTTTTATTGTTTGAAAAGTTATTTTCACATGTAAGTATTTATGAGTAAAAAATAAATATTTTCACTTAATAATAGTAACATAAAAAATAATTTTAATGATAATGATAATTATTGGGGTAGTGGAAGAGATGTACATGAGATTTTAAAAAATAATAATAGTAAAAAATACTAATAGATGGGGCAATTTTTAGGGGCTAAATTTCACAAATAAGTTAATTTTATATATTTATCACTAATTTTCATATTTTTTCAAAAATAATTTGACCAAAATTTATAAAATAAAACTAATTTACCTTAAAAAATGACCAAAACATTATAGAGATTATATAAAAATCACAAAATATTTAAATACTTCATAAAAATATCACCATTTCATAATTTGTATATTGAAAACTAGTAAGATTGACCTAATCTTTATTCACGACTTCGGGAATATTTATAAATTATTACTAATTATTACATCAGTACATGATATGCTTAATTATTAGAATATATATATATATATATATATATATATATATATATATATATATATATATATATATATATATATATATATATATGGGTTAGCCAAGGGATGTTTAATTACTTTTGTTTATGTTAAAATATATGGTTTTTAAAAAATGTGTAGTCTCGTATTCATGTTAATATAAACGAAATAGCATTATTCATCATAATCTAGCTATGTAGTTTCAATCAAGATTGTTTGTTGTTTTGTGACAGCTTCAGTAAGGATAACTAGTTGGATGTTTAATTACTTTTGTTTATGTTAAAATATATGGTTTTTAAAAATGTGTAGTCTGTATTCATGTTAATATAAACGAAATAGCATTATTCATCATAATCTAGCTATGTAGTTTCAATCAAGATTGTTTGTTGTTTTGTGACAAACTTTTCAGAAGGATAACTAGTTGTTAACTAGTTAAAAGACATTTTTTTATTATTGTTTAAGGAAAATATTGGAATTACTTTTATTGTTTGAAAAGTTATTTTCAAAAGTAAGTATTTATGAGTAATAAATCACTTAAGATAGTTAACTTCACAAAAAGTGAAAGCCGATGGTAAATGTTTCCAAGAACTCGGAAAGTGGTTGGGGACAGCTGGAAACAGCTACTCGCTTCCTTTGGGGATAAGAGATCGATCTCGGTGAGGAGCAGGGTTCTGTTCCTTGTGGAAGGAAGAGTGTGGAATTTTCCGTAGCTGGTAGAGACCAAAGTGGAAAACACTCAAGCAATCCCGAAAAATAATTTCTTGTCGAATCGAATCGCGTCCCGAGGTCACAACGAGAAATTTCCATCGTCAACCCGTACCATCCAGGATCGGAGCTCTGGGGCAAGAGGAGGACGAATCGCCTCTCTTGAAGGTTGGGAGGACCACAACTAAAATATAAAGAATTCGGATAAGTAAACCGTATTGTTTCGTAAATAAGTTTATGATAATGATGTTCTATGTATGTACATGTATTTATCAATTAGTGGTGTAAATCGTATATAAACCTAGACAAAGTGTTGAACAGAAATTATGTTAAAGAGATGGACCGGTTATTGTTTTCATTAACTTTGTAGGATAAAACAAAAGTAGGAAAATGTTATGCATTGTTTTACGACTTTATTAAAGATATCAGTATTTAGTGAAAGAAAGTAAATGATTATAACTCGAATAATAAGCCCGGAATAGGAGATGTAGCATGCATCTTGATTTTTTTTTAAACAAAAATATTAGTAGAAGAAAAAAAGATGTTTGTCAACAAGAAGGAGGGTCTTGCAAAATATCAAAACAAGAAACATGACGAAACCCTCAGTGTTATTCATAAAATATACACAAATAGTATATACCGTAGTTTAAAAAAAGAAAAAAAAGAAAAGCAGACCATAAATGAATGCATGAGCTACACACTCATAAGAATTCCATCCAGGACTTTTATATTTCCTTAAGAATCAAGCAGTCAGTCGGACAAGGGTTCGGGTGAAAACCCAATCCCAATGTCTAGTCACCTCTCGTAAAAAAATGTTCTATACTCCCTGGACAGAAAGTGATTCGGTGGTCTCGAACACTCCGAGAGCCAATACAAAATTCCGCACGAGAACCTCAACCATGAATGTATATGGAGAAATATTTTTATAGATTTATCAAGAAAACAAACTAAGAATAATCAAGTAAAGATTGTAATGAGGAATTCCTTATACTCACATAACAAGAATAGCGGGGAAAAACTTTATCTTTGTCAACAAGAAAGAAAAAGGATTGAACTTCCCTTATTATAACCTCGACCCAAAATCGTATAGCAAGGAAATAAACCCGAATGCATTTTTATTTGATATATAGAAGTGCAGTGAGCAAATAACAACATATAGAAGGAAAATACAAGACAAAACCGACGTTCTGCTAACCCATAAAGAAAGTGAAGCTATGTGAATAGATCGTAGTAGCAAAATCAATATCTAATCAATCGGAAAATTTAAACCATATTGGTTACACTCAGAAAACTATAAGAACTGTAATATTCACTTCAAAGGTTTAAATTCTCAATGAAGAACCACTTAAACTTTACAAGGTTTCACAAGAGTGAAAGACATAGTCGAATACCCTAACTATACTACAATAATGTTCTCTAGAGGAATAATAAACCCTGAAATAGATTTGAAGTCTCCCCTGTTCGGAAGCCGAGGTAATGCATGTGGAGTTAAACACATAGGCCATTTGAGCAAAATCTCTCGTAGCATACCTAGAAGGATTCCGAGCGGAATAGTTTAGAACCCGAGTAAAATTGGATTTAGCAAATTGACGTTTTCGCGAGGGAGATTGCCAAGAAATTTTAAGAGTATACTCGCACAAGACAAAAGGATTATAAACTAGGTGTAAATAGTAACGAAAACTCATTCAAGATTACTACTTAGTAAGGTCTGAAAATGAATAGAAATGTTTGAAGAAAAGTTATACCCGTAAGAAGAAGAACTCCACTTCTCCTACAAAGGTTGGCTATATATTAATCCTGAGAGCCTGTGAGACACTTGGCTCGAGACTGAAAAATTGTGAAGAAAATATGAACGGAAAACGTAGATTTGCATATAGAAAATAAATGTTACCTTAACGTGTAGAGATGAAAAATTAACGGGATAGAGCCGGACTTTAAACTGCCATCTGGTAGCGCGGATACTAACTAGATGATGAGGGTGAATGTTGGAACCCCTCGGTCTCTCATAGGTTGAGGTTTTATTCTCTACGACAAACCGATAAACCACCAGAAAGCAAAACCCTCAATCGGGCAAGTTCGACCCAAGTAGAAAGGAATCGAGCACAGAAGCGACGACGATATGAATGACGGCTAGGGTTGGCGTGGAGATCCATGCGAAATTGTCCCACCGGATTCTAATCCATTGATTTCCTTAGAATCAACGATGGAGAATGAGGAGAGTACCATGTAAAATTGCGGAAAATCTAGAAGAGATCCTATACCTATCGCGTGTTTTTAATGGTCGGGTACTTGGCAATTAACACTCTAATCTTAAATCGTGGCTTGACGGATCTCGGGAAGATCCAAAAATTCGATGTAACCGATGTGGCGGTAAAACTTAGCGAAAGCTTATTCTATATATATATATATATATATATATATATATATATATATATAGCTAAGGTATTATCTTACCAAAGAATTATATTTATAAATTTATGCATGTATTAATGGAGGTCTCTGGGGTAGACTGACAGTGAAAAAATTATCAAGTCTATAAATGCTAAAAACTAAAAGACATTTCTATTAAAAGCTAGGGAGTGGAATGGTAAATAAGGTGATAAAAGATTTTATTCATGAGAAGATGGTAAGCTTAGGATGAGAATAAATTATGTAGGTTATGATTAGTAAATTTTTTTTTATCTCTTATATGTATGAGTGTGACAAGTGGTATCAAAGCCGCGTTCATGTGCTGGGACCCGAAGGGTCATCTAACGTTAAATCTATGTGTGTATTGATGCATAGAGAGAGTTTAGAAACATCATGAGAAGATGAATGACACACAGAAACCCCCCAAGACACCCAGGAACCCCAAACTCAACCGAGTGATGGACCCGAAATGTGGGTTTAGTTAAGTGTCGATCAACATCAACAAACTAGTAGATCAGCTGGAGGAACAACAACACAAACCAGCTTCCCGTTGAATATGGTACAACAACCGCAAGAGGAAATGGTGCGTGTTCGAAAAAGATAACGAACAATTACATGCAAGAGTAGGAAAAGATATTAAAGAGCTTGTACGAACAAGAAAAACCAAGAAGTGGAACATCCAAGTGCGACGAGGGGCACGTAAGAAGAAGATGAAGCGAGAAAATAAGAAACAACACCACGTAGTAGAGAAAGAAGCCCATCCAGTACGAAGCAATAACAAAAATTATAATGAGGCGAGAATTTGGCAATTTGTCAGGAACAACAAGAGGTTAAGCAGCGAAATTAGAGCCTCGTGGGGGATTTAGTAAAATAAAACCACCAACATTTGATGGTGAGGTGAGGAGGTGGTAGAGGCATGGTTAATAAACAAGAAACAAAGTATTTTCAGGTGTATGAATATAACAACAATGGTTAATAAATGGATTCAACACCTTGAAAACCCTTTTTGGGACGCTAAAATTCTATAGATTAAACAACTTAAAGTCAAAATTTTAAAAATATCTCCCGTAATTTGGTTAAAATTAACCATAAAAATGCTACTGAAAAAATCTTATTTCATCTATAAATTCCACTACACACATATGCCAAATTTTAAAGGATGAAAGTCTATTTGGAAGTGTAGAAATTTTGACAAATCTAACTAGTTCCTAACACAAAAATTATGAATTATGACATGTGTTAGGTGATATTTTTATAATGTATTTAAATTTCTAATGATTTTATATAATCTATATTAAATTTTGTCGCATTTTTTAAGGTAAAACAATTTTATGTTTATAAAATTTGGGTGAATCATTTTTTAAAAAATATGGGAACAAACAATATAGAAAATTGGCTTTGGTGCTAACTTATAGAAGAAATGACCCTTTTCACCAAAATCGTGCTATATAATTTCAAGTAAGAATGTGATTTTGTTATTTAAAATAAAATTTTGAATACATAAATGGATTCAACACACTAGAAAAACTAGGGGCACTAGAATTATACAAATTAAACAATTTAAACTCAAGTTTTTAAAAATCTCCTTCATATTTTGATTAAAATTAACCTTAAAAAAATGTAGTGAAAAAGGTCATTTATTCTATAAGTTAGACTACACACAGTCTAACTTATAGACAAAATGACCCATTTCACAACATTTTTTCTAGTTAATTTTAATCAAAATCCTACAAATATTTTTAAAAACTTTAATTTAAAATTTTGAATCTCCATAATTTGAGTGCTCCAGGGACTTTTCATGGTGTTGAATCTATTTATACATTAAAAAATGTACTTTAATCAACACAAAAATCTTGAATGTTTATTGTCAAATTTTGGTGAATTTTGGTGGAAAAGCTATTTCCTCGATAAATTACACTAAAAAAACTAAATGTTATCATTTTTATATAATAAAATATCATTATTATTAAAGTTAAATTTAGGCTACAATTCCTATTTATATATTAAAATATCATTATCATTAAAATTAAGTTAGTTAAAAAAAAAAATTGAAATTTAAATAATATGTTGTTAGTTAAAAAAGGAAATGAAATTTAAATAATATGCTATTATTGTCACAGTGAAAAAAACTCATTTTTTTTCCATATATCATGGTAGTCAAAAGAATGAATGTTATCATTTTTATATAATAAAATATCATATCATTAAAGTTAAAGTTAAATTACTATTCATATTTAAATAATAAAATCCCATTATCATTAACAAATAATTTAATTTACATGTCTCTTTAGGTCTATATTAGTTTTTCTTATAAATTACAAGTTTTCTAGAGCTCTATAGAGCCATTGCTAATTACAAAGTCAACTGTGATAAAGGTTCCAACAAGCAAAGATTGATTGAAGCCAAAGATTGAAGATTAAATTTATTCAAATACAACTCAAAGTCCAAAAGCTATAAGTAAGAAAAATTTATCTATAAATATTTTATTATTAATTGTAAATACAAACATTTTGAGTAAAATTTCGTTCTTTTGAATTAGTTTTTATTATGTATTCTTTCTATTTAATAGATTTTTATCCAACAATTTAGTTAAATGTATTGAATTAGAGGTCATTATTAGCCATCCATTAAAAATAAAAAAATCTATATAAGAATATAAGATAGGTTAAATATTGAGATTAATTGATAATACTATGTGCACCATATTTTGATTTTCCCTTCCGCATCGTATTTTAGGATTATGCGAATTATGCAGAGTTGTCAGCATTCTATATAAAGAGTGTGTATGATCTCTTGTGCTTTATACCGAATATGTAAAATAGATATCAAAGAAAGCAAACATTAGAAGTAAATTGTATATAACTTAAGTTGTCTAATTCTTAGTAGTCACTTAGTTACCCAAAGGACTACAGTCACATTAAAGTTGTATATCAAGTGGCAAGTGTTAAATCAAATTAGGCCGAAAAGAGAAAAGGTGGTAGAAGCTACATGAAAGAGCTGAAACCAATGGATAAATAGCACTAAGTGATGAAAGGCGGAACAATAGTGAACATCTAACACAAAGGTAATAGACGGGTTACATGTCAACTCATATATTGGAAAAAGTCTGACAGAGCACAACATACTATAAGTCCAGCCAAGCCGTGGGGAAGGGATGCAGGCCCTTACCCCCGCTATCTCCCACACGTGGCATGGTAAGACTTCACCAGAGATGAACCATGGCGGGCGTGCCGCGGACGCCGTCTCGTGGCGAAGCAGGCTCCGCTTGTGTGAGGAAGATAAGTGGTGGTCCCAAAGGGGAAGTCCAAGAGTTAAAGATTGGATAGCGCATATGGAATAAATCTGCAAGGTAAGTCTATTAGGACAACCTAGTACCAAGGCCCGTACCAGCCTTTAACCCGAGCGAGGCGCTCACCTACACCCCGATTTACCCAATCCCCACGCTTTCGCCACGTGTCTCAAAGGTTTCAACCTACGACACTTGCCCTCTCGTTCTTTACATTTTCACCTTAACCTGGAACAGTCTCCCGAATGGTAAAAACTCCCCGTATTTCTCTCTGTAAATCATTTGTAGTTTTCTACTATGAATACCAAGTAGTAAAGAACGCCGGTCATTCAATTAATCGTCACGGTTCCCCGTCGCTTCCTGCATTGTCACCTCTGCCGGTGTATCCATTTTCCGTTTTTTTTTTCATTGTTTTTCCCTTTCTCTCTTTTTTCAATTGTTGAATAACCGCCATGGGAGAACGCCAAGAAGAATGAATCCAACCCCAACACAGTCAATGGAACTCTCGTTTTGAACCCCTTCAGGACTTACAGGCGGGTATCTCAGACCAAATAATTCCTTCTAATATGCTTCAGTATCAAACCCCTGTCTGCTGGCCGCCAATCAAAAAGTGCTTCCACCGTTTCCGAGTTGTCGCGCTTCCGCTCTATCACCACATTAATTCCCCCTCAGTTCCATTCCAGGTCATTTGTTGTCCGGGGCTCGTGAGATTCCTATTATTCCGTTTATCTGGATGCTTTCATTTCTCCTCGTGTAACATAATTTTTTCCTTTCTCCCGATATTATAAGGCAAAGCCTCCGTTTCCTTCCAGCTGAGTGCCGGTTTCCTGGGCCTCTGCTAAGAGAACTGTCACATGCTGACAACCATTGAGAGTCACTGCCTTCATAGCTGCCATAACGTTGATCGTGATCGTCCTACTCCGTTGGAGCCTTTCCCATTGAGTCCTGCTGAATGACAGTCCACCAGCCACCTCATTGCCGGCCTCCGGAGTAGGGACCCCGTTTACATTTCTTCGCATATTTCGATTTTGTGGCTTATGATACGTAATGGAGTTACACTGATATTCCAGTGCTCTGCCTTACCATCCGGACTCCAATTTAGAGCTGTTCTACAACGGTGCTCTCTTTCTTTGCTCAAGCAGGTTCTAATTTCCTTCCTGCCCAAAGATGCGACAAGCTTAGCCCATTTGGGACACAGATGGTCTAGAATTCCTACTTGCCACGACCGGAATTAATTGCTCGTCGGCTTGCCTAGGGGGGAAGGCTATGTCATCTCTGAATACCCTTCACGTCCGGCTGTCATACCATCATTCACGCCGACGTGGCTCTGTGGTTTCTCTGTAGATGAAGCGTCATTACAGGGTCAAGGCCAGCAAAACGGCCATTTGTCTCACTGCAGAGGAGTATACCGAAATCCGTGTCTATGGAGCCGAGGTAGCCCCTTCCAGCCTCCCGCCTTTCCTCTGGGCCCGACGAGCTCCGCCTGAGTACATCCGGCAAGCCCTCAAGGCTCACGCCATTTCACCCCGCTAAGAAAGGCACTCAAGCTTCCTCGACACATTGGCCCCTTTGTTGAAAATTCTGATGTCTCCCAATTGCTGAAAACAGTGCACATGGACTCCAGACAGGTAGATGGCTGGTGACCCACGGAAATTATCTCAAATAAAAGAAAGAGAAATCAGGTTCGCGCCTCCTACATTCATGAGTCCAGCCACTGAGTGAGGCTAATCTTGAAACCGCCTATAAGCTGCAGATGGAGACGAACTCGTCCGCTACAGAGGAGAAGAAGAAGAAGTTAATAAAGGGGGCAATGAGCAAGAATCAAGAAGGACTGAGCAATCACCAACGGTGCGAAGGTGGCCACTAGTGAAGCTGAGTCATCTGGGAAGGGAGCGATGAGCTCACAAATTGAATTGATAAAGGCAAGGTGAATAGTGGTTCTAAGAGACAATGCTACTTCCTGACTACACCGAAGTCACTCAAAGGCTATCACGAACCTCCTCCTTCCAAGACAGCAGAAAGGGAGCCGACCAATAAAACCGTCCGAGACAAATGCAGTCAACTAGGAGGTTTCGCGGAGAAATATCACACTGCATTCCGCTCTCTCTGTTAATGCAGACCAAGACTGTACTTTCGCACCCAGGCTGTCCCGACCACCTGTACTGCTCCTAGCTACAAGTTTGAATCATCGTCGACATGAAGAAGGTTCCGGTATCAGGACTCAATGGACCTGGCTCTGTACAATCATGATGATGAAAGATGTTTCTCGCAGATCACCCTTGACCTAAGGAAGATGAGCAATATCACAACCCGAGTAACTTATTCCGCACGTAGTGTCAGCTACACCATATCAGCAATGGCCTTAAAGAGTGATGGTACCCGTACTAAGGGAGGGAAGGGAAATGCAAGATGTATTAATAGCCAAGTTGGAGAAGGACATTTCAAATACAAGGAACGGCCTCCGGGCATACCGCCTTCACATCCGCATTTAATCGATGAATCGGTGCAGGTAGTAGGAGGAGAAAAACGAGCCGATTGCCGTGCTTTCCGCAGAGTAGGAGAGAAAGAAAAATGGTCAAAAGAATTGAAGAACCGGAGATGCAGCTTACCGAGGGCCGCAGTTCACTGGATACGCACAAACTTGTCATGTACCAAACATCAAGTGTATGTTCATGAATGTTGTTAATTTATCCATAGCCATACCAGATAGAAGTGTTGTAGCGTACAACACGTTCTGTTAAAAGGTGGTAGAGTCGAGGCGCCCACAGTGCTAGCGTAGCAATTGATACAGCAAAGAGAAGTGGAGGAAGGAAAGACTTCAACCGAGCAAAGAATGTGATTATTTCCGAATTGAAGAGTAAAGCTGAGAAACCGTCCCGTGAGGCCAGGAGCTTGATCTGCCGATAATCACAGCAAGATCGAGTAGTTGGGAGTTTTTGACAATGATAGGTGAACTCAAGTCCACCCTTCCATATCTTAATAGAAGGTTGCGGAGGCCGGGGATAATCACAACAGAGCTCGACATGCCGGAATTTATATTTCTTTTCTCTATACACCGAGAGCAAATGACGTGGTAAAACATGGCATTCTCAAATTTGCCGAGGAAAATCAATGAATGTCGGAAAATTATAGAGAAAGAGGAGGTCGATTGTTTTCTCAAGGTTTCAAATCAGGTCGGTATATCAGGGAACATTTCAACAAGTGGAATCAGTCCACCATCAGCTGCCTCTCCCTTCATGTTAGAACAACGTCTGCCATACTCATGCACCCCGACAATACACAGCGACTTCAGGGGCAGTAGCGGGACCGCCGTATCTTCGTATGGGCAGCAGAATCAAATTTAAGGGCTATTACCATCATCACAAATTTCAGAAGGAAAGCTTTCTAGTCTCCTCCATATGATCGTGTATCTAATAAATACCCATGCAGACATCCACACACCTTCACAGGCATTGTCAGTGTGGGAGACTCCCCATGCCTGTCCTAACCGCAAAGCCGGAGGTTGACACGCTTCCCGACTCAAAGATCCTAGTCCTTCCACCGATGTGCCTCCTCCGCCGTCTACTACAAAATTTCGACCCAACAAAGATATGCTTGTCTCATGCTTTATCTGACATGGTCCAACGTCTTACTTTCATTCCGCTATGTTTTGTTTAGTCTTCCAGGAAAGGTTTTCTCCACTCTTGCATTTTTACTTTTACATTGAACAATGATCTACATTTTGGTTTTAAGTTTGGCCCGGGCTCCGTTACGCATGATGGAAGGGTTGTTTTCCCCATCATGCCATTTTGTGGTTTTGACAATGACTGCTAACAATTTTGTTCACGCGAGAGAGATATTAAAAAATATCTTCTCGCCGAAAGCGTAAGAGATCCTATATAATACAAAAAAAGAAGAAAACAAGGTTCCATTTCTTCGTAAAAATTGATTGTGTAAGAATTGCAGTGTATGTTTTGTAAAAGCTCGTATATCATTTCCAAAGAGTCTGGGTCTCAATAATAAGAAGTTTCATCTTTAGTAAGGATTCTGACATGGTTGTATGGTAGTGTGTGTTCCTTTCATTGTTCATTTCATCTATGCTCATGTCTCTTGTATTACATCCTCGAATGCTAGGTAAATTTTTCGCCTTTTGATATGAACTTATCGTGTTGATACTTATATCGGCAAGATGGTTTGATAATTTTAAATGGTTCGGAGTAATATATTGTTCCACCTCGTGATTTCACTGTATTTCTACTATGTTGGTTGTATTGAAATGTTATCGTACGGGAGTTCTGTATGTATGGATTCTTAGATATTTAAGCCCAATGTATGCCATGAAGCTCTTCTTAATATCATTTATTTGACAATGATATCTCCTTCCCCTCATTGCATATCCTCCGCAATCGTTTACATATACCTTCTCTCCGCCATACGTAACCTGGCCCGGATTATGGTGACTCGTCTTAAAATTGTCCGATGCAAAAGAGTATTCGAATATTAACATTTCATTTGTTCAAGAAAGTTATTCCAAATAATTTCCAAACTGTCCGGGGGTTTCGGGTTCCATTTTAGTCTATTCTCCGTTTCAAAGGAAGTAGTGTAAGAGTCATTAATGCTAAGGGATGAAACGTTGTCTTAAATATCCTCGCCTTTACACCTCATAAGATGTCCTAGGTATCAGTCTATAACAACTCTAGATCGCCTAGGGAGTTACAACATCTTTCGGGCGCTCGCTCGCCGGGGACCGAAGTTGAAGAAATTTAAGTCCCCGGCCTTCTACAACTCGGTCCACTCTTCTGCTTAGGTGAGCACGAAGAGCTGTGAGTTGTATACCTCACCTTGGCGACTCCACATTCATATTTCAGATAACATATTTGCAAATTCCGGCTCCCGTAAGCCACACCTAAGGTCGATATCCTTTACCAAGGACAATCTCTCCGCGTCCGACCTGAGCGACCCTCATAGAAGAGGTCGTGGAGAGAAAAGACCACTACTCATACCCATTCCCGAGTTTTCCCTTGAAAACTTTCCATTCCCGCCCCTCCCTCTTCCTTGCCCCCAAATACAAAGCTCTAACCCCGCGTTATAAGAGGATACTGCTATTACTCCGATAGCCCCCAATGAGAAGGTACCGTATCAAAGACGAAGTTTAGTCTAGTTATACTCCACATTATTCTTTCACTTCCTACCCCCGATTCCCTCGTGCATGTTGATGAACCTTTCAAGCAATGGGTATTGAATTCATAGGTAGGATCCACCCACCTCCAAAGGGGCAGCACAAATGGATTTTGGATCACAGCGTATTACTTCACTAAGTGTGGAGGCCATCCCCGCACGAAATGCCACAGATACAAATGGGTCATGAAATCTAGAAGAGAACATCATCTCTCAAGGTTTGGATGTCCCGCTTTAATAGTCACGTACAATGCCTGCTTTCAAATCTCGCTAAGATGGTGAATTTCTCGTCAACAATACAACATCATCAATACCTACGCCTTACTACCCCCAAGGCAATGGTCTTGCCGAGTCATCTAACAAAACGCCGTGTCGACACCGAAGAAGACAATAAATGGGAACCGAGAAATTGGGACACTCAATCAAGTTTCGCTCTATGGGCAACAAAGATAACCGCAGGGGTATAACAAAGGAAAGTGTCCCTCTTTATGAACTAGTATACGTGCGAGCGCCTGTATTCCCCATACACAAGCTATTTTCCTACCTGTACTGCTTCTATGCAGAGACTCGTGAAGAAGCAGATGGCATGGATCAAGAATCAACGCTGATCGAATCGGGAAGAAACGCGTATTCGTGAACCAGAGGTCGGTGGACTATCGAGAGGATGAAATAATTGTTTGACCGCACACAAAAGATAGGAAGCCAGGATTTAGTTCTCGTGTGGGATGTACGCGTAGCCGACAAGGGCAACATGGTACTGACCCCTTTGCCTCTGGCCCCTTCAAGATTGCAGAGCAGTAGGGAGGAAACAATACGTTTGCCGGAGAATTTGCTGTGGGGACTGCTGGAAGCCCCGCTGAACGGCAATTCCTCAAACCATATTTCCACTCAAGAAGGCTGAAAAGCCTGACTGTATTATATTGTATATTAGTTGTTGTTTTTCGTTTGCTTATCATGCATTATGCATATGTCATGAAGATCTCAGACAGGCGTAGCCTAGAAACTAAAAAGTGTTGTCCAAAGAAGATCTACAGCGACCATAGAGTTCACACGTTCGAGGACAAACGCTCGTCCCTGTGGAGCCAATGTTGTTCAATCTTAGCAATAGCCACTAAGTACCTAAAGGACGAATACTGTGTCACATTAAAGTTGTATATCATGGCAAGTGTTAAATCAAATCAGCTCTAAAGAGAAAAGGTGGTGAAGCGCACATATATTGAAACCAATGGATAAATAGCACTATGATGAAAGGCGGAACAATAGTGAACATCTAATACAAAGGTAATGAAGACGTGGCGTTACATGTCAACTCATATATTGGAAAGGCCTGATTATACATAACAACATACGTAGTAAGTCCGAGGGTCAAGCCGTGGGGAAGGGACGAGGCCCCACTCTCGCTGACTTCCGACACGTGGCATGGTAAGACTTCACGTTGCAGATAGAACGATAAGGATAGGTGGCCCGGCAGGATCGCCGTCTCCCGTGGCGGAGTTAAGGTGGCCCAAGGCAGTGAGGAAGATAAGTAGGTCCCAAGAAAGGGGAAGTCCTTCAAGATAAAGATCGATAGCCATATGGAAATAACGGTAAGGTAAGTCTATTAGGATGCCTAGTACTAAGGGCCCTGTATCAGCCTTTGACCACTTCCAGGCGCTCACCTACACCCCGATTTACCCAATCCCCACGCGCCACGTGTTCCGTTGCCGTGTCCTTACGACACTTGCCCTCTGCTCTCTTACATTTTCACCTTTTAACCTAAATGTTCCCCCAAATGGTAAAACTCCCGTATTTCCCTCTGTAAATCATTTCAGTAGTTTTACTATTAATACCAAGTAGGGAAGAACGTGGTTTGTCCATAAGCCACCGTCACGGTTCCCCTCGTCGCTTTCCCAAGCATTGTCACCCTCTTCGGTGTAATCCATTTTCCGTTTTTTTTCATTGTTTTTCCCTCTTTCTCCGAATTGCTGAATAACCGCTATGGGGAGAGGAACGCCCAAGAAGAACGAACCCGAAACTCCCCTACCCACGAGTCACGGAACCCCCCTCGGTTTTGAACCCTCCAGGACTTTACGTGTGCGGGTATCTCGTGACCCGAAATACCCTTTCGACATACTATATCAAACCCCTCACTGCTTGGCCGCCACCGAGAAAGTGCCGACCGTTTCCGAGTTGTCGCGTCTCCGGCTTCTATCACCACATTACCCCAAGTCCATCTCCGTGTCGATTTTATTACACCGTCTCCGGAGACTCTACGATTCACATCGGGATGCTTTCTATTTCTCCTCGTGGTAACATAATTTTTCCCTTTCTCCCCGATATTATAAGGCGTGCTCTCCGTTTCCTTCAAATATGCTCACTTC
Organism: Pinus albicaulis; assembly: GCA_034641835.2. Classification (NCBI taxonomy): domain Eukaryota; kingdom Viridiplantae; phylum Streptophyta; class Pinopsida; order Pinales; family Pinaceae; genus Pinus; species Pinus albicaulis. The sequence continues at coordinate 78,645 of JAXQQM020067123.1, read as the reverse complement.
CGCCAAAGATGAAATCTGCTCACGCTTAATAACCGAAGCCGAGGGAAGCCCGCCGTGCCTTCATAGGCCGGCCATAATCATGGATCGTGCGACGTCCACTGGGTTGAGCCTTTCCATTGAGTCTCGTTTAATAAAGAAGTCCGACCCGCCTGCCTCATTGCCGGCCTTCCGGAGAGGGACCCCGAAGACATTTCTTCGCATGTGCGTCTGATTTTGCATGCAGATACGTAATGGAGTTACACCGGATATTCCGGTGTTTCGCTTACCATCCCACCCAATTTCGGAGCTAGCCAAGGAACGAAAGTTTCGCTTTTGTTCGTTGGTGTTCTACCTCTTCCCGTTCCAAAGATGCGGACAAGCGAATCATCCGGGGCCGGACAGATGTACTGAGAATTCCTGGGTTTCAAAGCGTCTTCGACCGGAATTACTCGTTCGCTCGCCTGGCTCTGTGGGGAAGGTTGGCGTCAATTTCGTGAATACCTTCATGTCCATCGCCTATACCATCATTCACGACGTGCCTTCCCTAGGTTTTCCCAGAGATGAAGCGTCAAGCTGTTGCAGCCGGGAAGTACCAAGCAGACCGGCGATTGGTTCCTATCAGAGGAGTATACGTAAATCCGTGTCTATGGAGCCGAGGTAGCCCCTGCTCCCAAATTTTCCCCTTCGTCCGACGCAGTCTACGCCTGAGTACATCCCAAGTTCATAGCCGACTGTACTCTTCATTTGCCCCGCTAAGAAAGGCTACATTCAAGCTTCCCGACAATATTGGCCCCTTTGTTGTAAATTCTAGATATGCCCTCCCAATTGTTGAAAAAATGTTGCGTAACATGGACTCGAGATTAGGGGAGAGATGGGTTTATGACCCACTAGAAATTATCTCAAATAAAGAAAGAGAAACAGGTTCATACTTCCACATTCATGAGTCCAGCCATTTCTCGGGAGGAGGCCAATCTTGAAGTCCCGCCTATGTTTTCGCATGGAGACTCGACTCGTCACAGGAGGAGAAGAAGAAGAAGTTAATAAAGAGGGCAAATGAGCAAGAAACTGGCACATCTCGGAGCACCACCACCCAAAAGGCAAGGTGGCCACTATAAGCCGAGGTCATCGGGGAAGGGATAATTTTGGAGTTCCCTACTAAAATTCCTGGGAATTTGATAAAGGCAAGGCAGAATAGTGGTTCTAAGAGACAAGGTTCTCCGACTACACCGAAGTCACTGTGCCAGGGCCTGCCGAACCTCCTCCTTCCAAGACAGCAGGACACCAATAAAACCGTCCGAGACAAATACAGTATCGAACTAGGAGGTTTCGTGGAGAAATATCACACCGTACCCTCTCGCCGCCTCTAATGCAGACACCGAAGACCTGCAATTTCTATGACCGAGGCTATCCCGGACCCAAATCTCGACGTTCCTAGCTACAAGGTGCTTGAATTGGTTGGTCGACATGAAGAAGGTTCCGGCACAGAGATCTCGACGACCCTGCCTGCACAATCCGTGATACGCATGAAAAGATAAGCTTTCGCGCATCACCCTTGACCTAAGGAAGACAGAAAGCAGAAATACGACAACCTCGAGCAAATATTATCTGCACCGAGTGCTCAGCCGTACAACGCACATCGTGTGCGCGTCCTTAAAGAGCGTAATAAAAATTCGACGAAGGAGGGAAGGGAAATGCAAGCGTACACAGCCAAGCTGGAGAAGGACATTTGCCGCTAAGAAATCTGCCCGCATACCGCCTTCACATCCGTACGTACCGATGAACCGGTGCAGAGAGAAACGAGCTGATTGCCAGTCAGAGAGAGAGGAGAAAGAAAATGTCAAAAGAATCTGAAGAACTGAGAGCGCAGCTACCAGCCGCAGTTCATTGATACGCATGTTTGTCATGCAAATTCTGGAAGACATCAAGTGGGACAAGCTCAAAGAACAAGACAACTATCCACAACATGGCTGAGATAGAAGTGTTGGGGAAGGCATAACAAATGTACTAAGCAAAAGGTGGTAGGAGTTTGGAGGGTGCCCGGCTGAAAGGCCAGAGTAATTGATGGCTGCATAAAGAGAGCGGAGAAGGAAAGACTTCAACCGAGCGTGCAACAGACATGGCCGAATCAAGAGTAAGTTGAAGGAAACTCACCGCTAAGTAGTGGAGGCCGAGCTTGATCCGGTCGACATAACGCGCATCCAGCAAAGGGGAGTTTGACAATGATAGTAATCAAGTCCACCTTCCATATCTGGACAGAGAAGGTTACAGAGGCTGTATAACTGCCACAGAGCTCCACACAACTATATTTTTCTCTATACACCGGAGAGCAACGACGTGGTAAAACATGGCATTCAGCCTGCTTGGCTGAGGGAAATCAACAATGTCGGTAAATTATAGAGAAAGAGGAGGCCTGACATGTACTGGCTGCTCTCCAATGTGCTCAGACATTGTGGAAAATTTCAACAAGGTGTGGAACGAAATCATCACCGCCTGGCCTCCCGTGGGAAACCAAACGCCCCCGCTTATACCTATGCACCCCGGGACAATACATACACTCTAGGGTGAAAGGGATCTGGGCTGATCTTCCCGATGGGCAAAGGAACTCCGCCTAAGGCTACAACATCATCGCTACCTGCAGGTGAGCTTAGCCCTCCATACATCTGTGGTCACTCCCACCCATGCAGACATCCACACCTTCTAAGAGGCATTTACTGTGGTAGAGACTCAGAGATGTCGTAACCGAACCCGTAAAGCCGCCGGAGGGACATGCTCTCATCAAATATCTTGTCCTTCCACCATGGCTCTCCTCCAGCCGTTCTTACTACAAATTTCGACCTAACAAAGATACATACATAGACTCGTTGTTTATCTATGACATGGCCTGAACGGCCTTTACTGGCCCGGCTTATGTTTTGTTTAAATTTCCGAGTGGGTATTTTTCCTCCCACTTTGCATTTACTTACATTGAACAATGATCTACATTTTGGTTTTAAGTTTGGGTCTTGGTATGTTAATGATGATGGTGTTGCTGTTTTCCTGTAATGAAGCATTTGTAATGGCAATGATCATAATTTGTTCACGCGAGAGATATTTAAAATATCTTCTCATTTAGTATGTATATATTCTATATAATACAGAAAAAAGAAGAAAATAAAGGCTCCATTTTCTGTAAAATTGATTGTGTAAGTACTCTGTGTATGTTTTGTGTGCCTAGAGACGTTCTAAGAGCTCATGGGTCTCACACAAGAAGTCATCTGGGCAGACTCTATATACAGGTAGGAAGGGGAAGCCCTCATTGCTCATTTCATTCATACCATGTCTCTTGTATTACATCCTGGAATACAGTGTCTTTCTGTTTTGATATGAATTTATCGTGTTGATACTAGGTCAGAGGAAGTGGCTGATATTTTAAATGGCCTGAGTAATATATTGTTCCACCTGTGATTTCACTCGTATTTCTACTATGTTGGTTGCATGAAATGTTAAGGACTTGAGTTCTTGGTACAAGTGATCTAGATATTTAAGCCCAATACAAGCAGAAGCTCTTTCTTAATATCATTTATTTGACAAATGATATCTCCTTCCTCATTGCATATCTCCACAATCGCTTACATATATACCTTTCTCTCGCTATATATCGTGAATCCGGCTCGATTATGGTGACTGTTTTAAAATTATTGTCTGAAGGTAAAGAGTATCCGAATATTAACATTTCATTTGTTTGTTATTCCAAATACTTCAACTGTCCAAGTTCGTTCCATTTTATTCATTTCTTCAAGCTGGTACAGCAGTGGGTATTCTACGTTAAGGGATGAAACGTTGTCTTAAATATCCTCTGCTTCTTTTACACCTATACATGTCCTAGGTGAATTTGTCTATAAAAACTCTAGATCAGTTTCTAGAGTTACAACATAACTCAATTTTGAAATTGTGCTTAGAGATATATCCATGATGAATGTGTGACCTTTTTTTACAAATTCTTTGTAAAAAGCTGTACAAGTGGCATAAAATCGAATTGATGTGGATACATGAGAGAAATAGAGCAACTGTACGAAATCAAATTGATGTGGATACATGAGAGAAATGGAGAATTGGTATGTTGGTTGGATTGCGAGACACGAAAGATTTATTGAAGTGGATTCATTTGTGATTTCCATTTTTTTTATAGTGATTTTGGTTTAAAATTTTGGTGATTTGGTTGTTGTATAGATGTAGGTATTATGGGTAATTTGGTTATGGGTCCTCTATTTTGATATTGAGAACCACCCACATGTCCAAAGAGACTATGAAATGAGAAATATGAATTAAATTGGAAAAATATCTGAAGCAAATGTTTGTTGTGGAAAATTTCGAGTGTTTATCCATATGTTTTGAATATAGGAATCTTGGAGTGGTATGTTGTTTATCGTGGAAAATTCTAGTGTTTATACATATGTTTTGAATTATAGGAAGTTTGGAGTGATATGATGTTTACTATGGCCTTGGTAGGGTAGCTTATCTTTGTTTATCTCTTTTTAATTATAGGGAAGGATGGAAGGGTTTGTAATGGGATTCTCCCTGTAAATTATGTTATATAGCAGAAAGGTCTTGATCAAGGGGATGTGATGACTGACTCATGGAAATTATTTTGAGGGAAACTTAAATGAAATATGCTACAAGGTGGAAACATGAAGCTGGGTTACACTTTTGTGAGAATTGGGGGCCGAATTTTTTTTGGCAATAGTTTGGTCGAACATTTTCTAAAGTTCGACTGAACTCTATAATAGTTCGATGAACTTTCTTAGAAATTTCGGCCAAACTCGTGATTCTGTTTAGATTGACAAATGACACCGACGTTGCGGACAAACAGTAAATTTTTGCCGAAGATTGAAAAACAGTAACAAAAGTTCTGCGAACTTTTTACTTTTAAAAAAGTTCGGCTGAACTAATTCCTATAAAATAATCGCTCGCGAAGCTATTACATTTTCATCTGGTTTCATTATTCCCCACCGTTGTTCGTGTGTTTTCGTTGTTGTTGTCGTCTGCTCGTCCCACTGTTGTTCACGCATTTTCATTGTTACTGCTGCTTTCATCGGGTATGAGTACTTGTCTTAGATCTCCGGGAGTTCTAGTTTTTATTAAAATTTGTATATGATATTAAAATCTCCATTGAGGTGTCTCCCGAGTTTTGAAATCAAATTGTAAATGTTCCGAGTATTTTTAATGTGGGAATGGTCTGTAATTTTATCGAGATCTGTTGAACATATTCCAGTATGTGTTATTTTTCTTTCGGTACATTGTGTAACTTGGCTCCTATTTTCTGGTTTTTGGTAATCAACATTTATATATATACATATCTTGTGGAACAATTACGCTTTTCTTTGATTAATCTTGTCTTCAAATTGCCATATATTCTTTTTTTCTTTTAAAGTTATTTTGTTCAAACCCTTGTCCCTTTTCATCGGTTATTTTGATGAGAGGTTTTGTGAGGAATGTGCCAAGGTTTCTCTTTTTTAAAAAGAATGCGAGTAATCTTGTTCTTGCACTATTAAATTTACCAGGGTTCGATTTATTACGAGGAAATGAATTCTCATGAATAGTTTTTCTTCTATTTTTTTTCATGATTCAATATTACATGTTCCTATGGTAATCCTCATGGTTGATTCTTTCCTCTAAAAATTTTGAATACAATTATCTTGATTTGTTGCACAATTGGATGTAATGTGTTGTCGTTTTTCCTTCATTTATGTTTTACGGATGCTTAACATTGTGCTTTAGATATCGCTGAAAATATATAGATAACTTTTGTCAAGTAATTTATTCTTCGAAATCGAGTTTTAATCCGATAACTATATAATTAATGACATGGTACCGAAGACATAGGACCCGGGTTGGTTACTCCGGCTAGGGTCTTAAACCTCTGCTACCCCTCCGACAATTAACACGAGTCTTTAAGCTTAGAAAACAAATAATCATTATCTAGTGCAAAAACGATTTAATTTTTTTTAGCCTAAGAAATTGCCACGAGTACACTTCAAAAGTCATTCTTGTAATTCATGTTCATAAAATTATTAACATACTCGTTATTCCCTTTTTACTTAGAGGTCAAATGTATTTTTTTTAAATAACATAAAGAAAATAAGTTGTGTGTTACATCATCCCTTTCAACCCACTATTATAGAAAAAAATACAAACAATATTTCCCATGGATGGGTGTCAACTACAGACTAACAAAAAAGACAAAAACCCACCATAAATTCTTATGATATCTCACAAAACACTCGTGAATGGTGCAATAATAGACAATTAGTGACAAACAACTCACATATGTCCCTTTTACAACACCATAGATAGCCAAAAGAAATGGAAATAACCTAGGGAAATAAGCCCAAAACCACCATAGACATGCACAATACACATAGGTGTAGCACCCACTAACAAAGTGGGCCATATCCATCACATAAAAAATATAGATGTGACCAACCTATGCCTCCATATTTTGTAGACCAAAAGGATGACAAGTACCCTACATAAAACAAAACTAGAATTTCCAGGAAATCACCATACTACACCACCTACAATACATGCTCATTGGTCATTTTTTTGAAGGTGAGATATTTTCTAGAACCCTCGCACTTGGAGCGAGGAGGATCCATTAAGTCCCCACCATCTAAATCACAAGAAATATGGCTCTGCACATGCTCCGAATACAAGTCAATCCTCTCCACGAAGAACCTTTGGTTCTTGAGCATTCTCTTGACTTCCTCAAGTGAAGCAAAAAATATTATATCTATCCACGTGCTTATCCGGAATCATACTTCCCGACAAAAAAATGAATACTGTTTGAAATTTTGATTACTTTTCAAATCCCTCGTCCATATCACAATCACCATGTGGGTTTTTTTCTACAAGTGCTTTTCAAGAATTATTTTCTTGCTTTTGTTCCCCACCCCATGTGTGTACTTGTGAATAATTTCATGTGTGCTAGCAATGGTGGGACATCTGGCGGATTTCAACGCTATCCATGTTCCCGGTACTTCCTATGGTTGGCCAAGCATTTTTGTCGTCGTATCTACGAGGCTATTTTTACTAATTGTCGCTATTTTGTCTCTTATATTTCTTCACTGAACTCTTACATGTTTTTTTTCATGTCTAGCTGGTTGATTTTTTTCCTTTTTCTATGACATTTATTTTGTTCGTGTTATCTACGGGGATGTTTTGAATTACGATCATGATGGGATGTGGTATCAACCCCCCAAATTATGTTTCCCATCGTTATCGGTGCCCCTCTTTCTTAGATTGGCATGTATACTACGGCGGATATGTATTTTCTTCTCATCTTGCACAGCTGAAGTATGCATTTAGCATATGAGTCGACTAATACATCGGCGTGTCGAAAAAAAAGCAATGGCGGGACACGGAGTTGAATTTTGTAAAGCGTATGCAAAAAGTTCTAAAATTTATTCCTGTACCCAATAGATTCGAGTATATGCTTTTTCGGATCCTCCTTTCAAAAAATTGATCAATTGTTAAATTAATTGTTGTGATAAATTGTTGTTGTTTGTTGTGTTAAAATGTATTAGTTAGTTTACCTTCATTTTCACAATCTTCAACTTAGTATCTGCAATTTTTTTTTCTCCAACCTTTCTAGAATCGCGAGATTTTTTGCCACATAACAAACAAAGAAAAAATGAAATAATACAACCCAAAAAATATTATTTCAAAACAGAGAAAATATGTTATCCCTGCCCTTGAAGAGCTCGAAAAGTGACAATAGAGGGATCTACGGAACAGTTCATACAAAAAGGGGACAGCAAAGTTTTCACTGTCAAAGTAACAACACATATTAAACCTGAAATCGAAAACAAAGCCTCCCCTGAACCCCTAATGTACTTAAATGATGGGGATGAACCTTCGACTCTGAAGACCTCGCATGTTATATAGTTGGTAATTAATCTTTCCAAAAACATCTTTCGACCTGCTTTGACAATTCATACGCAATGATATTCTTTTCATGATATATATGTTGATAAGTAATACTGCAAAAACAGTTTTTAAATTCTCAATTCTAAAGCCAATGTGAAACCTCCTTATTTCAACCTCCTTATTTGCACATTCATATTCAAAAATTTTTTTATGAACAAATGCCACCAATTGTGTCATGAATAATTCTAGTCAAATTTAATGTATGCATTGTATGTTACGAAGACTCCAATGTAATGGATGCATTGTATGTATTTTTTGCTTGTATATTTTTATGTTGTTTGTCATAGTAATGTCATATAGTGTATGAAGTTTTAAATTGTTTTTAAATTATTTTTATTATGTTTTGTATGTGATTTTGATTGAAATATGTTTCTTTTTATTTATTAATTAAAAAAAATTATTAGAAAAATTATTTCTTTAAGCCTTAGAATCTACAATCAAAATTAGAAAATGTATTTTTATCTAAACTATTTATGAAAAGTTTAATATTGTTTGATCTTCTCTACCATGTCCTTTTTTACATATATCTAGAATAATATTATTTGTACAGTTTCTTGAATTTTGTAACATTTTACTACCATAATCAAAATCTATAGAAATAATAATCTAACATTATAATATCTTGAAATGGAGCTAGCCAACTCAAATATAGTATTGCAAATCCCTGGCTAAGATTAGATGAGGAGGCTATGTATTACATATGGTCTTGAATGAGCATTTTGGACTCTTTAGATATATATCTAAAGTGTCCAAAAAGCTCATTCAAGACCATATGTAATACATAGCCTCCTCATCTAATATATAAAACTTTAATCCATGTGCTTAACCTTAACATTGACACAAATGGAATTTACAATTTTACTCACTACTTTATGATAGAAAAATATGTGGATGAATATTGCCCACATATCCAAAAGTCAAAAGAGATAGATTAAAAAGGGATGCGCTCATGGTCATCTATAAAAAGATAAATTAAAGAAGCATGACATATTAGTAATGCAAAATTAGATATGCGTACCAATTATGTTCATATAACACAACAAATAGATGATTCAATACAAATGTCACATAGAAGTCATATTTATCTCATGGGCCTTCAACTTAAATTATATATCTAGCATTACATTAAGCTATAGGAGATAAATCAAAGAAGCATTTGAATGTAAATTAAACATGTGTAATAATTATGTCCTTTAGTTTAATAAATAGATAATAATTTGCAAATGCCATATCTAAGCTATATTTCATCTAAGTAGCTTTCAATTTAAACTTATATCTAATGTTAAATTATATAAAAGAATAACAGGTAATCAAACTTCAAAAAAATATTTAGAACTTTAGTATAAAATGTGACATATAATTTTCTCGTAGTGGAAAAACATAGTTATCGAGAGTTCAAAACTCATGCATTTGAATAGAAAGTGGGTATATAAATGAGCAAGTAGATTTTTTCTAGAAATGAGGAAGTGAAGGTTGATAGAGAGCCACACAAAACTGCAAATTCATACCTTAACAAAATTGTTAGATCCTTTTAAAGAAAGCGTGTCATATAATCAACTTTCATCGAAATATATGATAAACTCAACCCAATTTTATGAAAAAATAGTATACCATTTTTTACATTTCACATAATACAAATAGATAAATATTACTTAAGTATTGTTATAAAGATTTAACTACCCATAGAGAGATGGCCAAGTGATTGAGACAGGGCATCATCACAATAAAAAACCAAGTACAAATTGTAGTAATCCTAGAATCATGCTTTACATAAGGTGAAATTGGGGAACTCATCACTTGTACTATAGATAAAAAACATTTACCCTTACCAAAAAAATATATTATAAAAAATTGACAAACTACATAAGTTTAAGCTTAAGGGGATATAATCCTTCTTGCCTTCCATATAGATAATGAAAATGATTGTTCCAAGTCTCATGTTGCTTGTCATGTTACTTTATAAATACCTTGATTGGAAAAGAAAAATAGGAGGACTGGAAATGTAAGAAATATAAAACATAATGAAACACAACGCAAGAAATAGAGAACATAATGAAACACACACATACATATCTCTAGACAATCAACACAATTATTTTCCTAGGAAATCCTTATGGGAGACAAGCAACCCTAAAAAAGTAATGATGCTCTAGACTCTTTTTTCCCCTAGGAAATCCTTATGGGAGAAAAAACAATACTAAAATGTAAACATGCTCTACTCTCTCTTTTTCGGTATGGAAAATATGTTTAAGGGTAATCTCTCTAGAGTTAGCTAAGACTTTTGGCGTGTAAGGTTGCTATAAAAAACTTAACTTCATACATTTTTCTCTCTAACTTCACACTCCTAGTTGTATTTTCAACTATGGAAAAAACTACAATAACACAAAATGGAACTCTTATTCCTCCTAGTGGCGAAGTATTTAACATAGCGTGATAGCCAACTAGGTGTAAGATTTGACTCCAGTCAACCATTAACGAGGTTTGTGATTTTAGACCTTTTAGAGTCTTGTTAAAATTCCACATGTAGCTAGATTGATATGCATGAGTAAAGGGGCTAAAATTTCATTCTCTCGTACCATGGCGGTCAACATGATGTAGGTCAACTTACTAAAGGCATAAATTTTGAATGAACTTCATTTGATGTTTTTCTTGCACCATTGGATATATGTCTTTAAGTGTAGAATAATGGTCAAGATTTCGGCACAAGGAATAATCATTTGACCCCAAAAAATGTCAAATTTAAAACCTCAAAATGACTCCAAAAGTTTTTGGATCCCAATTCTCCACCCACCATTAAAATGACACTACAAGTTGATTCTTTCAGGTTTTTCACTCTATAAGCATCAAAATATATGACAAATAATATAATTATCCAATCTAGATCATTATTTAATAATTTGTTAAAATTATGAGTAAGATATACATCATGGAATTTAAATAAATAACGTTAATTCATTGAACACCCTTGTACATTCCTTGTTGATACTTTGAAAGTAATATGTTTTGAAAAATAATTTGTTTATGGATTCTAGTTTCCACATTCTCTCAACCATATCAAAAACCTTCTTATAATATTTGAAACCTAAGGTCTTTCCCATACCAAAGTATGTTCTTTTAAAACATGTTTTCTTGGTGATATGGGTGATTTAGAAATGATTGGGAGAGTGAAATTCCTCATTTAATATGTACAATATGTTTGGTTCATGCCACTAAGCCAAGAATTTTAAATTCAACTGACTTTTATTATAACCAACTAAATCCTACAAAAAAAGAATAAAACAATTTATGTTAGGGTTGTGGATTCAGGGCATTGAAACAACACACCATGATATTTCAAATTTAAAAATAATGGTTTGAGTCCTAGGTAGCTTAGAATCCTATTTGTTTTCAAAATAAGGATGCACTCCCATTTGATTCTCATGATTAGGTTGTAATCATGAGGCTCTCGCTCAAGAGTGGACCTTCCCAAAATCTTGTGACGTCTTGTCACAAACAAAACCAGTAACTGAAAAAACACATCATGCGAGAAACATAGCTCGTACGACATATCATTTTTTCTCCTTCAAAGAAAAAAAATTCACATCATGTGAATATCTCCATGTACTCTTACATATTGGTGTACAAAACCATCAACCAAACACAAGTCGACAAAACATGCCTCTTCAAACAAGCGACTCTCAAGTCAAATAATAGCTCATGTACAAATTTCCATATTTGTTTGCATTTAAGCGTGTCAACATAACTCTACTTTCGACATCTTGCTTCATGCAACATGCACCATACTTTGAATTTGCAAAAGAAATTCATGAAACATCAAAATACATTCAAGGCCTTAATTGGATAAGAAATCTAACCATGCTGTTAGCAAACCATTTCAATGGCGCTTCTTTTAGTTGCACTTCATCATCATGTGAATCATCACGACCCTCATCGATTATGGAATCCTATTTTCCATTCTTTTCGTTTATCTCTTTCCACCTTCTTTCAAAATGTTGTGGATGACTTGTTGGATACAAGAGTCCAACACTTGTCTACAAGGTGACCTTTCTTATGGAAATGAGTAATAAACAATTGCATCTTATTTTCAACATCATTTTCCTTGTCCAATAGGGCCTTTGATTTTTTGCCTCATTTATTTAGAAAGTTTCAAATGTGCATGGATATCTTCTTCCAACATCTATAAACATTATGGTTATTCAAACCACAAAAGGAATATGTGCAAGTTCTTTTCTATATCTTATGTGAATATTTACCATGTTTATCATAATCAAAAGCAATTTGATTAAAGGCAAAATTTATACCTTGAACATTCACCGTTGTCGCCTTCTTGAGGAGGTGAATTTTGTATGAGGTAGTGGCTCTCCTCCTGAATACTAGCAATGAATTCAATGACTAGATAGAGCTTTCAACATCCTCTTCTTTTACATTCTCATTAGCTGCATGTTTATTAACATCTTCTTGCAAAGTGGGTGTCGAAACTTTTCCATTCATCATGAACACAAACTTCACAAGCTTGAGGTATTGAACACGAAATAAAATTCCTTCTTGGAATAGCTTCATGTGCCTCCTTGGCTTTGGAGCATTCTCCATCATGTTTTCCATAACCAAGACCCAAATAATTAGGCCCTTCCTCAACAACATTTGGCTCAACCATGCCTTGTACTCAACCATGCCTTGTACTCAACTATGCCTTGTACATGTTTGCCTTTAACCCTTTACTTTCATAGCACATTTTCATCAAAAATTTGGACCTTATTCCTCTAGTGTGTCTCTCAAAAGCACGTACACATTCATTTTGAGAGGAAATTGAAGACATAAACCAATAGCTAATTCTTCTAACTAACCTTGACTAAAACGAGCTAAATTGTACTTTGATACCAACTTGATTTGAAGTATGGACAAACTAGTTTTATTGGGCTATCTCCCTCATTACTTAAATAAAAATGTGTTTAGGATCGTCTAAAGTTAGCCAATTGGGAAGGGGGTTTGTGTCAAGCTTTAAGTGTATTTTGTGAGAAATTTATGAGTTAATTAGCTTTTAAAAACTCATGTGTACAACAAATAAAATGCAAAATTTTTATTTAGGAAATTTTTTTCCCTCAATCCAGATTCCAATCATTGGACATGTAAGAGGAAGAAAGAGGGAATTCACTTTTCAAATTCTAGACCTTGTCTAAACCAAAATAAACTAGAGGTTTGGTTTTCAAATACATTCACTTATTTGGAAAAGTTTCTAGCTACCAAAAGTCCATATGCCAATCTACCTCCCAAGAAATCCATTTATTACACCACATAGTTAGTTTTTTGTCTTCCTATATTCTTTATCAACCTCTTCTAGTGATTCTTGAAAGGTGGATACTTAAATCCTTCCTAAAAATTTGAGCTCTAAAATGAGAAGACATACAAGGTCATTTAAAGTCATTCTTCTATCCAATTATAAAAACCAAGTGAATATTTCTAAATATTGATTTACTGTCCCATAAATTGTACAATATATGTGGAGTTGCCTCGCCCTAAAGCGAGATGTTTTAAAAAAACATAATAATAGAGAAACAATTAGTGACGTCACCAAAAGATGTAGCCTCTTCAAGGTATCATATCCTCTCATCAAGGTCAAGAATCTATTCACCAAAAATGTCCTATGGAAATGATGGTTTAAGAAACAAAACTAGACAAAAACCTTCGGTGAGAACAACAAAATCTAAAACCTCTTCAAGGTCTTCAATCCCTTTGCTCATGAAAGTTCAAATTGTGTCTTGATGAAGTCCAACAACAAAGAAACATTCAGTGACAACACCAAAATCTACAACTTCTTCAACGTCTTCTAAACCATCTTCAAAGTCAATATTGTGTGCATCAAATTCCTCAGCAAGGTCATCAATGGAGTCATCAAAACTACTATTTCAAACTTCAACGCCAAAAATAAGTCGAAAGAATTCAATTTCTCCTCCAAAACCTTATTCTTTGAGCAAAGCTAGCATGATGTCGTCGAGAAATTTAGTAATTTCACAAGGAAATTCTATCAAAGTTAAAAAAAATCCTTTTCATCCATATTTAATGCCTACTTTTTCAGGTGAAACACCTCCAAATTTAAGGACCACAATGCCATAAAATACAACTTTACCTAATAGGTGTAGACCTAGAACCCCCAACTTTGTGTGACATGTACAATTAAAGATCTTATGGTAAGCGAGTGTGAGAAGAGAGTCATGGTCAACTGAATTGAGCAAGAGAAATAGTTTGGTATGACAAACTTGCTTGTGATAGGTCTAGCTAGCGAGACTACCAAATTACATGGTAATGGCATTCAAAAATGTGAAAATTCCCATTTCACTTGGAAATAATATGGTAGAGAAAGGTATAGATGAAAGGAGATATCCATATATGGTAAAGAAATCAAATAGTTCTATCAATTCCACCTTGCAACTCTAAGAGACATTGAATTAAATTTCATCTCAAGACGGAGACTTTGGGAGGACACTCTCAAAGCCAACCTTCGTTATGGCTTTGAAAGCACATGGTAAGTATCAAGACTTAGCAACCTTATTTGCATAATTTTTTTCCTAGCATGGACCTTAATGTCATAGCCTTCTTTTGCCTAAAATGAATGCAAATTTCCTTGCAATTTGGCTTGCGACATTCATAATTCATGCTCATGGAACATGATTGTGTTGCAATTGTGATAACATCTATTGTAGCGAGAAGCTAATAAAAAATGATCGAAAATGACATTTTGTCTCCGTTTTTTGAAGATTTAAGGAAAATTACACCAAGTAGCTTCCAACCTCATATGACCGTCATGTCAAACTCATCTCAGGATATTGTCCAAGTAAGAGCCACTTAAGCAAGCAATCTAGTATACATGACTCCAATTTCAATTAGACGAGTAATGACAGTTCCAAGTATGGTCAGCAAAGCATTGCTCCCGGATCTCAATGGGGCATGTTTGATGACAATAATTTGGGGAGTGAGACGAGGAGATGGTAGGAGAAAAAAATTGAAGGAATCCACGGGAAATTGAAAAATATATAACTAATAAGGTTGGAAGACATTTGTAACCTAACGAGAGACACCCGTTAGGAAATGGGTGAAGTTGGTATTACACACCCAATTGGACAACCTCGAGGAGTAAACATTTCTCCCACTTTGTTGTTGGCATAACCTAGTAAGTGTTATTCACTAGCATGTATTTTGTAAAGGCCTTGACCTAGTTCCCATTCAACTCCATCCACCGGGTTGTAGAGGATTCCAAGCCTAATTTCATGAAAAAGTAAGTTGGGGATGATCACATTGACACGCTTGATGACGTGTCTATGAATATTAAGCACCTTGAACTATTTTTTTTGCGTAGGGAAAGAGACACATTCCCATGTACGAGCATGAAAAACGTTCTTTGATATTGTTAATGCCTCTAGTGTTTACTTCTACAAGTTCTATAGGCGAGTACAGTAAAGGGCCGGAGGTAGCCTCTGGATCTCATCTTTTATGAAAGGTGACATATCTAGTAAATGCCCCTACAATCAATCTCCCGGAATGGATCTAAATAGAAGTTCTTCATTTTAATATCCATAAAACACAACAACTTTAAGGTAAACTATGTACATGTGTCATTTCTCCCACAAACTAAATTGTATAAGTGGTAAATTTTATACCAAGTGTGCTCCCACCATGTAAAGCGCAATTTGGTGAACTTATCATTTTTATAATTTCTTTTTCGATTAAATTTAGTTTCACACATGATCAATTATTGCTACGAAAGTTGTGTTCTACATAATTTGTGTACACTAAATTACAAATTGATTTTTTGAAATCTATTTTGTGTAAATGTCGACCCAATAGATATATATCATGGAGGATGAACGACGAAGATCGTCGAATCCCATATGGAGGTTCGGGGGATCGGGGGATGTTCATGGTATTTAAATATAATCTTAAATCTCCATACATGTGTGTACATATGGAATTGATTTTTTTATTAACTTTGTGAGTTAAATTACTTGTTAATAAGTTTCATATTTTAATTTTTTAGGAGGTAAGAGGAGAAGGGTTTCTACTCCATCCATGGAGCATGGCCATGGTTCAACCGATCGACGTATGAGTGGTAGCGAGGTTGCGTGAAGGGGGTGATATTTATTCCCCAGAAGGCCAATCAACGTTCTTTCGGTTCTCGGTGAGCGTCATTTTGGGTCCGGGTTCTCGGCGAGCGTCATTCCGGGTCTAGTTCTCAACGGGGTCATGGTGGAGAAGATGTTAACCAACAACATCAAGGTTGCCATCAATTTCAATATTTTTTTCATTAAATTTTGATACAACTTTTTTTTACACTTGTTTTTTTTCTAATATACGAAATTTTATATATATTGATGCAGAGTCGAAAAATGTTCGAAGTAGTGGTCAAAATAGATGCGAGGGCGAGCTTGCTACATTCAAGAAGAAGGTTGTCAACCCAACACGACTTATCGATCGAGATTACTGATATACCATGGGAAACCAACATGGTGGAATGCACCTTACAAAGGTGTGAAAGACTTCATGCAAACTTGAAAAGAGATCTCGTTACTTTGTCTCTACTTGCTAAGAGTCGACAAAGCCTTGAAATAGTTACACATTCATTGGGTGAAATGGTAAATGTGTACGAAATCTTGGGGCCAACGGCTGATTCATTTGTAGAAATGATGAGAAAGAGAAAAGAAACATGATGGGTCCCAGATAAATGGGAGGACGTAAAACAAAAAAGTTACAAAAGAAGTGGCCAAGTCAATGTTTAATTATAAGGAAGGGCCAAAAAGAAAAATGTTGAAGGTGCGGTATTTCAAGCACCCGGACAAAGCTCGATTATTTGTATGATAGGCATCTTGCGGCCTATGGAGAGGCTTCCATGGAACGATGAGGTTCATGTTTATTTTGCACAAATGTTTTATGAGAATTTTTTTTGGGTATGAAATCCAACTACGATGACCTTGCTTGAGAATTTTTTGGCCCGGGAAAGGTCGATTATATGATCTGTAAGGGCGCTAAGCGAGATGTGGAGTTGCCTCGCCCTGAGCCGCCATTAGTGGGTCGACCGTTTCGAGTCGAAACTCTGCGATCGAGAGATGGATGCGAATTCTCAAATAAGTCGAGAAGCGAGGGATGTTATGATCGACAATGTTCATAGCAGATTGAGTGGAGTCGATATTTGTTTAAATCGACAAAGAGCACGTGAAAATGCACGTGCCAATTTTGTTTATTGTATAGATGAGGAGATTTACAACATGAATGTTGAAGATCTCCCGAACATATGTCAATAAATTGTCGCAATGGTTTGCAAGACCTAATTTTTTCATGAGGAAGAGGGCACGAGACGGTATGTGTTAATGGCCTTAGGGTTTGAAATTATTTTTACATATACATGTGTACAATTTGTAATAAATACATGTGTATGTACATGTATACATTTATTTGTATGTGTACATTAATCTAACAAAAAAATGTATGATTATATGTTAAAACACCATTTGCAGTTCTCAGGCATGATGCGTGACGAAAATGTTAATATCACGTTCGGGACCTCCGGTTCAAACGATGCATATGGGTCTGACCATCATGATATGTTGGCAAATGTTAGTGTTTTTTAAGTGACTCTAAAATAAATAATTGTTGCCACACATGTACATGTATGTATATATATAATTTGATAAAATGTTTTAACAGGTATCGATTCCGTCTGATGTTTTTGGGATGGTGGTACCTTCTTCTTCCTTAGGAGATGTACCTTCTACTTCATTGGGAGATGAGCCACAAGTATGGACAATTTTTCACAAGTTTAAAATTTATGTTTAAAAGTTATATATATATATATATATTCTACCTCAAAAATTTCCATTAAAAATTGAGATATATATATATATATATATATATATAGAGAGAGAGAGAGAGAGAGAGAGAGAGAGAGAGAGATCTATATTTTGAGTTATTTAAATTTTTTTGAATTTAGGTTCCTATAGAATATTTCTTTAATCCGCGGACTCTAGCGACGGAGATAGGAACATCCACAACATTTGAACAAGTTGTCTTTAGTTCCTTTTTTTAATATTATTGAAAATAAGTTTATATATGTACACGTGCATTTTCATTTGAAAGTTTTAAATATATATATATATATATATATATATATATATATATAACTGTACATGTATATTGTACAGTTTACCACTGCAGATGTTCCTATGGGAGAACCTATTCATCAAATGGAGAGGGAACCTTACGAGGTATTGCATGATTTTTTTGTTATATTTTGTTTTTTACATGAAGTTCTAGATATATATATTCTCATTCATTTTTAAAACATCAAATTTTAATGTTCAAGTACATGTGCATTGTGTATGTAGGTTTCCCATTCACAGGATAGGGCGCAGACTGAGACCCTAGTAGGGAAGACGCTAGATTCACCTCCATTTGATGGACATGATTTATAGTAGATTTGATTTCAAAATTTAGATGGTTTTAAAATTTGTTAAACTTTATACAGTTTGGTACTTGTGAGATTTACAATTTTTGGACATATTTTATTACATTGTTATTATATAATTTGTTTTATTTAATTTTTGGATGGTTTTAGTACTTTTGGCATGTGAATATTTAATGTTAAATGTTTTTGTTGGATAGTTGAATTATAATTGGCATGGCATGTGAAGTTTTTAAAAGTCAAGTTTTGGATGGTTTCAATCTACATTTTGCATGTGATATTTAATGAAATTTAAATGTTTAATGTTTTAATGTTGCACAATATATAATCAAAAGGTTTTTAAAACTTAAAGTTTTGGATGGTTTCAATCTACAGCTTAAATTTTTGGATAGTTTCAATCTACATTTGCACATGTGGTATATAATGTTAAATTTTACTATTGGATCTAGTTGAACTATAATTGGCATGGCATGTGAAGTAACAATCTATATATAATTTAAAGTTTTTTAAACACAAGTTTTGAACGGTTTCAATCTACATTTCGCATGTGATGTTTAATGTTTTAATGTTGCACGATATATTATCAAAAGTTTTTAAAATTTTAAAGTTTTGGATGGTTTCAATCTACATTTGGCACATGTGGTATATAATTTTAAATGTTTCTATTGGATAGTTGTTCACTATAATTGGCATGGCATTTCAGGTAATGTTGCGCAAATCCCTTTTGGATGGTTGAAGTACATTTGAAATTTTAAGATTGCTTTTGATCTCTCCATGTAGTTTTGTTTGAATGAAAAATTTTCCAATAGGAAGAACATAGCTTTTCAATGAAACTAACCATCTATCAATTGAGATCTAATTGAAAATAGAGTTTAAAGAAGTAGATATATGTACAAATTATCCCTTTAATTTTGATTGGAAATATAAGTCTCTAGTACATATATATGTTTGTTGAATTTGGGTCAATGTCATTAATGCACTCAAATAGGTAGCCTTGTCGATTTATTTACATTGTTGAAATTTTTTACCAAAAAAACCAAATAGTTTTTCATCAATGCACATAGAAAAACTACTTGGAAAAATTAATTGTGCATTCTAGAACATATATATCCAAGACAAGTAAAATTTTTCATCAATGCACATTGAACATATCCAACCATTAGACAAGCAGATTTTGCACGACATTTTCAATCAGGATTAGAGATGTGGGTCAAATCCCACCAAAAGTCGGAGAAGTGCTCGAGTCTCTTGTCTGAAAGGAATTTTCGTACAAAAATATACTGCAGATGATTTATTTACATTGTGTCCATACTTTTTACCAGAAAATCCAGCTATTTTTTCATTAATGCACATAGAAAAATTAGTTCCAGTTAATTGCATTCTAGAACATATATATTGAGTACGTAAATAATTTTTCATCAATGCACATAGTAAAACTAGAACAATTAACTTCATTATATATATATATATATATATATATATATATATATATATCCAATACATATAACATTTTTCATCAATGCAAATGTATAGAAAAACTACTTTTAGTTGATACTAGAGCACGTGCTTGTACCCAAACAATTTGTACATGTGGAAGCACTTGCACAAATAACATAAGCAGCTCAATTTTTAGTTGAGTACTGGAAGTTATAAAACATATTTAATCCAAATATAATAAATTCTTGGACAATTCACTCAAAAAAATTCTAATGGAATTCCATCCTCAATAATCCGTTCATGATCGGATTTTGACATTTTCCATCTCTTAATTTTTTATTTTTTCTTTGATTAAACTTCTATCAACTTTATGGGTGCTGCACACACCAAGTGACTATATTGAAAACTTATGGAATCAGGTTCATAGTCTTCAAAGTAAACAAAGTCTCCACTTTGATGAGTTTGTCTGAAAAAATAACCTTTCAGTATAATAGACCCTCTGTCATACTGAAATCCGTGATCATCATAGTTTTGTAATAATTTCATTTTTTGTTCAGTGAAATGAATCAAATAATAATTCACATTTTCATCGTTGTCAATAGGTGCAATTACAACAAAAACATCTCCTGCACAATAAAATGAATTTAACAAAACTATGAATATTTAAATTTATTTCTAGATATTTAAATCATTAGAAATTAATTCAAATGTTACCTTCTCTAACAAGATCAGAAACTCGATCACCATCGGATGATATTGTAGTTTCCTCTGATTGCATTTCTTCAAACATTGCAACAGACATTTTTCCCTTTGTATTTAGCTCTGTATGTTTCCAATCGTTCACGTACATTTTGTTTTCACAAACGTCATTGGATTTTGTGTTGTCTATGCAAACATCACAAAAAAAAGAATATTTTCTTTTATCCAATGCAAACACATTTCTGGACAACTTTGTTTGAATTGAATGCAATTTTTGAGTCCCTTTTATTGTTTCAACGTCATTTCCAATTGATCTATCTACGTCTTCGATTCCAATATGCCAGAAAAACCTTTATATGGAAAATTAGAAGAAGAATTTGTAAATATGATATCAAAATACAATCAAAGATAATCATTGCATGATAAATGTACAATGTTTAAAATTAGATTTCCAATATAAATTAAATTGAATGTACCTTCGCACTTCTCTTGATGGGTTTCTCTCATGTGTTAGAGCAGCGATGCACCATTGAACAACTTATTTAGCATTCACAAGTCGACTTGCAGAGTGGTTCATTTGATATCTTCGAAGTACTCATTTAATGCATGCTACTGCACCATCATGTTCTCCTTTTCCATGGCTAGTTTCAAAGAAATTCCAACAATGTTTAATGCAGGTTTTCTTATGAAGACAACACAACCAAAAGAATGATCGTGCAGATTTGAATTGACCTGCACATTCGTCTGACCATATCCAATGTTCATTGAATGTTATTCCATGATTTTTCAATGAATCATAATTTTTTCCAAAAAAATGTTGTACAAAACATGTATCATGTGTACGATCATCACTGATATAAAAGTGATATTCTTTAATGATATAACAATTTTCCCTTGTGCTTTCTATATGATCGACATTTTGTTCAGCATGTCTATATAGAATATGGACAAGCATGGAGACTTGGTCAGAATGATAGTATTCACTCTGAATTTCTTTTTGTGGAACAAATGTGTAGTTTTCTGCAAAATCAATCACTGACAAAATGGTCCCTGGTGGAAAAAATTCATGAGATTTTTTGAATTGCAAGTCTTTCCATCGATCTCTATGGGAATGCTTGGTATATTTGTAAATTTCTTCCTCAAAATTTCTCAAAAATTCTATCAGAAAAATTTCGCCTTCTAGTAATTCAATTCTTTTAACACTATTTGCACCTTGAATCAATGTATCGATATATTCATATCTCTTCCATTTCACTTTCATGTTGGACAATGATTGATCATTTATATCAATACGATATTTGTTTTGAAATTTATTCAAATGTCCACAATCATAACATTTTTTACCGCCAACACATTTCTTTTTGTAAACTAGTTCATCGCTTTCTCTTTCACATAGAGTTTGAGATATGAAATCACGGATAGTGGAAGGAGGAGGTGAATCCTTCCATAATGTTCTACTGAAATCAAGGAATGTGTCATAATATAACTCAAATTCCACATGATAACGGCAAAAACAAGTGTCGCGTACGGTGATAGGTTTTACATACCATGGTTTTTGTTGAACAAAAGCACTGAGTGAAACATGAATTTGATGATTCTCTTCTTTGAAATTGTTGAATAACTCTATCTGAGTGGTTTCCAAGAGATGTTTTTCATGTTCTTTGTACTGATTTCATGCTATTCTTCTTCGCATCACATGCCTTGCAGTTGGTGAAACACGCGAATTGTTCTTCCAATATTCATATATTATTTTTTTAACATTTTCTCCAAGTCTATCTTTGTATGGTTGCCTACAAATAGCTCTCCAACAAGCGAGTTCATCATTTACATCTATTTGCAACCGAAATTTCTGATGTTTGTGCAAAATTTTTTGCGAGGTTCCCAGTGCTCATGCCATAGATGTTACCAAACGATTCTCTTGAGTACTTGAGGAAACCATTGCCATCTGTATTCCTCTACGTACAATTAAAACATCTTTCTCTCTAGATCTCTTAATTGACTTTATAGTACTACTCATATTTTTTATCACTTCTTCCTTCATTTTTTTATCTTTGGTTTCTTTTTGAATACTCAATAGTGTCTTAGCTTCTTTTAATTTCCTTAATGATAGGAGACCTTTAAACATTTGAGCCTGAACTGTCACCCTCTCATTTAAGAAATACTTTTCAAAAATGCACTTAACACGATATCGTATAACATGGCCAGGTTTTTTATCTCCATATGTGTGAGTGTCAACATTTTCTAACATCTCATTATCGATAGTGATTTCATCTGTACATATTCGAAAAAATAGTACATATTCAATAAATAACTAAATTAATAAATATATCTAAAATTTCAAATATTTTTCAAATTAGTTCATCAAATAAAAATTAAGGTTCACATTTTACATTAAGAAAATTTTAAATATATCAATAGATCATAATATTTACATCTACATACCTGCTTCAATTTCTGCTTGAGGTTGATTTTCTTCTTCAATATTTTGAGGAATATCTATGTCTGTTTACATTAAACAAAATATTTTTCAAACTAGTTCATCAAATAAAAAATTAATCTTCACATTTTACATTTGGAAAATTTTAAATATATCAATAGATTATAATATTTACATTTACATACCTGCTTCAATTTCTACTTGAGGTTGATTTTCTTCTTCAATATTTTGAGGAATATCTCTGTTTGTTTACATTAAAAAAAAAAAATTCAAACTAGTTCATCAAATAAAAATTAAGCTTCACATTTTACATTAGGAAAATTTTAAATATATCAATAGATTATAATATTTACATTCACATACCTGCTTCAATTTCTGCTTGAGGTTGTTTTTCTTCTTCAATATTTTGAGGAATATTTTTGTCTGTTTACATTAAACAAAATATTTTTCAAATTAGTTCATCAAATAAAAATTAAGCTTCACATTTTACATAAGGAAAATTTTAAATATATCAATAGATTATAATATTTACATTTACATACATGCTTCAATTTTTGTTTGAGGTTGATTTTCCTCTTCAATATTTGAGAGGGCTTCTAACTTTCTTTTACGAGATTGTCTTGTCTCTTCTCTACGTTCCTCAGGGTCTCTTTTTCGATCATATTTTCTCACACAAGTTCTTCGATTTCCCATGATAATAGGGTATGAAGCTCAAAAAATTTCTTTCAAAAAATTAGACAATATCTCAATTACAAAAAATATCACAAAATATTTAATTTAAAAAAAATTAGTGTAATTTTTTTGCAAAAAATACATACTCCAATCCAAAACACTTTAAAAAATTCGAGAGGAAAATGTCTTATAAAAATGAAACGAAGCTCAAAAGATTTGCTTCAACTCAAAATGTACATACCTCCAAGAAATGTCTTTTGAATGTACGTCCAAGAAATTTTTTTAAGTTCAAAACAATTTTTGCCAAAATCAGGCCGCCTCCAAGAAATGTCTTCCAAAAAAATTCTTTGTAAAATGAATTTTCTTCCAAGAAATGCTTTTAAACCCAAACTTGGAAGATAATTTTTTGAACCCAAACCAAGATCTTTATAAAATGAGATGAAATGTGCGAAATGTGCAAAAATTGTGAATAATTTCGCGGCAATTTATATTGCTGCGAAATGTGTTTTAGTAGGGGCTCCGCAAAACTTTCCGGCCAACGGAAAGTTATACAATAGTTTGGCCGAACTATTAAGACGTTAGATTTAACGAGCCTACGATGGAAAACATAGTTCGAACGAACTTAGATTAAAATTTCGGCCGAACTAATGCGTCACCAATTACGCAAAAACTAGGTTCTGAATATGGTTCTGCAACTTTGCACTGATTAAACTCCATAAAAGGTTGTTAATTAAATTTCAGAACCAACACAAGATTTTCAGAATTGAATCTACTTTCAGGAAATATAAATTTTATGGAATTTCATAAAAGTTTATTAATTTTAATTATTTTTCTAATAAAATGGGTGCAAACAATTTCTGAGGGTCATTGTGATTCAATGAAATCAAAATTTTGTATCTCCCAAAATACATTGTAAAAAAAATTGAAAAAATTATGGGGCATTACATTGGTCCGTTGTCTCTAATGGGTAGCTTTTATATTTTTATTTTATAACTTATATGTTAAGAAATTTCTTGCAACGCGAAACATATCCAAAATACGCAGTTTTTCGTATTGGACCAGTTCAAAAAATTCTAGTAATTATGATATGCATCCATTGGCTTTGTAAATATGACGAAAAAAAATTAGACTCTATCTAGATTGTTGTAACACATTTTTTTTTTTCAAAAACACAAATTTTCAATGAATACAACATTGCGTCATAGCATGACTTCTTATGAATCCTTTGATTGTTAAGAAACACACATTCAAAGAAACGCTAAGTTGACATATCAAATATGCATAAAAAAAATTCAAAAAATAAGTAATAGAAAGCTAACAAATTTTTCACAACTTTTATTTTTATCGCAAAATGAAATTCTACACAGAAAAATTGTTATAGTTTGCAGAAAGTTGAAGAACTGAAAAAAATGAAATTTTTTTCTCAAAAAAGGGAAAAAAGTGTAAGTGAATTTATGTGACACAACACATATAGACACATATTGAATTCATGTGTCTATATAATGAGGAATACCGTACGCGAAACTTGTTGTTGCCATTATCATGTGGAATTTGAGTTACATTATGACACATTCATTGATTTCGGTAGAACATTATGGAAGGATTCACCTCCTCCTTCCACTATCCGTGATTTCATATCTCAAATTCTATGTGAAAGAGAAAGCGATGAACTATTTTACAAAAAGAAATGTGTTGGTGGTAAAAAATGGGATGATTGTGGACATTTGACTAACTTTCAAAACAAATATCGTATTGAAATAAATTATCAATCATTGTCCAACATGAAATTGAAATGGAAGAGATATGAATATATCGATACATCAATTCAAGGTGCAAATAGTGTTAAAAGAATTGAATTACTAGAAGACAAAATTTTTCTGATAGACTTTTTCAGAAAGTTTGAGGCAGAAATTTACAAATATACCAAGCATTCCCATAGAGCTCGATGGCAAGACTTGCAATTCAAAAAATCTCGTGAATTTTTTCCACCAGGGACCATTTTGTGAGTGATTGATTTTGTAGAAAACTACACATTTGTTCCACAAAAAGAAATTCAGAGTGAATACTATCATTCTGACCAAGTATCCATGCTTGTCCATATTCTATATAGACATGTTGAACAAAATGTCGATCATATAGAAAGCACGAGTGAAAATTGACATATCATTAAAGAATATCACTATTATATCAGTGACGATCGTACACATGATACATGTTTTGTACAACATTGTTTTGGAAAAATTTATGATTCATTGAAAAATAGTGGAATAACATTCAATGAACATTGGATATGGTCAGACGGATGCACAGGTCAATTCAAATCTGCACGATCATTCTTTTGGCTGTGTTATCTTCATAAGAAAACCTGCATTAAACATTGTTGGAATTTCTTTGAAACTGGCCATGGAAAAGGAGAACATGATGGTGTAGGAGCATGCATAAAACGAGTACTTCGAAGATATCAAATGAACCACTCTGCAAGCCAACTTGTGAATGCTGAAGAAGTTGTTCAATGGTGCATCGCTGCTCTAAGCCATGAGAGAAACCCATCAAGAGAAGTGCGAAGGTACATTCAATTTAATTTATATTGGAAATCTAATTTTAAACATTGTACATTTATCATGCAATGATTATCTTTGATTGTATTTTGATATCATATTTACAAATTCTTCTTCTAATTTTCCATATAAAGGTGTTTCTGGCATATTGGAATCGAAGACGTAGATAGATCAATTGGAAATGATGTTGAAAAAATAAAAGGGACTCGAAAATTGCATTCAATTCAAACAAAGTCATCCAGAAATGTGTTTGCATTGGATAAAAGAAAATATTCTTGTTTTTGTCATGTTTGCATAGACAACAAAAAATCCAATTACGTTTGTGAAAACAAAATGTATGTGAACGATTGGAAACATACATAGCTAAATACAAAGGGAAAAATGTCTATTGCAATGTTTGAAGAAATGAAATCAGAGGAAACTAAAATATCATCCGATGGTGATCGAGTTTCTGATCTTGTTAGAGAAGGTAACATTTCAATTACATTCTAATGATTTATATATCTAGAAATAAATTTAAATATGCATAATTTTGTTAAACTCATTTTATTGTGCAGGAGATGTTTTTGCTGTAATTGCACCTATTGAAAATGATGAAAATGTGAAGTATTATTTGATGCGTTGCACTGAACGAAAAATGAAATTATTACAAAACTATGATGATCACGGATTTTAGTATGACAGAGGGTCTATTATACTGAAAGGTTATTTTTTCAGACAAACTCATCAAAGTGGAGACTTTGTTTACTTTGAAGACTATGAACCTGATTCCATAAGTTGTCAATATAGTCACTTGCTGTGTAAGTTGATAGAAGTTCAATCATAGAAAAAATCAAAATTAAGAGATGGAAAATGTCAAAATCCGATCATGAACGGATTATTAAGGATGGAATTCCATTAGAATTTTTTTGATTGAATTGTCCAACAATTTATTATCTTTGAATTAAATATGTTTTAGAACTTCCACTACTCAACTAAAAATTGAGCTGTTTATGTTATTTGTGCAAGCGTTTGCACATGTACAAATTGTTTGGGTACAAGCACGTGCTCTAGTATCAACTGAAAGTAGTTTTTCTATACATGTGCATTGATGAAAAATGTTATATGTATTGGATATATATATATATATATATATATATATGTTAGAGAATGAAATTAATTGTTCTAGTTTTACTATGTGCATTGAGGAAAAATTATTTACGTACTCAATATATATGTTCTAGAATGCAATTAACTGGAACTAGTTTTTCTATGTGCATTAATGAAAAAGTAGATGGATTTTCTGGTAAAAATTATGGACACAATGTAAATAAATCATCTGCAGTATATTTTTCTATGAAAATTCCTTTCAGACAAGAGACTCGAAGCACTTCTTCGACGTTTGGTGGGATTTGACCGACATCTCTAATCCTGATTGAAAATCTCCTACAAAATCAGCTTGTCCAATGGTCGGATATGTTCAATGTGAATTGATGAAAAATGTAACTTGTCTTGGATAGATATGTTCTAGAATGCACAATTAATTGTTCCAAGTAGTTTTTCTATGTGCATTGATGAAAAACTAGTTGGATTTTTTGGTAAAAAGTTTCAACAATGTAAATAAATCGACAAGGCTACCTATTTGAGTGGATTAACGACATTGACCCAAATTCAAAAAACATATATATGTACTAGAGACTTATATTTCCAATCAAAATTAAAGGGATAATTTGTACATATATCTGCTTCTTTAAACTCTATTTTCAATTAGAGCTCAATTGATAGATGGTTAGTTACATTGAAAAGCTATGTTCTTCCTATTGGAAATTTTTTCATTCAAACAAAACTACATGGAGAGATCAAAAGCAATCCTAAAATTTCAAATGTACTTCAACCATCCAAAAGGGATTTGTGCAACATTACTTGACATTCCATGCCAATTATAGTGAACAACTATCCAATAGAAACATTTAACATTATATACCACATGTGCCAAATGTAGATTGAAACCATCCAAAACTTTAAAATTTTAAAAACTTTTGATAATATATCGTGCAACATTAAAACATTAAACATCACATGTAAAATGTAGATTGAAACCATTCAAAACATGAGTTTAAAAAAATTTAAATTATATATAGATCGTTACTTCACATGCCATGCCAATTATAGTTCAACTAGATCTAATAGAAACATTTAACATTATATACCACATGTGCAAATGTAGATTGAAACCATCCAAAACTTTAAGTTTTTAAAACCTTTTGATTATATATTGTGCAACATTAAAACATTAAACATTTAAAGTTCATTAAATATCACATGCAAAATGTAGATTGAAACCATCCAAAACTTGAGTTTTAAAAACTTCACATGCCATGCCAATTTTAATTCAACTATCCAACAAAAACATTTAACATTAAATATTCACATTCCAAAAGTACTAAAACCATCAAAAAATTAAATAAAACAAATTATATAATAACAATGTAATAAAATATGTCCAAAAATTGTAAATCTCACAAGTATCAAACTGTATCAAGTTTAACAAATTTTAAAACCATCTAAATTTTGAAATCAAATCTACTGTAAATCATGTCCATCAAATGGAGACGGATCTAGCGTCTTCCCTACTACGGTCTCAGTCCGCGCCCTATCATGTGAATGGGAAACCTACATACACAATGCACATGTACTTGAACATTAAAATTTGATGTTTTAAAAATGAATGAGAATATATATATCTAGAAATTCATGTAAAAAACAAAATATAACAAAAAAATCATGCAATACCTCATAAGGTTCCCTCTCCATTTGATGAACAGGTTCTCCCATAGGAACATCTGCAGCGGTAAACTATACAATATACATGTATATATATATATATATATGAATGTATGTATGTATGTATGTATATATGTATATATATATATTAAAAAATTTCAAATGAAAATGCATGTGTACATATATAAACTTATTTTCAATTTAATATTAAAAAAAGGAACTAAAGACAACTTGTTCAAATGCTATGGATGTTCCTATCTCCATCGCTAGAGTCCGCGGATTAAAAAAATCTTCTATAGGAACCTAAATTCAAAAAAATTTAAATAACTCAAAATATAGATCTCTCTCTCTCTCTCTCTCTATATATATATATATCTCAATTTTTAATGGAACTTTTTGAGGTAGAATATATATATATATATATATATATATATATATATATATATATATATATATATATATATATATATATATATATATATAGATATATAACCTTTAAACATAAATTTTAAACTTGTGAAAAATTGTCCATACTTGTGGCTCATCTCCCCGAGGAGTAAGAAGTGCATCTAAGGAAAGGAAGAAGGTACCGCCATCCCAAAAACATCAGACAGAATCGGTACCTGTTAAAACATTTTATCAAATTATATATATACATACATGTACATGTGTGGCAACAATTATTTATTTTAGAGTCACTTAAAAAACACTAACATTTGCCAACATATCGTGATGGTCAGACCCAACTGCATCGTTTGAACTTGTTAAGTCCCTATATTAATAGTGTAGCCTCTTATTATGTTAGTGTAGCCCCCCTTATTGTTATTATTGTACCCCTGTAACCCCCATATTGTTATTATTGTGCCCTTACATTATTATTGTTAGGTCGGCTAGGATTACATTGTGGCCCCACTAGGATTATATTGTGACCCCATGGACTCCTATATATAGAAGGAGGTTTTGTTCATTTGTATTATCGAAGAATTTTTCATTTATGTAATGTATTGGAGGTTTCCCCCTCGAAGTGGCCCATTTCTAAGGCGTTGATATCTCTTTTCTTCTCTTTCTGGAGCTGGTTACACAGCATTTGGTATAAGAGCTTGGGATTCTAGGGTTTCGCTGCTCCAAACAGGTCATCATGGAATTTTTGCTATAAATTTTTTTCTACGAAGTTTCAGAAGCTGAAATTTCTAGGGTGTGAAGCTGAAATCCTGAGGAAGAATGTCTAAAAATTTTAGAGCTTGGTTCGCAATATTTTTGGAGATATCATCTGTGGAAGTTAGGTCTTTGTTCAAGCTCCTAAACAGGTCATCGTGGAATTTGCGCTATAAATTTGTTTCTACGAAGGTTCAAAATCTTAAATTCGTATGGTGCAAAGCTGAAATCCTGAGGAAATTCATCAAAAAATTTCAGAGCTTTTTTCGCAATAGTTTTGGAGATATGATCTTTGTAAGGTAGTGCTTTTTCAGGCTCCTGAATTGCATCTCAAAGAGGTGATCATGGGAAAAGTTCAATAAAGCTCTCTCTGGGCATCAGATTGAAGTGCCGTAAAAATTGGTCGCAAGTACACGAACTATAGTTTATTTTCTATCAATTTCAGAGACAAAGGACGAAACAGTGACACGTGGCAAGTCGTACAAATTCGCTCTACTGAACTAGTCCATAATTAGGTCATTGTGGGAGATTGGACATAACTTTGTCTTGAAGAATCCAAATTAGGTCAGACCTGTGGCATTCAAAATAGAATTCATAGGGCTACTTCAGTGTGGAATTTTAGATATCTAAGATTTTCAATTACAGAGATAATTCAATTTCAATATCGAGCTCCTCAAAGCAAGTAAAAGGTGTGTATTATTTTTGTATAAGTCTTGTTTGAAGAATCAGTTTGAAGTGATTCCAAGAGCCTATTGAGCATATATTTTAGTATTGGGTTCTAAAATGCCTACTAAAAAGAATTCAACACCCATTAAGCCCTCAGGAATTTATACTATGACGCATGAAGAGGAAGAGCTGCAGGAGGAGATATCAAAATTACGGTACCAAGTGCAACAAAGTTCGATCTTACGAAGAGCAATTGAAGATGAAATAGATGGTTTACAAGCAGAAATGGAGGCTAAGTTGGATGGTTTGAAGGATCAAATAATAACAAATATGGATGATAAATTAGTGGAATATCACATCGAGCATCAACAACAAGTTCTCCAACTCTCAAAGGATAACCCAACTTTGGTGCAAAA
Source organism: Pinus albicaulis (assembly GCA_034641835.2). Classification (NCBI taxonomy): domain Eukaryota; kingdom Viridiplantae; phylum Streptophyta; class Pinopsida; order Pinales; family Pinaceae; genus Pinus; species Pinus albicaulis. The sequence goes on along the minus strand of JAXQQM020067123.1, from coordinate 47,451 downwards.
TCTAATGAAACAACAGGAAGATCAACATGACATCGAAAGAAGTTATGAAGAAGTCATAGAAAAAAGATCTTGACAAGTACGAACAATTTGAAAGTATCTCAGCAAGTGGAAGAACTTTCTTGTAGAAGATTTCACTTGGGAGGATGAGAATTTTATACAGAAGCATCAAGAAATAATCAAGCGTTGAGGACAACACTTGTTTGAAGGAGAGGGGCATGTTAAGTACCTATATTAATAGTGTAGCCCCTTATTATGTTAGTGTAGCCCCCCTTATTTTTATTATTGTACCCCTGCAACCCCCATATTGTTATTATTGTGCCCTTACATTATTATTGTTAGGTCGGCTAGGATTACATTATGGCCCCACCAGGATTATATTGTGAACCCACGGACTCCTATATATAGAAGGAGGTTTTGTTCATTTGTATCATCGAAGAATTTTTCATTTATGTAATGTATTCGAGGTTACCCCCTTGAAGTGGCTCATTTCTAAGGCGTTGATATCTCTTTTCTTCTCTTTTTGGAGCTGGTTACACAACAGAACTGGAGGTCCCGAACGTGATATTAACATTTTCATCATGCATCATGCCTGAGAACTGCAAATGGTGTTTTAACATATAATCATACATTTTTGTTAGATTAATGTACACATTTCATGAAAAGTGTAAGTGAATTCAATTTCCTCATTATATAAACCCATGAATTGATTCTATACAAAGAAGAATCCTTTTTGAGAAGTTGTATTAATAATTGGCCTGGAGTCTATCGATTTGGCTACAGTTGAATTGATTTCACAAGGGTTTATAAAAGGAACTAATTGGATTCACAGATTGAGTGAAATTGAGCTGGAATCACATTGAGTCTTATTGAATTATATGCCTTTGTGCAAGGCATTGGCAGCAAATTGAATTTGGGGGTTCACTGTCTGAAGAAGGACCTTGGTTCTCGTTGAGGGTTTTGAATTATATATGCGATCGTGGGTGAATTAGGTAGAATCAAATGAAGTTTAATCATTAATCATAAAAACCATAGTTTGAGGGGTTCATAACCATGTGCATTTTAAAATCTGTATGATTGAGTATAATGTGCAGGCTCGTGAAGGAAACAGAGAAGTAGCCAGTGGAATTGTAGAATTTGCACATCAGAATCGTGGAGTTATATGAGCTTCGAAGGCATGCAAGTGATATGAAGGTCTGAAGAGGATCGATGAAGAATAAAGCTCGACTTGTATTTATTTCCATTCCATCACAGTGAACTAGCATTATATACTCCATTTTTGAGGAGTCGAGCTCGGGATTGGCAATAGAGCAATGGCACGCAGAGTCTATAGAATCATCGAGGGCTTTCGACTTACAATTAAGGGTAAAGTTATGTTTAAATCCTGACGAATAAAGAAATTATATTCCACAGAATTAACATATAGAAAGACAAGGTCGAAAGAAACAGAACCTAGAACCGTGAGTAAGAGGAATTGGAACCGTGAGGAATAGTGACAGTGGGTTTGCAAAACCAACTCCACCAATATCGCACCGCCTTTGTATGATAAGCGGTATTTTCAAATCGAAAGCAATCAGCACCATCAGATGACATGTGGCCTTAATAGGTTTGAAAAACCCACTCTCATCACGAGTTAAAGCCCGTGCATCTAACTCGTGCTATTGCCATAGGATCGGAGCGTTGAAGTGCAAAAAGACAACGATCATTGGATGTGAGCGGAAGTTAACCATTAGGCCCCAGTTCATTGCTTAAGTTCAGAGGACTAAACTTCATGCAATCTAACTGTGCGACCACCATTGATCTGCCAGAGGGGAACGCGATAAGACCACAGCCGTTGATTGAGGAGGCACTGTTATGTGAAGTCGGAATTATATGTGTTATTTGTGAATTGTGGTGGACCCGACATGTCATAAAACGTGGTTTAATATTTTGATTTCTGAAGATTTTATTTGAGTATGGGACCCAATATATGTTCGTAAACTTGTTTTTTTAATCACCAATATTAGTGCTTAACCTTGGTGTTTGTTGATTTGCGGGCATATTAACTATATGCACTGATTATTGTTATATTTTGTCGTGAGAAAGTTGAACCTTGCAGGAAAAGGAATGTGTGTTGGACACATAATAAGGATTGGGTCTTCGAATATTAGAGTCAGATTAAGGATTGAATGTATACTAACTCACCCACACTTGAATATATAATTCAGAACCCTCAACCAAAACCAAGGTCCTTCTTCAAACAGTGAACCCCTAAATTCAATTTTCTACCAATGCCTTTCACAGAGGCATCTAATTCAATAAGACTCAATGTGATTCCAGCTCGGTTTCACTCAATCTATGAATCCAATTAGTTCCTTCTATAAACCCTTGCGAAATCAATTCAACTGTAGCCAAATCGTTAGACTCTAGGCCAATTATTAATACAACTTCTCTAAAAGGATTCTTCTTTGTATAGAATCAATTTCCTCATTATATAGACACATGAATTCACTTACAAGATTGCTTGTCCTAGCTAGATTTTCAGTTCGATGGCCCTTCTACAACTGCCTCTACCTCATGTCTCATGCTCTCTGCTGCTCGACTGTTTCATCTTTTTACTTTGCTTCTCTCTTTGCTACCTCTTCTTCTATTCTTCTTATGCTCCCTATAAATGTTACCTGTTGTCTTCTCCTTTGATTTTGTTGTTTTCCTTTGCCTGTCTCTGCCTCTACTGCCTCCTTTTCCATCAATGAAAAAATTTCCAACATCTGCAACCCAGACACATACTGGAATGCTACCTCTGTTGTACCCAGTATCATATGCTCATGCATGGTCTCAACATGCCCTAAGAAAAGAGTGAGGCATGTCTCTATCATGACCCACTCCCCAAGCGTAGGCTCAGCGATGACTGATGTGCCACCCCTGCAGAGGATCGTTTCATCCCCTAACCTATGGTTGTCAACTAGTGCGCAAACCTAGTTCCACTGATGAGAAGTCTTTCACCTAGTGTGTTGAGTGTCATCCAAATATCTTGTGTGAGCCTCGCATACCCTGCTGCTCATGCCTAGAGTGCCAAAGAACAACAAAAAAATTGACTATGCTCATGAGTGATGTAGAATATGGTCAGGTGCATGAGTCCCTACAGATACAGTCAAGTATCGCTCATATGTCTCCCCATCGATCCTGGGTGAACTACCCCAAAAGGTATGCCCGGTGTCCCTGTCCGTGAGTCTCTATGGAGGCAATATTCTAAGACCCTATTGTGCAGCACCATACGCTCTTACATACCACCGATCATCCATGTACTCCTCGACATGCCACTACACACTGAGGCATACCCCTGTACACTGCTGGATATCCCCTAATACTACTGTACCACCCTATATCGTCTCATGCCTCGTCTGTGTCAAGGCATCGGTCACTCCTCGCGTGTTCTCAATGTGATATAGGACACTTCTACTCCACAATGTAGTCCCACACACTACGGTACACCACCATGAAACTCCATATCCACTGGTAGTCGACTACTTATTGCTAGATCCTCCCACACATCCTTGGATGTGATGGCCTAGAGTTATGTCTCTACATGTCGGACCATGGCCAATCGGTATCATCACCTCCATTGTCACATCACTATACCCACCAAAGAATGGATCATCACTCCAAACCCTCCCTGAGGGGTCAGAGAAGTGAATCTCCCTATGTTTCAGTAGTGATACCACCACTACTCAGCTCCGCTATGACCTCTGTGCCCCACACAAAGGTGAAGAATCCTTGGCTCCATACAAGACACCATTTGGTGGCCTGCCAATGCCACCTCCTCTGATAAGCTCCTGCCGAGGTATGTTGATCACCCTGTGACCCCACGTACAAGTGTCATACCAAGACAACCTAGGGAGTTTTCCCATAAAGTAGTTGGCCACTGGAGTTGACCGCAACTCCCCTAGTGAATGCACATGCTCTACTGCTAGGAAAAATGTACCCTCCAAGACATATTTAACCGACCTACCTGGAAAATGACAGGTAGTCTCGCCTAGATCCCAATGCGAGTCTGGGATTCCTGTATTCTCAGCACCTAGAAAATCCTATTGAACTACACCCGGGTCCACCACTATCTCCATAACCCACTCCACTGGGTACCAACTCAAAATCTCTCGCCATCCAACCTCAACATGTCGATGTTGCACCCTATGCAACTCCGATCGTCTCATCCCGTTATCGAAGTTAACATATGAGATCTGACTAGGTGCCTCCACCTCTCTCTCTCCAATGGAAAGAGGTGACCCAACAATGCTGCTAGCCCCATCTATGCATGCCTAAAGGTGGCTGCTCTTACACTCCAATATGAAGGCGGCTGCTCTTACACTCCAATATGCCCTCTGGCTATACCATTATGGAATCCAGTTGTTCCCCAATGTGGGCCAACTTGGCCACTGACTTGGCACAAACCACTCTCATGCCCTCTAGCTTCTCATTTTGTAAAAATATAGCCTCTCGTCTTGATGTGGCCTTACCTTTCAAAACTAGAAGGTCGGCTCGAAGCTGATGAAAATTTTGTGTGCGACCATCATCCAATACCTCTATATCTTTTAGTGCCTCATCAAAGGTGGATACATCTCCTGGCACCTCACCCATCTGGTACGCGCTGCTACCACCTGAAGACTTGGACACTACCCCGATCATCACCTCAATGGATGGCACTACTAGGATAGGCTCTACTCTCTCTACTAAGATTTCAACCTATATGGTCAAAGAAGTCTCCAACATAGGTGACCCCTGCATCATACTGGGTGTACCCACATGGTCCCCATGATCTTGTGTTCCCTCATCCCCCAAGTGTGAGGTATCCATTTTGATGACTTCTCCCTTCGTTATTCGGTCAAGATGGGAAGAGGTATCCAACTTTCCCCCTCAATTCTGGGCCATGCAATCAGTGGATCCATAATAGATGGGAAAATGTTTCCTCCCAATTGTACGCTGCAACTATGAACTCTCTGTGCTAGACCCCCCATTGTTCCTTCCTTCTTCATCCCACCTAAGATGGTAGTAATATCTGAAGGAAAAAGCCGCTATGAAGTTTTCCCCCATGGACTGCCATTCTCAGAAATAATCTCCCATCGGTATATGATCATGTCACCTATCTTGATCACTCGGTGCTGGAGGTAGGAATTTAGGCATCGTGATCTTGGTTGGCCTACTGAAGACTGGTAAATACTGGTCACACCCTTGTGACACCCCTAATGTCTCCCCTACTAGGGATTCCTGATGGATGCTCCCATTCCTATTTTGTTTCTTGATTCTTTCCAACATTCCCTTATATGCTTTAGCTAAATCATTTAGGGCCTTAAAAATGTTACCAAATGCTGCTTCCCCTTTTCTCTTTGACTCCCCCACATTTTCCACCTCTACTACGTTTGGTGGGTAATATTATGCTTAACCTTTTTTTTCGTAGGAAAATATCCCCACGGCTAAGCCAAGAATGAGGCTTTAATACCATTATAATATCTTGGAAGGGATATTTTAACTAAAAATGCAGAAAATTAACTGAACTCCACATTATGCCGTAAAATCAACATTTACTCAACAGAGGATTGCCATGTAAAATTAAACACATAAAATACTGAAATACAATACCACATAGAACATGAAGAATCTTGGCTTTTATAATAAATAATAAAAGGGGTTTACATATAGATCTGACCCAGAAAGAGATGAGATGGAAAACTAGCCAACAATACAATCTACTGCACCACTACACAACGATGGCCTCCAAAACTAAACTGCTGCACTCTCCCTCCGACAACAGCTACCACTGAATTCACTGAAGCACCTATTGAAGATCTAAATGATCCTTACTCAAATATCCCTGAATCTCTGCAAAACTTTTGAATGAATTCTCCTCAAGGAGAGTTGGGTTTCCGTCCAACACTCACAAATCACCTGATGGTTTCCGTCCTTGGGCTACGGCTGGAGTAGAGAACCATGTCTCAAACCTCTCATAAAAGAAAATGATATGATCCAAAAGATATCTTTCAATGGCCTCCTGCCTTTATTTTATAGATCTCTTGGAGCCTTCTAGAGCATTATTTTACTATTATTTTATTCATGGAGCACTTTTCCCTCTTATTAAAATATTCCTTTTTATTGCAGAAAAGAGTAAATGAGCTACCACGTCTCCTCCAGTCATTGAAACTCATGTCCAACTATCCCATCATGGAGGTATCCTCATCCTGGTTGCAATGTGCTATTACACTAAGGTTTTCTGTCATGTATTCCTCTCAGAATGCCACCGTGAGCATAATTAGCTGAGTTAAGCCCATAAATAACTCAAATTTCTGAAAGTTGTCAAAATGCACTGGAAAGAAAGCCAAACTGCTCAGATGATGAAATATATAAAGTGAATGCCACTCGACCACATAGAAACTCCTCAAAAGTCCTCCAAAAAGCCCCTGGGCCGGCTAATGACACCAACCTATACCTGTGACCAATCTGCTCCTAACTCTGGAAGTCCCTCCTAGCACTTTCATAGGTGACACCAAAAAAGGGAATAATTTATCTTCATGTCATGAATTAGTATTCACATGTAAACTATCATAAGTAACATAAAAGTGCATAACTCATACAAGCATCATGAAGAGAATAAACATATTCTTTGTTGATGGAATTCTCCCCTCCTAGGCTGCATCTCTGGGTCTACCAACATACCGAGACTTCTCCATATATTATGTTTAGAAAATGGAGTGCATAAAATTATGTTGATGCGAACATGTGGCTACTACCCCTATAAGTTAATTTTCTCCTACAAATAACTCTCACATAAAGCAAGAACACCAAGCATCTCATACAAAGACCCTATACTCAAACAGAAATGAGATAAAATGATCATGTGAGCCCTTGAATTCCACATTGACGAGCATAAAAAAACCTTCTCTCAACATGAATTAGTGGGAAAATTAAACCTGAGCTAAACCATCTAAGTAACAACTATCGCAGTGGACTTTTGAAGGTGAGAAAACTTTTACAAGGCCTTGTTCAAGTGCAATCATCTTCCAGAACTGATTCAAAAACCTGAATGATCCACACACCCTTGGTCTTAAAACTACAAAATTACTCCTTAGATGTGCTCAAATCAGAAATTAGAGGTCCCCATTGGATCGATAATATCCCAAAACCCCTAAGTGGACTCTTTCATAGCTCAATTTGGTCAAAAACTCATAATAATATGAGTTCCAAATCTGCTCCATTAATTTGAGTGTTAACTATCATACAAATTCGATGAACATTCTAATTTTCCTACAAATTTGCCTCTAATGGTGCAACCTTTTCACCCTCCACTAGTGCATTTTGTAAGATCATTAATTTTTTCAATGACCCTATAAGTACGAAAAATACTGTCATATTGGAATATAAGGTTGTGGGTTGAGCCTTAAAACCTACCCCGACCAGCCTAGCCCCAAAAACATGGGTGTGTGGTCACATGGGTTCCATGGGATCAAGGACTGGGCTAACTTCCCATCCTCCCTGTTGGGCCCAAAACTTCACGCTCCGAGTCATATTGATTAGCCATGGAACCTTAGGCTAACCCCTTTCCATAACGCCCTTCTGCCTGTGGCCTGTGGTCTGGTGCATTGGGCCTACCAGTAATTTATTGCATTATTATGTGGGAGGTGAGGGGTTAGAATCCCTCGGACATCACCCATATTTATGCCAATAATTTCAATTGATCGTCGGGGTGCCACATGGTAGGCCATGACTGGGCCACGTGGTGTGCATTCATTGGTCCACTCAAAAAAATCAAATACCAATCAGATGCACCCAATTCTAAAAAATTCACGTGACCCCACTTGGAAGCCTCCCATTGGTCTGAAATATACAATCAACCTTCACAATGAGCCTGCTGATTTAGCTTATGGTCAACCTAGTCAACTGCCCAGTAAACATACCCACTAAAGTTTTAGCTATTGGGCCAAACTGTGAGCATGCGATCACTTGAGTATACTGTGCCAGATTGAGGTGAAATGAGCATCCTTGGATTCATGACAAGGAGCACTTTGATTTGGCATCAATTTAAATACTTTCTAGGCACTTTCATTTTTGAGCTAAAAATTTATCACTTGATCAAACCTCCCCACTACGAACTTTTAGACTCCAAAAGTTTACTTCCCTACTCAATATAATGAGGCTAAAAACAAAAAATACCCAGATTTCAATTCAAATTGCTAAAAATTCAATTGGTTTCCTTCAAGCCCGAATAAACGCACTTCACTTATCTTCTTTGTAATGACCTACTATCCTATTAATAATTGAGTGAACATTCTCATCGTTGTTGCAGGAATAGAATCCTAATGAGTGAATATAAACATTCTCTTTAATCTCATATTTGCATGGCTCAAAAAAAACTTCATCTTGAATTTAAACCATTGAAGACAAACTTGAATCCATCTTGGTAATCAGAAGCAACATAAACTTGCGTTACCATCCTCAAACTAAACGTGTACATAAAAAGTACACTGATACAAAATTTCAATGATATAATTGGCCTTGCCTACAAAACATACTCATCTTGTACCATATTAATAAAATATATTCTATTCACAAAAGTTTCATAAAAAATACTTCAATCAGTGAACACATAACAAACTTGCAGAGAATCTTGAACATAAATCTTGTACTTTCACAAATGTCCTTCAAAATGTGGACTTATAAATAATCCAATCCGTACATCAATGAAAAAAATATTTGTTGAACATAGTGACAATGATTGTCACTTTACAAAAGTACCTAAAAATGTAAACAACAAAAAGTAATTACAAATGTACAAAGACAATTTACAAAAAAGTCCCCCCCGAACATTGCCTCTCTTAGGCTTATGGGTTCTCCTTTTGCATCATCTTTTCCTTGAAGGTTGCTTAGGATTGTTTCTTCCCTTGCATTTGGCTGGACAATATGTTTTCCTTTTTTTGAATGAATATCTGGATGCAACTTCCAACATCATTCATTGCGAGGCCCATGGATCTTGCAATGAGTAGAAAATAACTTTCTCTTATTTGTCGATAAATAAGTCCTCTCATGCAAATGAAAAACATTATTATTTATGCCTAGAATCTTATCTGTTATTTTAACCATTACCATGCATTGCTCATAGATAACCATAAAATGGTTAGATGCATTGCAAAATGTACAAGGGTACTTATTCCACAAGTAGTCAAAATTACCATGCATTGAAAAACATCCATGAGAATTATACATGTCTCTAAGGCTGCAGCTTTGATGAAGTGGAGTGGATGATGGAATTAAATGTCTATTTAAGAACTCATCTCACTTTGAATGCAAGTGAATATTGTCACAAGGTGGTGACATCTCATCCTCAGATGGTTGATGTGCCTTAAGTCATTTAGATAATTATCCAAACTCATTTTCACTATATTTCAATCCCTCATACCTTGGTTTGTCCTTAACCATGATTGGATTGGTGATACCTTAGCCATTTATGATGAGGCCTCGATCTTCATAACCCATATTGAAAATAAAATTCATACCAATGCCTTAGGTATGTTTCTCAAATGATGCAAAAGAGGTTTTATGCACATAAACAGAAGGAATTTTTCTTGAAATTATTATTACCTCCTTAAACTTTCCATTAATCCTTTTAGCTTCTAATGATGATGATGATGATGACCAACGTGTAGATTACTCTAGCCAGCCAATATTAGTAAAATGCATATGGTGTGAACTTATACATTCTTGTAAAATTCACACACATCATCTTCCTTAGATGGTCCAGAATGATTGTTTGAACCATGACCACATAATATTTTCATTTTGGAGGTCTCTTTTGCTGTCACGGGAGTAGAACTTTCATCAACTTGTTCCTCCAGAAATTTCTACAATATAATGTGCATGTGCATCTTCTCCTCTTCAACCATCTCTAGCATCCTTCTCAACTCAATATTCTCCATACAAAGAGAGAAATTCTGCTCCTCTAGCCCTTGGAGACTCATTTTGCTACCCATTATTCCAAATTGGTCAGATAGAGCTCTGATACAACTCGATCTGAAAATGGAGGAGGTGTTCTCTTTCCTCTTCCTCAAAATCACATAAAAAAACAAGGATCATTTCGATGCTTTGCAAGGTAAAAATGGGTCTTGACACAAACAATTTTTTCAATGTATCTTCAAGTCATGAATTATTATTCAGATGTAAAATATCATAAGTAACATAAAAGTACATAACTCATACATGCATCATGAAGAGCATAAGTATAATATCTGTTGACGGAGTTCAAACATCCTAGGCTACATCTCCAGGTCTGCCAACATATCAATATGGCTCCATATATTCAGTATAGAAAATGGAGTACATATTTTTTTTCTAATGCGAACATGTGGCTATTACCCATACAAGGTAATGTTCTGTTGCAAAGAACTCCCACATGAACCAAAAACATAAGGCATCTCCTATAAATATCCTATACTCCGGCTGAAATGAGCTAAAATGAGCATGTGGGCACTTCAATTCCACATTGAAGAGCATAAAAAAATCTTATCTCGACATGACATACTGAGAAAAGTAAACCTGAGATAAACCCTGCAAGTGACAACTTCTACAGTGAACTTATGAATGTGAGAAAACCCTTACAAGGCCTTCTACATGCTCAAACACCTTCCAGAACTACTTCCAAAACTTGAATGAACCAAACACCCTTTGTCTTCAACCTGCAAAAGTACTCCTTATATGTGATAAAATCGGGAGCTAGAGGTCACGATTGGATCCATAACATCCAAAAACCCCTAAGTGGTCTCTTTCTGAGCTCAGTTTGATAAAAAAATCAAAACGATATGAGCTTCAAAGATACTCCATAGATTTAACTGTTAGCGGTGCTAAAAATTCGACCAACAGTCTAACTGTCCTAAAAATCCGCCCTGTTTTTTGCAAATGAAGAAACATTCACAGCCTCTTCCAGTGCATTTTTTAGGCTCACTAATTTTTGTAATGACCCCATAAGTCTGAAAATGAAAGTCATATTGGCACATAAGGCCATTGGCTCGGCCTTAATGCCCATCCCCTTTATACTAGATCTAAAAACATGGGCATGTCGTCATGTGGGTACCATGGGATCAAGGGTTTCGCTGGTTATCTGCCCTTAGTGTCGGGACCCAAAACTCTGTGCTCCGGGTTATATTGGTCATATTGTTCGGCCATGGAACTTTGGGTTGGCCTCTTTCCATATCGCCCTTCCGCTAGCACCTTCCGCCTCTAAATCGTGGTCGAGTGAGATAACCTGTAACCTTGGGCTGGGGGTAAGCCCCTAGCCCTTACCTCCTCTGCCTATAGTTTTGTATGTTCATGGTGATAGGGGTCAAGGGCTTTGTCCTAGCCCCTACCTCCAAATGGCACCATTGTAAAACATAAATATGGGGTTTTCCCATATGATAATAATCACCACTATTGGGCCTATCAGTAAACCATTGCATTTTTATGTGGGAGATTGGGGGTTTGAATCCCTCGAAACTAACCTTAACCTATTCCAATAATTTTGGTTGACACTTGAGGTGCCACATTGCAGCCCATGACTGGGCTTCGTGTTTCCATATCATTGGTCCACGCAAAACAAACCATAACCAATCAGATGCACCCTATTCTGAACTAATCACGTGAGGGAACTTGGATGGTTGCCATTGGCCCAAAATATATAGTTGACATGCATAGTTAGCCTGATGAGTCAGCATACGGTCAACCCAGAAGAGATGTTAAATTTTTATTTTTTCAGCAAAAGCATCATCACGTGATAACCTGAGTATAAAGTGCCATATTTAGGTGAAACGGACATCGTTGGATTCAGAACAATGAGCACATCAATTTGGTGTTAGTTTCAAGATTTTATTTTCACTTTAATTTTTTATCTAAAAATTGATGACATGATTAGTTAATGTGATTGTTATGCATGAATAATAGTTTCCAATGTGTTTGTTCTGCATGTGTTATGATGGTTATGGTTATGTGTGCATAGTAGGTCATAGATGAATGATGGTGGTCATTATTGTTGTAAGTGTCATCATGATGATGTTTATGGTGGTATTTTTGCTACTTGGATGTACCAAAATGCACCTCTTAAGCAACTAGTTGCTATCTTCATAAGATCACAGAGAAAATCATGCTATTGTTACTAACATATTTGAACAATGTAAACAAAAATCAGAGGGTAAGCTAAGCATACAACACTATGAACTAAAAAAAAAATGCACAATATACAAATGCTCAAATGGAGCAAAAACCCAATAAGACAAATGGATAAATCTCCCTTTATTAGTTGATGGCGGTATGATGAATACAATGCTAAAATTTCTTGAAGTGAGTCCTTTGAGATATGGAGCTCAAATACTCGGAGAAGGGCGGGAACTTTCCTAAATTTCCATAGAAGTATTTCCTCCTCATAAAGATCATTGATCATTTTCATATGGTGAAGCTCTCTATTAGACTGAGATGTTGGATGACCAACATGTGAGTCATTACAATACTTCTACTGCTACACTTTCAAGATGGTTTTAAATGGAGGAATTTGGCCAACATAGCAATGTGTCTCATTTTTCTCTTCTCATGGCCACGTTTTATAGAGATTTTTGAACTTATCTTCCCTCTCTTGACCCAATTAGGTTGATAGTCACCCAAGAGTGGGGAGGAGATTCCTTTGTGGACTGCATACCTCCTCAAGGTGGCTTTATTTTGACTATTATTGACCATACCGGACAGATAATAATCCTTATCAATTGTGTCAAGTGGTCCCTGATGGTGAATTTTATCCATCTTCAGGACCACGCAACTATCGAAGGGATTGGTGCATTGTGCACAATAAACCTTTGTTTTTGGTGCGTTGTCCACCAATTTCGTGACTGGAAATTAGAAATTTTTAAAATTTTCCTTTCCTAATGTATTTATTCTCTAAAGATATTTATTTTTTCCTTCTGCTTGACATTTTTACAATGTCTTGTGCATGTAGAATGTTTTTGTGTTAACAGTTTCCCCCTGATGTATGAGGTCTAGGAAGAACTGTATAGTTGAAAAAAATTATGTTTTATTTTCTCTGTGATCCTTTTGAGATTGAGAGAGAGAGTAACTTTCTTTGGAAATACTTAGTGCTAGCATGGGTCTTAGACTATTGGGGATCTTCCCATGTGAGCATTACTGAAAAATATGCTCATTGATTATGAGTCTTCAACTAGCTCTAACATAGTGAAATGGTTATTAAGTATGGTACCATATTGACATGAAAAATTTGTTGATGTCGAATGTCAAGAGGATCGATGACATAGATGGATGATGTTAATTCCTACTGTTCCACCCTAGGATGCCCCTTTATTGATGGGGGCTCATCCAAGGTACTACCTCCTTCCTAGATAATGGTTGTTGGATTCGACAAAAATAGCGCATCAACCAAATCAAAAATAATTATTGGTGCAAGGGACTCGTTTTTATGATGAAAACAGGTCTTGATGTAAACGGTTAACAATATATGATGGAAAGAGATGGTTGAAACTAGTGATTATGGTTAATTTTCCAGAGGTCAGAGTTGTAAATGCGAGTGGTAGGTTTCATAACACCTTCTGATGATGGGATCCCTAGGGTCAGTAGGACATTGAGGGTAGTTGTATGTTTTCTATGATTTTCATGGTTGGGTGTGGTAAAGAGTGCGCAGTTCTGACCAAGAGTTTTTAGGGGATGTTTCCAGGTAATAAATGTAAATGGATGGGCGGAGGGGGGGGTTCTCCTAAAAAAATCTTTGTATAATTTCCAAAAGAATATGAAAGAGGTTTCGAGGCACAAGCATGGAGACAAGTGCCCAATTAACATGAATGATCCTGCACAGCGATGTGAGGAGTATGTTTTGTTGGGTGTGGGGACTCCATTGGTTTATATCAGTGTGAGGGTGATGAGGCAGATGAAATTTCATATATGGGTTATGCTTATGAGGGTGTGATAGGCCAAATTTGAAATGTGATGGTGCATTTTTGGTGATCCGCTTGTAGATAATGGTTGCCTAGGAATAGGGTTTTGACACATAATGTGTATAATTTTGTTGTCTGGGGCGTATAGTGGTTTGGTGTGTCTACAAAATATGAAACCAATACCCCAAGTAAAATAATATTTTTCATACAAAATTTTTGAAATAAATTGAATTTGAAGAAATAAGAGAGGCAGTACCTGAACTGTGGTATGGAAGGGGTGGGCACTGGGCAGGAAAAGGACTTTATCTAAAACCTAGAATTATGAGGTACAAATTGAACATGATGAAGTGTTGATCACTATGTTTCTCATGGTTTTGTGATTGGATATTCTGATATCCAGATATTAGATTTTGAAAATGGTAAAAAGGGTGATATATAGAATAATATGGCCAATTTTAGAGTCATTTTTTATTTCCGAGTGTTTGAGGTCAAAGCCATTTTCAAGATCTTTTCTTACCATTGCAGTTAGCCAAAGTACCCGAAATTCACGTGGACAGTCTCAGGTAGGAGCTAAAACCTCCTGTTACTCATTTTTGTCATTTTCATGTCTGATTGGGTCATACAAGTGTGATTTTGTATGGATTTGGTGTCTATTTTTGTGCAGGATCACGTGCGAAATCCAAGATAACGCTTTTGGTCTCCATGCAAAGTATTTCCCTTTGCACGGATACCCTGTAGTTATCAAATTTTTAGCACATTGTGCCACGTGCTTGTTCTTGGAACATGCATAGAGTTAATTCAAAAAGAGGGTTGTAAGGTGTGGCGATGTCATTTTTTAGTGAATTTGATGGTCTTTGTGCAAAAACTGACATTTTTTGGTGTTTTCTTGGTGGTTGGATGTTGTGGAGAGAGCGGTACTGGTCTAATATATGCATGATGATAGCCCAAAACCCACATGCTCGTGAGACATTGGCTCAATATGTATTTCTCAAATTCTTGGATAACATCATATTGTGATCTCAGTTCCATTTTTATGCTTCTTAGTCCGATGCTGGGATAGGAAACGACGTGTTATGGTCTTACGTTGGAGAGATGTGAGGATACGGCCTGAGACTGATATTTACTTTTTGATAGGCCTCTTGCCTTGAGGGGAGGATCTCCTATATACACTACCTCCTGGGGGACTGAATATTCATGACTGGGCTAAGGAGGCAGGGCACTACATACGTAACCCATTACAATAGGTTGCGTTTGAGTGAGATCAATTACTAATTTAGTTGAGAAAGCTGCTCTAGCTATAATAGTTTGCTTATGTGGGTCTACATTGAGCCACTGAGTATCGTGACAACATATTTTTTTGATGCACCGACTAGAGTTGGTCATTTGTTTGATTAGGCACATTATGTTTATCATTATATGTTTAGGTAGCTAGAAAAAGTACAAAGGAGTTCAGCGAAGGATTTTGGGCATGCGAGCATCCTTTGTTGCAGTATTTATGAGTGAGTCGTGATGTTACAACCTTTTTTGCTGGTTCCTTTGGGACCTACGAGGGATCCACGAATGCACGGATGGGCACTGGTGATGCCTCGCACTGGTGGGTCTGAGGCATGTATATTTTGGGACGTGACGTCGAGGCGTGGTTCGAGACGAACCCACAACTATTCCTCAATTTTCCACAAGTAGGGATGGATTTATGGGGGGATCCATACATGGGTCTCCCTCCTAGTTATCCATGGGGACTGACAAATATCATCTTTTATGTTTTCTGCATTTGATATATATATATATATATATATATATATATATATACATAGATGTCTTTCAGGGTTAAATAGATATTGTTTTTGGTTTCCTTTGTAGATGTGGGTATGACATGTCGTCCCACTCCCTTCTTGGTAGGCCATGAGCCTAGGAGAATGGGTACACCTGCTATGGGTTAGGCCAAACTTGAGGTGCAGATCAGTGATTTAGGTCCCTCAAGGGAAGGTAGAAGTGCTACAACTACTGGTGGAGATGATTCCCTCTTAGCACACAAAAAGGTGGGAGAGGTGCAGGTGTTTGTGGTTAAGAATATACTTGTAGCTGTCGATATTCAAGTATTGTTGGAAGAGGCCTGAGCGATGGATGTCGAGGGTCAAATAGTAGCCTTTGAGGCTCAGGCGATGAATGTTGTAACATGGGCTGAGGTGGCAGATGCTCGTGCTCTAGATTAAGAGGATTCACAGAGTCAGTTAGATAGGTTGACTCAGGGTTTTCTAATGAGGGGTTTTGATAACATGGCAAATATATGGTTGGAGATGGTGATGGCCCGAGAGAGGGCACATCGCCCAACTTTGAGGCGAGCAGCACTTTCTGTCATAGTTGTTGCTCTGATACTGGCGTTGAGTGCTCACGTGGGTCCGAAGGACATATTTTCACCAAACTGAGACTAATTGGGCTGCTGAAGAGTCAATTTAGTGTAACTATTTCAATCCACATATGGTTGGAAATTAGCCCTTCCAACCAGAGAGAGCTCTCTGAAGAAAATATATGATATTTAATAAAAAATATTTAAAACAAATATGGCTAACTCTTGGATGTTTTTTTTTGTAGGTGAAATATGTGTGAGGGCTACCATTGGGCATGGAGTCAAAATGGGAACTTAGTTACAAAAAGGTATCATTCATGGAAGTTGAGGCACATGAATTGTTATAAAACAATTTTGACAGCAAAATAGATACATAAAGGAAGTTGGAGCATAATAATCTATGAATTCCAGGAAATTATTTAAGAGCCAATTGAGATAACATTAAAAAAATTAACACAAATACGTAAGAACTGAAACATAATCTTAGGTCTGAACAAAATTTTTATGCAACTGTCTATTAACTAAGTAGACAAAAAAATACAATAGTATCTTTTGTCATTACATCCATCAACCCTCTCTAACTATAAAAAATCTCTATTTATAGAGTGCAAACCCTTTTACATAGGTATTCTAACTTGGCGAAAGTCTCTAAATTGATGTAGAGTTCTAATCCCAGAAGGAATTCATCACATTGAGAGAAAATAGAGATAATTATGTTTGAAAGAGTTTGTAACCTAAAAGCACTATAACACTATTAATTCCATAAAAAAATTTAAATAACCCATACTAATAATTCTTATCGAACCAAACAACTTTGTATAAGGTGGAAAAAATGATGATCAGTTGGAAAACTGTCATGCTAGAATGTAGGCTATGATATTCAGAATTTGAGGATGAGATTTCTGTTGGTGAGGTGGAAAAAAAGGTGAGCTGGTAGCCATATCATCCTTTTTTTGAGTGGCCTTCATAAACAGGTGTCTCAATGATAATATTCAAAATATTCCGATGACTCATCTACTCCCATAAATACATTATTTTCTACAAAAATTCCAAAACTTCAACTTGCTGTAAAAACAAAGTATTTTAAGGCAAGTCCGTAGTGTAGTTTTTGTAGCAACTTCATTTCAACCCCTTCTGCTCTTTTTCTGTCTTTTTAGCCAGTTGGAGGGTATTCATTAGGTAAAATAAGGTAAAAACATTTTTTTATTCACCCTTTTCATGATATATTTCAAAAATTTTACCTTAAAACATTATGCAATGAGTTCGTAGTGAAAACTCAGCTTTAAGCTCGGAGCTCGCGATGAACTTTCCTGACTTCTCCAGAATTTTCAATTTTTACTGCTTATCTCCAAAAAAAATGTTTGTAGCTATGAAAATGTCTTGATATAGTATCCTAAGAAAAAAAATGGCCCAAAAATGTGTCTTACCATCTTTCAAGGGGCAGCACAGTCATCCATTACAATCATTTTGAAACTTTTTTTTCAATTTTGTTTGTACCATCTCCATTTGGATTTCTAATTATTTGACTTAGCCTTGTAGCTTCTTTCTCTCTGACAACAAACAATTGTTTCTCCTAAAGGTATCTTTCAAAATTTTGTGCAATGGTAATGTTCTTCTCAGCATGTTCCTTGACCTCTTTGCAACCTCATCATAAAAATCAATTTGTTTGCTCACTTATTTTTCGAAGTTCGTAAGGTCCTTCCTCTTGTGTTTAAAATATGATAAGTCGAGTTTAGCTTCTAAAACTTCTTCTCTTGATTCATTAAGATGTTATCTTAGAAGCTCAAATTCAGAATTTTCTTGAACCTTTTATTTGGCTTTCTTTGTCTTGATCACCTCTGCTTCTATTGGAGATAACTCTCTGATTTATTCCCTTGTTGGTTGTTTATTCTTCTCTAGTGCTTTATGTAGTTTATTATATTTGCCTCCCTTTAATAGTTGTGACGTAGTGATTGGCTTCCTAGGCTTAAAAATAAATCCTGAATCTTCACTAGAAAAACCTAACTTCTTAGCTCTAAGACCCTTTTTCTTATTTTTTTCTCCTTTAACCTCTACACGCTTCACCATAGGAGTCTCTTCATTATCAATTTCCCGCGAGATGTCTTCAATATTTCATTTCCCCTCTGTCTGACTTCTAGTGATTCTTCAGGGAGATCTTGTATCAATTTTAACTTTATTGCTAGTAGGGGTTTTCTAAGGTACCACTGTCTCCTGCAATTGATCGATCTCTACCTTCATTGGTTCCACCATGGGTTGCAACTCAACCTCATGTTCTACATTTGTTTCAGATCTTGGTTCTTTGTCCTTCCTACGAGTGTTTGTCTTTGACTTAGGTGTTTTTCTAGGAGTGAGGACATCTACCTCATATGCACTCAAAAATAGAAAAGTAGCCCAATTCATGTTCAACTTACTCAACTCCTCCATACTAACAATTTTATTAAACAATGCTGAAAAATGGAAGTATCACTGGTCTTAGGTTAGCTTGCACCTTGTCAGCCATTTTTTGTAAACTTCTTAATAGAAACAATGGTAGATCAAGAGGTTGTTTACCTATGAAATGAAGCAACACTCCGAAGTGGTATTGGTAGATCATGTGAAATCTAGCTTCACAAGTAAAATATTTATGAATCACCATCGACAGCTGACTGCTATTAGCACCCTGTAATTAGCAAGATTGGAAAAATTCCAATTGCAGGGAGAACATCAGAGCACTTTGGGATTCAAGGATCTAGCCTTCCTAAATCCAGAGAGGGATCTCTCTATGAATGGGTTCAAAAGATGTTATCTTTAATAGCTGAAATTGATATTAGGCTAGTTATGAAGAGCTTGGGTTTTTCTTTGTTTGTTTTGTTTGGGCGAAGACATGATGAAGGTGAAGGCAGTTTCAAAATGAAGGGTGAAGGTGTCTGCAGGTGAAGGAATGATTTGGCTGACAGAAAGGCAAAGACATTTTTAACCCATTGGGCTATGGAGTCATAGGAGGATTTTAATTGGACAGCAGGGTTCAAACAGGATCCATGGGGAAAGTCACTTATGTCAAAGGATCTCTTAAGGCGATTTTATGGAATGAAACAGATATGAAATGAAGAACAAACAAATGAAAAAACAGTGAAATAGCCTAAGATCAAGTAAGTTCTTTTAAACTATCTTCCTTCAGCATGTACTTAAAGAAAAACATAAGAGTATTTTGAGATCAGGTTAGTACCTCTAAACTAGCCTGCATTGAAGTACTTTCAGTTAGAAAACATTAAAAAACACTTTGAACAACTTAAGATCAGGTAAGTGCCTTTAACCTACCCTGATTTTAGCATATTCAAATAAGAAAAACATAAAAGTATTCTGAGATCAGGTTAGTGCCTTCAAACCGGCCTGCATTGAAGTACTTTTAGTTAGAAAACATTAAAAACAATTGAAAAGCTTAAGATCAGGTAAGTGCCTCTAAACTACCCTGCTTTAAACATATTCAAATAAGAAAACCACAGATAACAGTGACAAAGAGAAATTTAGATCAGGAAAGTGCCTTTAAACCGACATGCATTGATGTACTCTTCAAAGAGAACGTTCAAATGAAGAAAACATAGATAATAAAGCTTTCAGTAAGAGTATGGTACTGTTGAAAGTAAATCCTCGCTCTATGTTTTCTTCTCTTTACCAGAGAAAGTGAACAGAGTGAAAACATTAAGAAAAATAACAATTTACAGTGAGGAACACATCACCATTGACATAAATCAGGATCCCATAAATCAGCAACTTGTATTTGATGTTTCAAACTAGTTACAGTCAGCAAGCCCAGTGGGTCTCTACAACTTCAAAATTCTCATATCAGCTTTTGTATATTCAAGTGGCAAACAGGGCATCAGGCGCTTCAGAGACTATTACATGCTTTCAGATGTCCAGAGACCAACCTTTTTCTCATCTTCTATAGAAGTATTTATAGAAGAATGAGGAGGTAGGATCTGGTAAAAGATGTCCTAGGTCAATTAATATAGATGGATGACTCTTCAGCCTTTGAAGGGCTTGATGAAGTAATTAACAGATAATCTTTCTGTATTAAATTGAGGTACATTTATGAATTGAATTCAATGGGAGCCGTTGTTGACTTTTGAGGCTCGGTGTCATGTTTGAAGTAACTCTGTTTCTGCTTCTCGAGGTCTAATGATCGAAAATATTAGCTTCCAGGCTGCTTTTAATCTTTAAAATAGTTTTGCCGACAATTAGAGATAAGATCCTTGACCAATATTAATTATTCGGCTGTCTTTGGGAAAAACACTTCTTGTTTGTAATAATGACTAAGCCTTCTTTAATTACCATGAGGCTGCGGGTGCCCTTTGGGAGCTGGAGAGGTTTATTTACTTTTGTTCCGTGTTCTCAGGACAGATCACGCTAAGCCTGGGTCTTTGGTCTTCTATTTTGGTATAAACTGATACTCTTTAACTGTGATTTCAAAAACACAGTGTCTTGTTGATGTGCAAGCCGCGCAGGGCTTATAAGGCATCAATGTCTCATGAAACGCTGATGAAAACAGATAATTTGCACCTTGCGAATGGTTTCCATTGATGAATTAATGGTCTGGGAATCGTCATTCCCAACCCTCGACCCTTTCTTTCAACATAATGGAAAACCTTCCTTACTTGAAAAATTCAACAAATATATCATAAAATCCTACATTTTTGGGTTTACTGCTTCAGAGGCGTGGGATGAGAGCAGAGCCGTTGGATGACATCATCCAAAGGTTGGGAATCATTTAGAAATAGTCAAAGTAGATTGGAGGAAAAGAATAGATTAGAACCGTCGATCACGTGCAGATCAACGGTGGGGATTACACATTGGAATCCTCTTGGCGGAATGTGGAAAGCGATGTTATGAAGCAAGATTAGATCTGGACCATCCGATTTGGACACGTGGACTGTCCAGATCCAATCGGAGAATAGCAATCGGCGGGAGGAAAATAAGGGTGCGATAAAAATCTCCGATGCGATTACGCGATCGGGAGGGCCAATGCGATTGAGCAATGACCGTTGATCTGAGGATCAAATCAATGGCGGGGAATGAATTCGGAGGGATGGGTGATCGGGGGGACAAACAAATGCGATGCAATTGAAACATTGCGATGTGATTGAAGCATGTGATGCGATTGAAACATTGCGATGCAATTTGCGTGGGCCGTTGATCAGCTTTAGATCAACAGTCAATATCTTTTGATTTTTTGCACCGGCGGAAAATCTTTTAACACTTCACAAAACCCAATTTTTTTCGAATAATACAAAGTTTTTGGTGGATCGCGCGGAATATATATATAAGGCGAATATGTGCCCGTCTGCGGGGCCTTTGGGATTTATGAACTGTGATATGGCCAGGGCGTATTAAAACAAGGGCTAATCGAAATCGGGCCATCGGGCCGGCCTTTTCAATCAACCCATTGTGTATTCTCCAATTGCGATTGTGTGATCGGTCTTTTTAATCTACCCATTGAAAAATTTCAACACGTGACTTGGATTTTTTTAGTTAAAACTTTGGAAAAGTGGGTTTTGAGACTTTACGAAGGAAGAATGGATCGGGCATGAAATATTTACAAGGTTTAAACGCTAGGTTGCGCCCAAATTTAATATGAAAAATAATATAATTGGAGGATAAAAGAACAGGGCTTAATCTCATCGAAAATTCAGAGGATGTGAAAACAAACTGGTGCGCTGAGTTTTTGCGATGCAATCGGGAAGGTTTATATTAAAGAGTTGATTGCATCAGGAAAAAAGGAACACAGAACTTGTGCACCATCGAAATTTTCCGATGTGATAAGCGCTATATGGGTTCAACGCTCAGTTTTTATGACAAGGGCACATGTGGGGAAGTGGTTAGGGGGTTTAGCCAAAGGGGCTAAAGCCTTATGCAAAAACATGTATTTTTTATGAATTTTTTCAAAGATTTCAATGGATTTCGAAGGTTTCAGAAAAGCTAAAGAATGAGTCTTTAACCTTATAAAAGTGTTTTTCATGAGGGGAAGAAGAAGAATCATGAAAAAAAGGGGTTTTTATGGAGAAAAAGGGGAGCAAATGAAGGTAAGTTGGAGGAGGCGGAGGGAAAAAGTGATGGTTTTACAACAGTTTCTTCTCATGAAATCTTTAGCAGAATTTCTGAGTTTTCTAAAGGGAAATAGTAATGAAGATTTTCAGATAAGGGCATGAGATCTTCCATAGGCTTCAAGAGATAACATTTTGGCAAAATAAATGTTTCTTGAAGACTGAACAATGTTTTGGCCACCTTTTGATAGAACAAATTTTATAGGTGGCCAATAGTGGCTCCACTTGGGGATGGTGCCTTCTTGAAGGCATCAAGAACTTCAGACCTGCATTCTCTGGGAGGCTGACCTGTGCCTAATCCATTGTGTTCTCTGGGAGGCTGACCTGTGCCTGATCCATTGGGCTACCCTTACTTTGCTGGGATGATCTTCTCTGAAAACATATTAAAAGTTATGAAAACAATGGACCTTCATCAATACAAACTTTCTACTTACCCAATCCTACTGATCTAGCATTTTTTCTTCATCAGAGTGAACTTGGATTGAAAAAATATTTTCACAACATTTTATTATTTTGAAAGCATGAGATATAATCTATTTCTATTCCTTATTTCTCCATGGACTCAAATTAAACAGTTGAGCCCATATGATTCTCTACCTATTCTATCAATCTGTTAGGATTAAACAGTCTAACATATTTTTTATTCTCTAAATTCTACAACAGAAATTTCAAAAGAATTCAAGTCAGGATTAAACTGTCTAACTTGATGTTGTTCTATGGCATAAAAAAAAGCTACACATAGACATTTATTTTGCAGAAAATCTAAAACAAAATGTAAGGCTTAAGATCCGAAAATTTCTTATCATGGCCTTCTCTTTTTAAAGCTCTGTTTCGACTCTTGTTTGAGTTGTTTCTTCCTCTTTCTCTGGTTCAAATTTTGAGCTAATTAGAACCATATTTACTTCTTTTTGAATCATAAAAATAGAACAGATTTGAGTCATCTCTCTTTTGGAAACTTAGGTTCATATTTTGAACATGTTTGAACCTTTAATTTCTATCCTAAACTGTCTACTGATAAGCCAAGATTGAACAGTTTGGAAAATCAAATTCACTAGCCTATCAGCAAAATTTTTTAAAGATAATTAGTCAAGTTTAGGCTGTTTGACTAACTAGAAGTGTGTTATTTAGGAGTGGCATTTAAGCTTGCACACTTTCATATTTGTTTCTCTTTTTTGGTATGGGGCTATACCTTTTTGTTTTCACAATCTTCCCTCTTTTCTTTCTTTTCTATTTTTTTTTTAATTTTTCTTTTATGAGACTGAATAAAGAAAATGGTATTTATAATGGGAATGGAAGCTTTAAAATCATACTCAACAGTAGTAATGCTTAAGGACCCTTCCATTAACAGGACCCCCAAACGGATCCGTGCCATCTAACTCTTGTAGAAAGAAGGCATTTGGACCAATGGTGGACTGAATGATGTAAGGACCTTACCACAAACTGTCAAATTTGCCATGTTTGCCCTTATCCTCTCTTTTGGAATCCCATTTGAGTACCTTATCTGCAATGTTGAAAACACAAGCCTTTTTTATTTTGTCAAACAACTTCTTTATGTTTTCTTGCACCTTCTAAGCCCTATTGTAAACCTCTTCCCTTGTCTGCTAGAGATGTATTGTCTGAATGATCATCCTAATCATGCTGTCCTCTTCTGACTGTATTTCTTGGATTAATTTTATTACTAGTAAACCTAGGCTGGTAGGAAACACTGCATCTGCTCCATAAACAAGTTGGTAAGGGGACATTCCAATGGACCTTTTTTGTGGTCAATCTGTCTGCCCACATAGCATGAACCAACTTGTTATGCCATGATTTTTTATTTTCTTCAAGCATATTCCTGATGATGGTCACCAAACTTTTATTTGATGATTCTACTAGCCCATTACCTTGAGGGTAGTAAGCAGTAGAATGACCAAGTGTAATCTGATACCTGTGACAAAAATCAATCATCTTTTTGGAACAAAAAGCAACATCATTATCAGTAATAATCTTCCTAGGGCATCCAAATCTAGACAAGATATGGTCTTCAAAGAATTTTATACTGACATAATCTGTGGCATTCTTAGAAGGGATGGCCTCAATCCATTTCGTGAAGTAGTCAGTGGCTATGAAAATCCATTTGTTTTGGGAATATGAAGCAGGATGGATTTCCCCTATGAAATCTAGGCCCCACTATTGAAAAGGAGCTTCAATAGTGATAGGTTGTAATGGTAAAGGAAGAAGTTTTCTTTTGCCTTAAAAAATTTGGCATTTGTGACAGGAAACTATAATTTTATAGACATCCTGGAAGAGGGTGGGCCAGTAATAGCTAGCTCTAAGGATTTTATTGGCTGTGGTTTTCCAGTAAAGATGACCTCCACACTCTCCTTCATGGAATTCATGTTTGATATTTTCTACATCAACTTCAGGCAAACATTTAAGCAATAAACCATTAGCATTTTTCCAATATAAACATTCATTTAAAATGAAATAGTTCCTAGCTTTCAACTTTAAAAGCCTTTCCTTTGTTTTTGATAAATCAGGAGGAGCATTAAGATTTTCAAG
Source organism: Pinus albicaulis (assembly GCA_034641835.2). Lineage (NCBI taxonomy): Eukaryota > Viridiplantae > Streptophyta > Pinopsida > Pinales > Pinaceae > Pinus > Pinus albicaulis. Next base: position 22,567 of record JAXQQM020067123.1, on the reverse strand, counting down.
CACATACAAGATATCAGTGTACCAAGGTGAGTTTTGAAACTGCTCTTCGACAGTGGGAGCAGGTAATTCTTCCTGTTCATCCAAGGCATCTACCATGTTAATTTCAAGGGCTTGTAGATTAGATTCAGCCATTAATTGAGCTAAGCCCTGACCTTTAATAAGCTTGGTTGGTCTGATTTTCAAATCATACTCTAATAAAGCAGCAATCCATTTGCCTCTCTTTCCATCTGGGTCTTGTGACAAGATGTCTTTTACCACTATATTAGGAACATAGGAAATGATGTGGTAATGTAGAATATACACCCTGAAGTCCTTTAAGGCTTTTACCAAAACATAGGCCCGTTTTTCCATTATGTTACATTTCAAGGGTGCATCCCTTAAAGCCTTGCTGAAAAAAGAAATGGGTTGTTCCTGTCCCTCTAGGTTTTTCTGCAACAGGACTGTTGCCACTGTATGTTCTGAGGCAAAGTAGAAAATAAGGAAATCCTTTGAAAAGTTTGGGCTGATTAGGACTGGTGCCTGGGTGAGTGCATGTTTTACCAATTCGAAGGATTTTTTGGTTTCTACAGTCCACTTTACACCTACTTCTTTCTTGAGCATATTAGTCATGTTTCTAAGGAGCTCTGCTAAGTTGGGAATAAACCTCCTCAAGAATTTAATATTTCCAATAAAGGACTGCAATTCTTTTATGTTCCTTGGTTGGCTAATCTGTAGTACTCCCTCAACTCTATTTGGATCTATTTTAATCCCTTCTTCTAATATGATATGGCCAAGGAGCTTATCTTCCTAAAGGCCAAACACTGTCTTTTTGGGATTTAAAGATTACCAAAACCTTATGCACTTTTCAAGGACCTTTCTTAAATGTTTCAGGTGCTCTTTATCAGATTTGGAATAAATGGTTATGTCTTCAAGGTAAATTACAATGAATTTCCCTATATCCTCTGAAAATGCAATGTCCATGGCCCTTTGGAAAGTGGCCCCAGCATTCATTAATCCAAAAGGCATTTTCACATACATGAAAGTGCCCCAAGGAGTGGTGAAAGTTTTCTTGAGTTGGTATTCAGGGAGTACTAAAACCTGGTTATACCCTGAAAAACAATCTAACAGAGAAATCCTCCTCGAACCAACTACCATTTGTAGAATGTGTTCCATTTTGGGTAAAGGGTAATTGTCTTTTAGGGAGGCTCTGTTAAGGTTTCTGAAATCAATGCACAATCTGATTTCTCCTGTCTTTTTCCTCACGGCTACAAGGTTAGAAACCCAATCTGAAAACCTCACAGGCACAATGATTCCTGTCTCATACATTTTCTTGATTTCCTTTTCTACTAGAGGCAGTTGTATTGGATTAATTCGACGCAGTTTTTGCTTAAAGGGTTTCTGGTTTTATTTCAAAGGGATCTTGTGCTAGATGATTTCTGTATCATAGGCTTTCAAGTCTTCATAGCTCCAGGAAAACACATCGAAAAACTCTTTAAACAGGTCAATGTATTTCCTTTTCATGTCTGGTGGCAAGGACCTAGCTAATTTAATCATTTTAGGCTGATCCTCAATGCCTATGTTGCATTCCTCAACCTCAGACCCTGTGTATTCTACAGTGGGCTTCTTTGCTACGTCGTTAAAATCAAAGAGGTCTTCTAACAGTGCTATCCCCCTAGGTATGTTCTTGTCCTTTGACGACAATATCTCAATGTCTTCGTTTTCTGTGTTCTTGTATTCTTCAGTATGAGTTTCAAGTTTTTTAGTTAGCATGTTGATTTCTATGGGACAACACTGTTACCGATGAAATAGGTAACCTGACCTCAAAACGGTTAGTTAACATGTTGATTTCTATGGGACCAGATGGTTTTTCTTTTTTATGGGACTTTTTGTTTAGGAAATTTTCATTGGATTTAGAATCCGAATCAGATAACTCAAATTCATTCCTGCCCAACAGAAACTCTTCTATCTGTTTGTCACCCTCAAAGACCTGCCAATATTTTTCATTATCCGGCACAGCTGGTCTAAACTTAATTTGAGTTGTACAGTATTTGGTTTCAAATGGCGTTAAGCATGTTCTAGCCGCAAAAGCTAAATTGTGGACTCCTCAAAAGTTTCAATTTGGACTCCTCAAAAGTTTCTAAAAGGTCCATGACATTGTTTCGGTAAGCTCTAAGTCTGGGATTATTTGTGTTATATTCCCCATTGACTTGCTTAATGACTAGTTCTGAATCCCCATACACATTAATTCTTGTGGCTCCTATATTTTTTAATAGATGTAAGACTAAGAGAAGGGATTCATATTCTACTATGTTATTGGAACACTGAAAGTTTAATTTACATGAAATGCTTTCTGTGTGGTTGTTTTCAGTGTTGGTAATCCAGGCACCTGCACCAGCATTTCTCTTAGTGCATGACCCATCAAAATACATACTTCACAAAGGACTATTTTCGATTTTGTCTTGTTTATTATCTTCTTCAACCAACGTGCTCAAGGGTTGTTGTGAAATCTCGTCACTTAGTTGTATTTTTTTCACCTCCTTAGGTTTTTCATGGAGTTGAGCGTGAGGGGCAGTCTATTGTTTGCCATTTTGGCTTTGTTCACTCTGGTCTGTTGTTTCAACACGTTGTTCCAAAGTTTCTCTCTCATTTTCTTCCATATCTAGAACTGCATTTATGTCTAGATTAGGGGTCTCTAACTGTTTGGCTAAGTCGTTGTCTTCTAGTTCTGGCTTATTCAAGGATTCATCATGGTAAAGGATAAAAAAATCTAGGTCTGTATGGACAGAGTAAATGGGGGAATTTTTGGGGTTTTCAGGGCTACTGACCATGAATTTCAAGTGTGCCTCTCTGTATAGCCTTCCGAGCTGGCTAAAGACAGGTATACTGGCATATGTCCCATCCATCTACATTGTACCTTGCAGCTTGGCACCCCATGACCTCGATAAAAACATGCCATACTTAGGAGGCACATTAGCCACCACAACATCCATAACCATGTACTTGGCTGGGATTTGAGTCAAACTTACACATAGGTCTTTGATTAGGCCAAGGCATTTCACTCTATTAGAGTCAAAAGAATATAAATCCTTGTAAGGTATGGTTATTTCTAGCCCTAGCCTTTCCATTATCACCTTTGGCATAATATTTTGTGAGGCTCCAGATTCATGCATAGCATTATGCAGGATTTTGCCATGGATATTAAGGCTGACGTAGAATGGAGGTACTATCCCTTCTTGAAATTTCCCTTCAATTTTAGGACCAAAAATGAGTTTTGGTTGGTCATCATTAAAATTGACTATGTCATTATTATCCTCAATATTTAAAGCCTTCAAAATTTGGGCTCTATATACATGATGGGTAGCTAACTCAGTCAAGGGAACAGAGATTTTGATCTTTGAAATTTTCTGCTCGAGGTTGAAAGGAATTTGGTTTTTTGAAAAAATTGCCTCAGCCTTACTAGCTGCTAGATTATCAGCAACATCAGCTCGCTGATTTATTCTATTTACATTTGTTAGAATGGTTTTAACAGGAGTACTAGCTGAAGAGTTAGTACTACTAAGGTCTGCATTCTATTTTTCACCTTTTTGAGTGCATTTCTCTCTACCACTATCAGAAGTCACAACTATTGTTTTTTCCTTTTGTTTGACAACTTTAGATTTGGTTGCCGTGCTATTTTGTGAAGGTTTGTCAGAGGTTTTGGTGTTGGGAGTTTGTTGGTTGGCTTTGCTTCTAAGGTCATATTCTTTTTGGTATTCTATGAGGACATTTTCCATGTCGGGAAAATAACCTTCATCATCATCTCTATTGTCATCATAAGGGGTATAAAGACCTTTTTTTCTATCATAATGAACCTCAAAGTCATCATTATATACTCCCAACATGTTGATATCATCTTCTTCTATTATCTCATCTGTTTCCTCAACCTCACTTATAAAGTTTTGATGAAAGGGAGGAGTGATCTGCTGATCATCTTCCCTAGGTCTACTTGGAGGTTGGTTCCTTCTAAAATTTTGATTCTGGTTCTGGTTTTTGTTTTGAGGAGAAGTGTGGTTTTGAATTGCTTGTGCTCTCTCAAGGATGCTCATTTTCTTCATTATCTCTTCCATCATTCTTTCCCTCTTTGAGTTGGAAGTAGAAGGGGAATTTTCCTCTCTAAAGGACACTCTCTTTTCAATTTTCATTCTTGCCCTCTTCTCCATCAAGTTGACTTCTACAGAAAGAGCACCATTTTTCATATCTTCAAGAGTTGCAAAATCTCTCTCTCTCAGCTCATAGGCCATGTCAGGGTCAAAACCTTCAGGAAAATTGTTTAAAGTTGAGCCTTGTGGAGGTTTTATTTATGGGGAAAGCGCATTATACACACTATTGAATCTAGTGCAATGAGCTTTCACACTTTCCCCAGCGTCTCTATGGAGATTCTTATAGTCAGAAAGGACTTGGAGAGGGTTTTTCTTTACTTCCCATTTGTTTAAGAATGTTTGATCGAAGGCTTGTAGATCACGGATACTATGGGCGGTTAAACCTTTGAACCATTTCCTCACTTCTCCCCCTAAGCTCTGAGAAAATAACCTAAGCTTGAAAGAATCATCATCAATTTCATTTATGTTTAAGTAGTCATTCATCTTATCCACATGTTGTGATGCAGTTGTAGCATTGCTAGCATCATATAATGAAATTTTGGACTGATAGTCCTATGGAAGATTGACTAATGGTGCAGGAAGAACTAAGGGAGCATACCTGTTGCCATGATATGTGGTGGAGATGGATTTACAAGAGGTGGATTAACAACAAGGAAAGTGGGCTGAAGTGGAGTGATTTGAACAGTGGGTTTAGGGTGAGAAAAAGTGGAGGGACCAGGAATAGACTGCTAAGTTGATCTTGGATGAGGGACACCTAAGTTGTGAAGAAATGCAAATCTGGAGGTGTTGTTTCTCTGCTACCAAGAGGTTCACTTGTTTCTAGGGATGATAGTGAAGACTCAGAATCTAACTGATCTAAATCACCAAGAGACCTAGTTCTAAATGGATTTACTAAGTCAACTTGAGATTGTTGTAGAGCTGAAATATTTTCAGGAACTGAATTAGCTCTCAAGGGTGATCTGAAAACAGTTGATAATTTAATCTTAGGAGACTTCCTAAGGATACTTTCTGGGTTAACAACTATCTTAGGTGGATCAGGGTCAGAATAGGCTCTAGTGTGAATCTCTCTAGAAGCCACTATGCTGTGTTTTTCAGACCCAAAATAAACAAGACAAGTTCAACCAGGTATGACAATCTTTAAGAGGTTAACTAGTCTTTTTTGCAAGAAAATTTTAATCCTCCAGTCTTGTGACTGAGTTTGAAAGATATTATAATGATAAGGGTTATTCCCAGTGGAGTCTTAAGGTCTGTTCATGATCGTGGAGTCGTCAAGTGGAAGTTTTCAGCTCTTTCAAAGGTAAAAGGTGTTATGGTCCAGCACCATGTTTATTGAATACCAATCTGAAATATTTTTAGGTTTTTCTGAGTTGTGTGGTTGTATGGAAAACTAAAGAGTCTATAAAAGTTGGCCAAGCAACTATGAACTCAAAAATTTCCCCAACGCAGTCGCCAGTATGTTAGCACCCTGTAATTAGCAAGATTGGAAAAATTCCAACTGTAGCGAGAACATCAGACCGCTTTGGGATTCAAGGATCTAGCCTTTCCTGAATCCAGAGAGGGATCTTTCTATGAATGGGTTCAAAATATGTGATCTTTAATAGCTGAAATTCATATTAGGATATTTATGAAGAGATTGGGTTTTGTTTTGTTCTTTTTGGTTGGGTGAAGACATGATGAAGGTGAAGGAATTTTCAAATTGAAGGGAAAAGGTGTCTGTAGGTGAAGGAATGATTGGCTGACATAAAGGAAAAGACAGTTTTAAACCATTGGGCTATGGAGTCATAGGAGGATTTTAATTGGACAACAAGGTTCTAACAGGATCCATGGGGAAAGTCACTTATGTTAAAGGATTTCTTAAGGAAATTTTATGGAATGAAATAGATAGGAAATGAAGAACAAACAAAATGAAAGAAAACAGTGAAACAGCCTAAGATCAAGTAAGTTCTTTTAAACTATCTTTCTTTAGCATGTACTTTAAAGAAAAACATAAGAGTATTCTGAGATCATGTTAGTACCTCTAAACTAGCCTACATTGAAGTACTTTCAGTTAGAAAACATTAAAAAATAGTTGAAAAACTTAAGATTAGGTAAGTGCCTTTAAACTACCCTGATTTCAGCATATTCAAATAAGAAAAAACATAAAATTATTTTGAGATCAGGTTAGTGCCTTCAAACCGGCTTGCATTGAAGCAATTTTAATTAAAAAACTTTAAAAAATAGTTGAAAAGCTTAAGATCAGGTAAGTGCCTTTAAACTACCCTGCTTTCAGCATATTCAAATAAGAAAACCACTGATAATAGTGTAAAAGAGAAATTTAGATTAGGCAAGTGCCTTTAAACCGACCTGCATTGATGTACTCTTCAAAGAGAACGTTCAAATGAAGAAAACATAGATAATAAAGCTTTCAGTAAGAGTAGAGTACTGTTGAAAGTAAATCCTAGCTCTATGATTGCTGCTCTTTATCAGAGAAAGTGAACAAAGTGAAAACATCAAGCCAAATAACAATTGACAGTGAAGAACACATCACCATTGACATAAATCAGGATCCCATAAATCAGCAGCTTGTATTTGATGTTTCAAACCAGCTACAATCAGCAAGCCTGGTGGGTCTCTACAACTTCAAACTTCTCATATCATCTTCTGTATCTTCAAGTGGCAAACAGGGCATCAGAAGCTTCAGAGACTAGTACATGCGTTCAGATGTCTAGAGACCAACCTTTTGCTCATCTTCTACAGAAGTATTTATAGAAGAATGAGGAGGTAGGATCTGGTAAAATATCTCCTGGGTCAATTAATACACATGGATGACTCTTCGGCCTTTGAAGGGCTTGATGAAGTAATTAACAGATAATCAATTTGTATTAAATTGAGGTACATTTATGAATTGAGTTTGATGGAAACCTTTGCTGACTTTTGAGGCTTAGTGGCATGCTTGAAGTAACTCTGTTGCTGCTTCTCGGGGTCTAATGATCGAAAATATTAGATACCAGGCTTCTTTTAATCTTTAAAATAGTTTTGCTGACAATTAGAGATAAGATTCTTGAGTAATATTAATTGTTGGGCTGTCTTTGGGAAAAACACCTCTTGTTTGTAATAATAACTAAGCCTTCCTTAATTACCATGAGGTTGCAGTTGCCCTTTGGGAGTTGGAGAGATTTATTTATTTCAGTATCAGTGCCCATGAAACATTGATAATCTTGGAATGGAACCCTTACTTAGTCGTTTTCCCTTTGATACCCAAAGGCCGAAAGATCAGGGCCTTTGGCTTTCTTTCATTTATAATATGGACAGAACCTTCGGAACCTGCGAAACAAACAAAATGTTATGAAATCCTACAGAAATACGTTAAACTACTTCAGAATGCGGGGAAGGAGCGTAGCCGTTGGATCTAGACACGTGGACAGTCCAGATCTAATCGGGGGATTGCAATCGGTGGGAGGAGAAAAGGAGTGCGATGAAAAAAATCCGATGCGATTGTGAGATCGGAAGGGCCAAGGCGATTAAGTGATGGCCGTCTAACTGAGGATCAGATCAACGGTGGGAAATAAATCGGGGGACTAGCTGATCGGAGGGAAAAAAAAACACATGCGATTGAAAATTTCGATGCGATTGAAATCGCTGATGCGACGGAGCGCTGGCCGTTTGATCGACTTTCGATCAACGACGAGGACTAGTTTTCAGAATGAAAGGCGGAAACCCTTATATACATGAAAACCCAAAGTTTTTTAATATAAAACAAAGTTTTAATGGATCGGGGTAGAAATAAATATATATAAAAAAGATAGGCACTTGACTGCGGGGCCGCTGGCTGTATGCGATTCAAAGAGCCTAGGGCTTTATATAAAAAGGGCCTATCGGAATCAGAAGACCGGGCCTGATATTTTTAATCTACCCATTTGAAATCTTGCGATGTGATTCAGCGCCCAGGGTCTTTAACACTTGGGCCCGAGGAAAGTCATATGAAATAGAGGCGAGAGGGGAGGAGTTTATATATAAGACCCAATCGCATCAGAACTTTGATGTGGGTCTTTTCGATCAACCCATTTCAAACTTCCAATTGCGCGATCGGTCTTTTTAATCTACCCAATAAAATTTTTAACACATGCTTTTGTTTTTTATTTCAAAATTTTGGATAACTGGGTTTTTGACTTTCTAAACAAAAAAAAGGTGATCGGGAAGGATTTTACAAGGCTTTAAGGGTGGAGGCGAGCCCACAGGATATATATATATAAAAAATGATGCGATCGGGAGTTTTTATAACACAGAGGATCAATCGCATCGGGTTTTTTCAATCCAAAGCATGATCGCAATCGAAACTTTTGAATAGAGCACAAGTCTGACGCATATGGATATTTCCGATGCGATAAGCGCTTGGGGTAATAACTCTTGTTTTTTAAAAGAAACATGAGATCTGGAGTTATATCAAAGGGAGTCAATCGCATCAGGGTTTTTGTGTAAAAAAAACATATGCGCTCATCTGATTTATTTCGATGCGATAAGCGCCGATGGGACTAGCACCTGGTTCCGGGGAAAGGGCATGTGGGGGAAGTTGTTAGGACTTAACCCAAGGGCTTGAGTCCATAGGAATAAAACTTTGTTTTTATGAAATTTTCAGAGCTTTCAATGGTTTTTAGAGGTTTTAGTAAAGCTAAAGAATGGGTTTTTATCTTTATAATAGTGATTTTCATGAGGGGGGAGAAAAGAAATCATGAAAACAAAGGGGTTTTTATGGAAAAAAAAGGGGAGCGAATGAAGGCAAGTTTGGAAGAGGGGGAGAGGAAGAATGGTGGTTTTAAAACAGTTTCTTCTTATGAATTTAGCAAATTTTTTGAGTTCTGGAGGGAATCAGTAGTGAAGACCTTTTAAACATGAGCATGAGATCATCCACAGGCTTCAAGAGATAAAATTTTGGCCATGAAAGTGTTTCTTGAAGACTGAACAATGTTTTGGCCACCTTTTGATAGGACAAATTTTACAGGTGGCAAACACAGGGTCTCATGCTACTGATGGTATTATTGGTACAGTAAATACGAAAAGCAAGAAGAAATATTCAAATAATTATTATCCTATTATAACTTTACCTGATTCCTCGAAAGGAGAGTCTTCCCCCGAAATTTCCGCTGACATTCATATCGTAGAGACATCTACAACCAAATCTAAATCTAGTGGTAAAAAGAAAGGGAAGAATAAAAACAAAGAGAACTCAAAAGAGAAAACTGATAAAAATGAATCTAATGACGAAAAACGTAAGGCTCACTATCCTTGTTACATTTGTGACGAGGATCATTTTACTAAAGAATGCCCACATCGAGCAGAGGTTTCGTAATTCGTTAAAGGTTCACAACAACCTACTGTCTTGAAGGATCCTTTTCCTACTCAAGATAGTAAGATGATTGGTTCTACCTCAAATGCCTCAGAAGAACCTATTCTGATGATGTCTCATGTCAGGATTGCAACGCGATCGCAAGATTATGGTACTAAGAATCCTGTTGATGGTAAAGAAGCAGAAAATTCTAGTGCAAACACATCAACTACACCTCCTATTTCTGGTCCACTACAGATCGAGAAACCCAATCCAAACTTAATAATAAAACTGCTTGCTAAAGGTGTTCTTCTTAAATCAGCTTTCAATCCACATGCGAGAGCTGCTCAGAATTACAACATTCTTGAAGACTTAGCTATTTCCCCTTCAGCAATGTCGGCTTTGGAAGTGCTGCAATCGTGCCCAGCACAACGTAAATTACTTTTGTTTGCCATAGGAGCTATCGATATTCAGGATTCGAACCTAATAATATTTTATTTAGATAATAGTACACCTCGTCTACCTCACCAAATGGCTTTCCAAATTCCAGTATTAGTAAAAAACAGACCAATTTTTCGGACTGTGATTGATGAGGGAGTTTCAATGTGTATTATCTCGATCCAGTTTTGGAAAATCAGTCTCCGAAAATTCTAAAGGCTTTTGATGGCTGAGGTTTCCACCCTTTTGGTATTTTGTAGGATTTACCCATAGGGGTCGAAGGTAAAACCGTAAATCTAGATGTGGAAGTGGTTGATGCCCCTCTAGATTACAAGCTTCTCCTGGGTCATAGTTGGTCTTATGCTATGACTTCTATTGTTTCTTCGGTCTTCCGGCTTATAAAATTTCCACATCAAGGAAAGATAATTACAATAGATTAGTTAACTTATTTTTCTTTTGATCCAGCCTCTACAGAAAAAATCCAGCGCGTCGATAAAGTACATATCCCTTACAAGGATGTTGGAATAGGTTTGATTAAAGATTTTAGTTTACTAGGAAATTTTTCCTTTCCTCCTCCTAAGGTATCACCTTCTATCGCAACTATTCATATGATTTCATCAAATACTATTATGTTTGATGATCCTTGGATCGTACCTTCCGACTCCGAGTTAGATTCATTTGATGGCATGATGCCTTTGAGTCCATTTGAAATTGCATATTAGGATATACAATCACTTTCCGACCCTTCTTCAACCGAGACTGATCCAATGAATGGGATCCATGAGGAATCACTTTCTATATCTAGTTCAGCCACAACGACATTTCCTGATCTTGTTCATACTGATGAGCAAATTCGTGAACTTTTGTCTATTGACAATTTACCATGGGAAGATCTACATCACTGATCTTCGTTTTTACCTGAGATAGATCATTTTGAAGATGATTTCGCTTCTATTTTTACTGTTGAATATGTCAAAGAACCACAGAATCCATTGCAAAATCCTGATTCTGAGTTAAATTTGGAAAATATCTCTCAAACGATTCCAATTGACATTTCAGTGAAGCCAGGAATAATTTAAAACATTAATATAGGTGCTTGTTGTACAAAAGATGAAATTCAAACTTATAAAGCCCTATTTCAAGAATTCTGTGACGTGTTTTCCTGGTCATATGAAGAAATGCCAGGAATCGATCCGTCAATTGTCGTACATGAAATCAAGACTTACCCAGACGCCAAACCTTTCCATCAATGTTTATGTCAAATACATCCGATAAAAGCTGCTGCTATGAAAGTTGAGGTTGAAAAATTACTTCGTGCAGGTTTCATTTATCCAATTCCTTTAACCAATTGGGTATCGAATATTGTTCCTGTTAACAAAAAACAAGGAACGGTAAAAGTATGTATCGACTATAGGGATATTAATCAAGCTTGTCCAAAATACAATTATCCAACCCCCTATATCAATCAAATAATTGATGATTGTGCCGGTAGTGAAATGTTCTCCTTTATGGATGGTTTTTCCAGTTACAATCAAATAAACATACTTCCTGCTAATCAGCCAAAAACAACTTTCATTTGTCCATGGGGGACATTTTCTTATAGAAAACTACCTTTTGGATTAAAGAACACTGGAGAAACTTTTCAAAGAGCTATGTCTTACGCATTTCATGACATTAAGCACATTGTGCAGCCTTATCTCAATGATTTACCTGCTCATTCATCGTGTAGGGCCGACCATTTCACTCATTTACGAGCTATCTTAATGAGATGTAGGCATTATCGAATTCGGCTGAATCCACACAAATGTGTTTTCTGTGTAGAATTAGGTCGCTTACTGGGATTTTTTTTTTTGAAAGTACGCATTCGCGTTGATTCGTCGAAGGTCGAAGTTATTGTCAATTTACCTCCTCCTTTGACTCTGTGCCAACTCCAAAGTTTGCAGGGGAAAGCAAACTTTTTACGTTGGTTCGTTCCTAACTACGCCAAGCTAACAATGGGTTTTACCAGGTTGTTAAAATAGAACATTCCATTCTTTTGGGATGAGATCGCTAATCGATCTTTTGATGCACTTAAACACTCGTTGACCCATGCACCGTTATTGCATCCTCCCAATTACAACCAGGACTACGTTTTGTACCTCGCCGCCTCTAATTCCACAATTGGGATGGTTTTAGTTAAGGAAGATTAATTCAAAAATGAACATGTGATTTACTATCTTAGTCGAAATCTGCATCTGATTGAGCTTAAATATACACATGTGGAGAAATTGGCCTTGGTAATTGTTCAAGCTATCCAAAGATTTAGACACTACATCTTATTACGCAAAACCACAATACTTTCTGATTGTAACCCTATGATGTACATTTTAACCAAAAAATTGCTAGGGGGCATGTATTCCAAATGGATAGTTATCCTGCAGGAATTTGACTTGAAATTTGAAAAATCCAAGGCAAATAAATCTTTGGTTTTTGTCGAACTGATGCGTGATTTCCCCTCTACTGATACTGAAAGTGTGGTGGAGCAGCCTATTGCGGACGAATCCTTGTTTCTTATCAGTACTCTTGATCCTTGGTATGGGGATATTATCGTTTATCTCCAAACCCAATATTTTTGGCCTGAAATCTCATGATCTCAGCGATGGAAAATACGTTTCCAATCCCAACAATAAAAAATTATTGGTGATACACTCTATCGTCGTGGAGCAGATTCTATTTTCTGATGCTGTCTTACTCATGAAGAAGCTGAGAAGGTTTTAAATGACTGCCATTCTTGAGCATGTGGTGGCCATATGTCTGGGTATGCCACAACCCAAAACATATTGCACACTGGTTATTTCTAGCCATCGTTATTCAAAGATTGTATCTATGCTGTCCGGAAATGCCACAATTGTCAATTCTTTGATCGTAAAATGCGTGCGCCACCCGCTCCTCTTTACCCTACAATTGTTGTCAGTCCTTTCGCAAAATGGGGTATTGACTTTATTACATGTAACCCTCACTCGGCCAGGGGGCATGCGTATATCATCTTAGCGGTAGCTTATTTTACGAAGTGGGCCGAGGCGATGCCTACATTTTCGGCAGATGGAAAGACTGCTGCAACTTTCGTATTCAATCATATAATTTCTATATTCGGTGTTCCTCAAGCCATTATTATAGATCATGGAAGCCATTTTCGAAATATCATGATGATTGAACTGACAGATCAACTTGGCCTGCACCACGATAGTTCTACTCCTTATTACCCATAGGCTAATGATCTGGTTGAAGCAACCAATAAATTTTTTTTCACTATGATCAGATGAATTATTGGTATTCATAAGTCGAATTAGCATTCCATGTTATTTTCAGCACTTTGGGCATATCGGACCTCAGTAAAAACGTCAACTGGTTTCACTCCCTTTCAACTGGTTTACGGTTTGGAAGCTGTGTTGCCTATTGAATGCGAAATTTTGTCATTGAAATTAGCCATAGAATTACTCCCAGCTACGTCTGAAGAGGATAAATTTCTTTTGTACTTGGCTCAACTAGATTAGAATCGACAAAATGATGCAATAGCAAATGAGGCTCATGTCAAACGAATAAAAGCTCAGTATGATAGAAGTGTTACTCCTCGTAATCTTTCAGAAGGAGATCTAGTCTTAGTGTATGATCAAGCCAATGATAAGCTAGGAGCTAGAAAATTTATGCCCATGTGGCATGGTCCTTTCATTGTTAAGCGAAAGCTAGAAAAAGGGGCCTATGAGTTGATAGATTTCGACAGTGTCCCTTTAGATAAACCCAGAAATGGGATTTATCTGAAGAGATATTATGTGTAAAATTGGTGTGGAGATTTATTTAGATTAGATTTCTTTACTACTGGTGTGTCTTAGATTAGAAAAGAGTGCATAGTTTAGAGTGTGTTTTTGTCAGTACTCCTGCCTATCTGAGTTTTTAGTCTTGATATTACAGATGTCGACGTCTCTTCAAACCTACATTGGTTTTTCTGATGGTGCTTGTCGTAGTACACGGAACATTTCTTCCGCAGCTTGGGTTATCTATTCACCCTCTGAAGAGTTAGTGTTCATGCATGGGGTAAGCCTTGGTCAAACAACGAATAACATTGCATAGTATAGTGCAATGATTGAGTTATTATCTGAATCCATATCGTTTGGAATTCGGAGTTTGATTGTTAGGTTGGATTCTGAACTTGTTGTATTACATCTTAACAGGGTTTATGCCATTAGAAATCCAGTGTTATTACGGTTATTTTTAAGAGTTCGTCTCTTGGAATGTGAATTTGATTACATTGAATATCAGCATATTCCAAGACATTTAAATACATTAGCAGATGCAGTTTCTTCTAGTATGATAAATTGACATTTGCAATAATCAGAACAGTAAATTAAACAACATTCATAACATGTACACAGATAGCCGGTAATAGTGATATATCATAGTATAAAAGTGTTTCAAAAAATATACATCGTCTTCGATCATAGGTTGGAAACACCTTATGGTCAGCAAAAATGATATACAAAAGATCAAAAATATGAGTCTACGATACGATCATCCTATCACTAATGATGACCACGATAAGAGACCATTGCCTGGGCCACCCTACATAGGAACCTCCTAAAATGTCCTGGGACTCCAATCACATATCTCTATAATCTGAGAGGAATATCATCTATGTCCGTATCTGGAATGTCTAGAGTCAATCACTCTAGGTGATGCTCTAAATCAGATAGAATATCGGTTGATTGGCCCTCTGGGGCTAGTGCTGTGGCAGCTAGATGCCTCCTCTCATAAGGCTGGAGATGGGCTGGTCACTGTGGGCCCACATCTGCATTTAAAACTTTTTATTATTAGTTTTGAGATGATTAAAATACAAAAAAAAATAGAACTTAGAAATTTTTGAAAATGATTTTTACCTGATTCATCCCAATGTTCCCTTGCTGGGAGAGCCATCTCTTGGCCGCTGTGGAAATCTATCCCGGCATATGGAAATTCCTCTATAACAAAAAGTTGGTGTTCCAGCCAACGAAAATATGAAGGAGGAAATCGAACAATCTCGATGCCCTCAACAACGTGACGGGCCATCAATGCAACCCAACGAACCATCCTAGGTTCTTGAGGTCGTCCAACATCAACAGGAATGTTCTGCGGAGCTAACATGGGGATATTCTCTAGAGAAAAGATGACTACAATGGATTCATATCCAAATTTATTTAGCTTTCCATTATTTTCTCTGGTTAGTTGGCCTTTTACATTGGCCAACACAGCTTCGCACTAGTTGAAAATGGTGCCTCGAAAACAGTCTACAACAATGCGCATCTGGGAACCGGTAGCCACATGCAATGCTGTGCTCCCACACAGTCTGGTGACAATAAATGAAATAAATTTTAGCTCGGGACAGATGATAGGTTTTATTTCAATCCGTTTGTCCCGAGGGTCTGCCTGATCATCACAGAACTCTAGTCAAAGACTAGCAACAGACTGGCCACCTGGCCTAGTCTCAAACAAAGAAATTTTTTCGCCCCTCTTGGAAAAACCAGTCAAAAAATAGATATCATCCAGCTCAATTTTGAGTCGGTGGCCGCCAATAATGAAACACTAGTCCTGTACGTTCCATTTGTTCACTACCCAAGTTAGGAGGTCTACTTGTGCCCTCATGCCCTGAATGGCCCAGAATTTATACAAACCACATGCCCTTAATGCCTACATTGTAGGAAAATGATTTATTGCAGCATCATCTACGTCTTCATGCTTGTGTTCTCTCCAAATAAGAATCTTGTATGTCCTACATTACATAAAAAGACATATTAGAACAAGATTTTTTGAAAATTTTTAGGCGGGAATTGAGAAAATTTAGTTCAAAATTTCATTGCGCGAGTGTTAGTATGAATCCTTTGTCGAAGTGTACGAAAAAGGACCACTTTAGCTACACATAACTAATAGCCCTAACAACAAAAGTGGCTGCCAACATCTTCAGATCTGCAGTTAGTTAAACAAGAAAAGAGCTGCCAACAACAAGATCTATGCATGGAAAGACATTAAGCAGTAAAAACAAGGGTTTGCTCCATATACCAATAGACAAGACAAGAGCAATTTTTGAAAGAATTTTTATATTAATCAGGCACCTGGGAGGAAAACAAGAAGGCGTATCCAATTCTCCTCAGTGGGATGGGTTCTTGGAAGTCCTCAGCACTTCAGATCTAAGATTTCTCTCTCTTGTTGGTGTAGAAAACACAATGCAAAGAATAGAGCTCAATGGGAGCTCACACAGCAAATGATGGAAAAATGTGACCAAGTGTATAGATCCAGAGTGATCTAATAGGCAACAAAAGGTGAAGAATGGTAGGAAAAACCCTCCTATTTATAACAAAATATTGGGTCATTCTAGATCTTGGTGCATGGGTTAACCAGATCTAGATCCACTTTTATGGAATATTTTATTATATTTGTTGGAGGGAAAAGGTATTTGACTTGGGTCAAATCTCTTAATTTGTCAAAAATAAATAAATAAATGATTTATTTATCTTTTAAGGAAGCGGTTAGAAGATAATCAAATAAATAATGATTTATTTAATTATTTAAGGAAGTGGTTGAAAGATAATTAAATAAATAGTGATTTATTTAATTATTTGTAGGTGATTTGGTCATATTTAACAAGGAATATCATCTAAATAAGGTTTAAATGATTATTCCTAGAAAATAATAAGATAAATAAAGGTTTATCTAATTAATTTCTTTGATTTTGGGTTAAACATGACTGCGAATAATAATTAAATTATGGTTTAATTAATTATTCCATGAGGAAAATCAAACAAATATAGGTTTGTTTAATATTTCCTTTTGGGGTTTCCTGTTTAGACTATAAACAACCTAATAAATGTGGTTTATTAAGTTATTTAACATAGTGAAGGAAATTTTACTTAGGGTAAAATTGGTCTTACATGGTGTACTTGGGTCCATCTAATGATAATAGGTTAGATGACCAAAAAATGGTGTAACAGATTGCCCCCCAGCGTGTGAGTGTCAGGAGCAAATCGTATGACCGAAGTACGTTGTAAGAGCTCAATCACTAGACAACAAAAGGGAAGTCAGAGAGAGAAATGCAAGGTAGATAGTGTGCTGAAGGACTAGACCCTGAGGAGACGAGACTCGCAGGTGCAACAAGTCTCTTTTTATGAGAGGGTACCTGTGCTGAAGGCGGCGGGGGAGGCATACCTATGTCCGCCGTGACAAAGTACAAAAGAATAGTGTGTCCAGTAAACAAGGGACCGAACCATAGAGTACAGCTGGCATAATCAAGGGCCAGATAAAAATACAATGAAGAGTCTCACATACATGTTGTGCCTGGGATAACAGCCAGGACTAGTACAATAATATCTGAGTACATGAGATAAATACAACCTAAATGCCCCCTGGAAATGGGGAAGGGCTCACAAAATCTGACTGATACATGCAAATCAAAGAGGTGCTGCCAGTGGCGAAGGCCAAAATCGTCAAATATCTGGAGCTGCATCGAAGGCTGCAAAGAAAATTTATGAAAGAATGTGGAAAGACTTTAAATATTTGAATGTGGCAGGACAAGTGGTCCCTACCACTTGAGCGCAAATCGCAAAGTGCAGTTTTGAAGCTTCAAGTGTCTTGTTGATATGGAGTATTTGCGATATGCGATCATCGCAATATCGCATTATCACAATATCACATATTTTTTATTTCCGCCATCGCAAGTTCTGTTGTTTGCGATATGCGATCATCGCAATATCACATATTCAAGTGTTCCGCCATATGTTTGATCGTGCCATCACAAAATGGCCATCTGCGATGTGGGCCCGGGGTCAAAGAATGAAATTTGAATAAAAGAAATGTTACGGGGACAGTGTAAATTTTTAAAATAACCATTGGGGTTATAGTTATAATATTATATGGTGGAGATAAAAGATTGAATATTATACAAGATCCCGAATGGGATGATTCGTGCATGGAAGGACGGAGGTTAGGGTTTCAAATTGGATTGGCACGATTATTAATACAAAACGATTGAGATTTATGGCTGTTCCGCTTGCGGAACTCACCACATCAACAAGACACTTGCGTATGGAAAAGCGTTGGATATTGTTTATAAAATCCGAAGGGTTAAACTTTGGGTTAAAGGCTGGGCGCACATAGATAATTTGAATCTCCTCGTTTGAATAAAATAAATTAAAAAGAAATCGAAGAGCCCTGGGGATAAAATAAAAGAAATACCATTAGCGGTTGAGTGGTTTTAGACTTATGGTATTGAGAAATGCGAGATCTATATAAATGACAAAGATCATTATTCGATGGAGGAGAGGTGAGAATTGGTGAAGAAGGAATTCCTTTAAGGAATATCCGTATGGACAGACAACGCGCTTAATTGATAATTCTGAGTCCATGATGCACCATTCGAGACATTGATCTAAAAGGTTATGAGTCGTGAGAGTATTCAACAGAAGAAACGATGAAAAGTAAGCAGATGTCTACTGAAGAACACATGAGGATCCGGTGCATATGACAGTTGGAGTTTCTGAAAGTTAATACACACAAAAGGATACACGGAATGTTGAATGCATAAATTATCTGAAGTCTGGATTACAGTGGTCTCGCTGTTCTGTTATGTAGAATTGGGGAAAATATGGTTTTTAATTGAATAACGGGTTGCATCAGAGGGTTGAAGCCTTCTGTATATAGAAGCTGATGTTATGATCAGGGGGTTGTATCTCCCTTCCAGGAGAGGCTGGGAAACAAGAGAAAGTTGTAGCCTTCTGCAGGTGGGTGCCTGCGTGTTGGTATGAGTCTGCACCAGCATATATTGTAAAAAGTTTTCTCTATAATAAAATATTGAAGACTGAGATTACAGCAGCGGTGGTTTACTCCCAAATTGGGTTTCCACCTTAAATCCTGGTGTCCATATGTGTTAATGGTTTGTTCTGTTATTTCAGTTCATGCTTAATGCTTATCTGATGCAATTCTCTAAGTAAAGATATAATAAGATATCGGGACATACATGTTGAATGCATTACTATAACATATGGTTTTTAAGAGAAAGGAAAGAAAATTGTTTAGCCTTAAATACTGATTCACCCCCCCTCTCAGTATTTTTCCCAACAATTGGTATCGGAACGGGTCCTTCTGAAAAAGCTTAGTCACTAGAAGGAAGATCAAGCAAGATGAGCAATCAAGATGGAATAGCATCTATCAGGCCTCCACTTTTTAATGGAAACAATTTAATTTTCGGGAAAACAAGGATGAGATCTTATCTTCAGTCTCTGGGAGCAGAGGTATGGGCAATTGTTGAACAAGGATATCAATATCCAGCTGCAGTACCAACAGATCCAATGGAAAGAAAGAATTATGAAACAAATGCAAGGGCGGTCAATGCTCTATTAGGAAGTCTAACTGAATCAGAATTTGTCAAAGTCATGCAGCTGAATACAGCAAAAGAAATATGGGACAAAATCATTCTAAGCTATGAAGGTGATGCAAAGGTAGAAAGTGCTAAACTCCAAACTCTCAGAATTCAATATGAGAATCTAAAAATGCTTCAATGAATAGAAAGCATTGCAAATTTTTCTTCACGTCTTTTTGATGAGATATTGGTAAATCGTATGAGAATGGTGGGTTCTGCCACCACTGGTCCACTTTGTTGAGAAAGTTTTAAGATCACTAATGACAAAATTTGAGTCAAAAGTTTCTGCTCTTGAAGAAAAGCAGGATCTTCAAAATCTTACTGTGGTGCAACTTCATGGCATACTAACTGCATGTGAAATGAGAAGAGGAGGACCATCTGAAATCAAAGAAGCTGTCTTTAGAGCTTCTACAAAAGGGAAAGAAGTACAAGAGACAGAAGGATCAGGGTATATCTCAGAAGAAGATGAGGTAAATTTTGTAAAGAAACTCCAACTTGGCACAGGACGGTTCAGAGGTAAGATTCCTTTCAAATGTTTTGCTTGTGGAAGAGTTGGTCATTATGCCGCCAAGTGTCCTTACAAAGAAACACATGAAAAAGGGAAGGAAGTAGCAATAAGGAATAAGAATTATTTTAATTTAAAAGGAGTTAACAGTACTCAAGGAAGATAGGATAATATCTGAGCAAGAGAAGAATGTAACAAGATTCAGAGACTTCTCAATGCATTTGAAAAGGAATTCTAGAGGAAGAAGAGGATACTTTGTGGACGCTCTAGAAGACAAGATTTTCTAATGAAAACAATAAACCTAATTTTCTTAGAAGAGAGCAAATAATTTTAGAAAATTTTGAAAAATCAGTCATGAAGACAAAGAGAGACACAATGAGAAATTAGAATGCAAGTAGATTCAAGAAAGAACTTGGAAAGTAAATTACTGAATTTTAGATTTGTTAAAGGTCTCGAAACCTTAGATGAGACTTTTATTAAGGCACAACGTTTTCCTCTTATAAAGACAAAATTGGATATATTGGATAATCTTCAGCATTAGCACCAAATGTTCAAAGAAGCAGCATCTCCGTTTACAACAGTCACCACTCAATACAATAAAGAATATTTACAGGTAAAGCATGATCATTTCAATTCAAGAAACACTAACAGAAATGTCTTTCAAAGAAACACCAATCAACAGATAAATTCATTTAGAAGATCTTATGATCGCAGAAATTTCTTCTTCAATGGACAATGTTTCTCATGTCACAATTTTGGTCATAAAGCTATTCAATGTGTAGCATATAAAACTATTATGACAAGAGAAGCAAGAAAGAAAAGGACTAATATTGAAGCAAAGAAGAATACTTATAACAACTTTTCTCCTCTTCAAAATGAAGTTGAATGCACTTATTGTAATAACTTTGGCCATGAAGAATCTGAATGTAGGAGCAAAGTTCAGCCAAAAGAACATGTTCCTTCAAGATCCAAAGTATGGAAAAAGAAGGAGTTACAGGTTGAAAATTGTGGCATAGCGTTATTTGCAGAAGATGAAGAGAACCAATGGTACATTGATGGTGGATGCTCAAGACACATGACAGGTGATAAAGACAAACTTCTTGCATATAGTGCTCTAGAAAAGGAGAAGAATGTTACATTTGGAAATGATACTCCTGCGGTAATTAAAGGTAAAGGGTCTGTTTTCCTAAAGGATAAGGTAAAAGCTAATGAAGTCATGTATGTGGATGGATTAAAGCATAACTTGCTAAGCGTAAGTCAAATGTGTGATCAAGGAACTGAAGTTGTCTTCAGTTCAAAAGAATGTGTGGTACGTGATCTTGATATAGGTAAAGAAATTATAAAAGGAAAAAGAAATCCAAACAACCTGTATATATTGAAGAACCTCAAAGAACAATGTTATTTGAGTAAATCTTCAGAAAATTGGCTATGGCATAGAAGGTTGGGGCATCTGAGCTTCTCTCAAATCAACAAATCAAGAAGACTTAAAGCTGTTCGTGATCTTCCCAATATTACTCTACCTGAAAATATCAAATGCAAATCTTGCCAATTCGGTAAGCAAACTAGGGTACAATTTAATGCCAAGGAAGGATCATCAAGTAAGCCTCTTGAACTCATTCATACTGACATATGTGGACCTATGAGGAAAAATTCACCCCGTGGTGAAGAATACTATATCTTATTCATTGATGATTTCTCTAGAATGTGTTGGATTGGGCTTCTTAAACACAAAGATGAAGCATTTGAGAAATTTCAGATTTTCAAAGCACTAGTGGAGAATGAATTAGAATTAAAAATCAAGTGTCTTAGATCTGATCAAGGAGGAGAATATACATCCAAAGAATTTCTTGAATTCTTTGAACAAAACGGCATAAAAAGACAGTTCTCTTTAGCTGGCACTCCACAACAGAATGGTGTTGCAGAGAGAATGAACAGAACAATTCAACAAATGGCTAGAGCTATGCTTGATGATTCCAGAACACCTGACACATTTTGGGGAGAAGCAGCACATACAGCAGCAAACATTCTCAACAAAGCACATGTTCGTGTAAATAGTGATAAAACTCCCTATGAACTCTGGTATGGTAATCCTCCCACTATAAAGCATTTTAGAATTTTTGGGAGCAAATGCTTTATCAAAAATAATGATGAAAAACTTGGCAAGTTTGAACCCAGAGCTGATGAGGTAATATTTCTTGGATACTCCTCTAGGAGTAAGGCATATAAATGTTACAATAAAAGACTTCGAAAGATTGTTGAATGCATTGATGTTGTTATTGATGAGTCTACTGCAGCCCCAAAAGAAGAAAATCAGACAACAGATGAAGATGATGAGGACACATATCCTCCTACATCAAACATTAATGATACAAACAGTACACCCAGTGAAGAACCTGAAGAAGAGCTGTCTGAAAAGGCTACATCTATATATGTTCAAAAGAATCATCCAGAATCTCAAATCTTGGGAGAAAAGGAATCAGGTGTACAAACAAGAAGGACTCTTGTGGGATCTTCTAGCAACTTGGCATTTTTGTCTACGGTTGAACCTCACAGTGTCAGTCAAGCTAGCAAAGATGAATGTTGGATTCAAGCCATGAATGAAGAGCTTGATCAAATTGAAAAGAATGACACTTGGGAATTGGTACCAAGACCACATGATAAAAATGTCATTGGAACTAAATGGATTTTCAAGAACAAGTTAAATGAGAATGGGGATGTTGTAAGAAACAAAGCTAGATTGGTCTGCAGAGGGTATACTCAACAAGAAGGTATAGATTTTGAAGAAA
>JAXQQM020072064.1:0-26079 GCA_034641835.2 Pinus albicaulis | reverse complement strand
GCAATGTTACCTACTTTTTCTTGGTAGCATAAAAAGCACCCGATTTTGAAAAGTGGTGATGCAGAATCACCATTTTTTTTTTTGGTGCTCATTTTTGACACTCTAATATTTTTATTTATGAAGAATGAATATTTGTTTTAAAATGTTAGTGAATTTCATGTTAATTTTGAAATGTATTGATGCAGCATCAACTCAGCGTCAACCTTTTTTTTTTAGAGTGGTGATTTTCATGATAATTTTGAAACATATTGATGCTGCATCAACATTTTTTTTTAGAGCGGTGATTTTCATGCTAATTTTGAAACGTATTGATGCTACATCAACCTTTTTTTTTTAGAGCGGTGATTTTCATGCTAATTTTGAAACGTATTGATGCTGCATCAACTTTTTTTTTTTTAGAGTGGTGATTTTCATGTTGGTAATAAAACACAAAACTTAGATAAAAAAATATACATAAAAACAATAAAAAAAACCCAATAAAAATGTAAAAAAAAACAAAAATAGCTCGTAAAAATAAAAAATTTAAACAAAAATAAATAAATAAAAACAAAAATATTTGAAAATTATATCAAAGGAAATGACAAAATTTGAAAAAAAAAACACATAATTTAAAGAAAAAAAACAAAAATTGACCAAAAAAATTAAAAAAAACATAAAAAAAACATTTTTTTTAAAACTTATTAAAAAAACCATATTAAAAAGTTAAAAAAAATAAATTTTAAAATAATTAAAATTACAAAATTAAAATTTAGATTAAAAAAAAAAAATTAAATTTAAAAATTTAAATTAAAAAAAAATAATAATAAGAAAAAAAATACAAATTTTAAAATTAACAAAAAAAAACAAATTAAAAAAAAAAAATTTAAATTGAAAAAGAAAATAAAAAATAAAAAATAAAAAACTATCATTAAAAAAGAAAAAAAAAAGAGAAAAAACACATGAAGTAATTAAAAAACAAATACACATAAATTTAGTGCTTTTTTTTAATGAAACAATTTATAGATTTTAAAAACGAAACACCAAATAAACTTAAAAAAAAAATAAATTAAATTAAAATTTAAAAAATTTAATAAATAAATTTTAAATTTTAAATTTTAAAATATAAGTAATCTATAATAGTAAATATAAAAATAAAAGAAAATTTAAAAAAAAATTAAACAAATTGAATAAAAAAAAAAATTTAAATTTTTTGAAATTAAATTTTAAAAAAAAAAAAATCAAAATACGATAAAAATATTAAAAATTAAAAAAAAAAATTAAAAATTAAAAATTAAAATCAAATCAAATAAAAAATATACATATATATAAAAAATTAAAAACAACAAAAAATAAAATAATAAAAATTTAAAAAAAATAAAAACAAAATAAAAAAAATAAAAAAAAAACAAATTGTATTTTAAATAAAAAAATTTAAATTAAAAAAAAATTAAATTTTTTGAAAAAAATTTAAAAAAATCAAAATAAAAAAAATCAATTTAAAAAAATTAAAAAAATTAAAAAAAAACCAATTTAAAAAAAAATAAAAATTTAAAAGAAAAAATTTGGGGCGGCGGCGGTGGTGGGGCGGCGGCGGTGGTGGTGGCGGGGGCGGCGCCACTCGGCCCTCCGCGCCCGGGCGGCGGCGGAGGCCGGCTGCCGCCCCAAATTTTTTCTTTTAAATTTTTTTTTTTTTTAAATTGGTTTTTTTTTTTTTAATTTTTTAAATTTTTTTTCCAAAAAAATTATTTCTTTTTTTAATTTATTTTTTTTATATAAAATATAATTTGTTTTTTTTTTTTTTTTTAATTTTGTTTTTATTTTTTGTAAATTTTATTATTTTTTTTGTTTTAATTTTTTTTTTTTAATTTATTTTGTTAGTAATTTTTATTAAATTTTGCTTCTTTTTTTTTATTTAATCGATTTTTTTTTTTTAAATTTCATAAATTTTCTTTCTTATTTTATAGAATTTAATAAATTTTGTATTTTTTTTTAATTTATTTGAATTTAATATTGTTTTTTAAATGTTTTACTTTTTTATTATTTTTTTTTGTTAATAACATAAAATTTTTATATTTTTATATTTCAATTAAAAATTTTGTATTTAAAATTAGATTTTTTTTTTTAATTAAACTTAATTTTTTTTAAATTAATTTGTTTTTAAATTTTTTTTATTTAATATTATTTAATATTTTTATATTTTTTTCAATTTTCAATTTTTAATTGATTTTTAAAGTTTTTATTTTTTTTTCTTTTATATTTAAAATTTATTTGTTTATTTGTTTATTTATTAAAATTTAATATTTTTGTTTTTACATTTAATTAGTTATTTTAATATATATATATATATATTTTTTAAATTTAATAAAATCTGATCTATATACATATTTTAATTTAAGTTCATATATATATTTTATTTTTTGTAATTTAAATTTAATTTATTTTCTATAGTTTATTTGTGTTTCTAATATGTACTGTTTTAAATTTAATATTTTCATTGTATTTTATTTTTATTTTTTATTTTTTTTACTTTTAATTTAAATAATGTTTTTTTTTTAATATTTTTATTTTAAATTTATTAAAATTTAATATATTTCCTTAAATTTAATTTTTTGTTTTAAATTATTTTATTTTTTTAAAATTTAATAAGCATTTTCTTTTTCTTTTTTAAATTTAATTTCTATATTTTATTTTTTATAATTTCCTTCTTTTTTTAACCTTTTTTTTTTTAATTTAATATTTTTATTTTGCTTTTATTTTTATTTTTTAATTTCTATATTTTTTAAAATTTCAATCTTAGTTTTTTTTTTGTTTATTGTTTTATTTTTTTTTTCCTTAAATTTTAGGTTTTTTTTAGTGTTTGAATTAAAATTTTTATTTTGTTTTTATTTTTATTTTTTTTTTATCTTCATATATTTTTAAATTTTAAGCTTTTAAATGTTTTTATTTTTTAAATTTATTTTTTTCTTAAATTTTAGGTTTTTTTTTAATGTTTGAATTTTAAAAATTAAAAAATGTTATTTCTATTTTTAAAAATGCGAAAAGTATGACACAAATTTTTTTTTTGTTATTCCAGCATCAACTTGTTTTGTTTTGAGGGTGTTTTTTCAATCCTTTTTTCAAGAAACAATTTTGTTTTTACCATAATTTTATAAAATGTTGAAATTTGACCTTAAAAAAACACAAAGTGCGTTCTGGAAGACACACTTTTTTTTGGGGGGGTGTTTTTTCAATCCTTTTTTCAACAAACAATTTTGTTTTTAGCATAATTTTAGAAAATGTTGAAATTTGACCTTCGAAAAAAAACAAGTGCGTTCTGGAAGACACATTTTTTTTTTGGGGGGTGTTTTTTCATGTTTTTTGAGCGTTTTTGGGCTAGAGTTCTAATTTTTTGTTTTAAATTATTTTATTTTTTAAAAATTTAATAAGCATTTTCTTTTTCTTTTTTAAATTTAATTTCTATATTTTATTTTTTATAATTTCCTTCTTTTTTTAACTTGTTTTTTTTTTTTAAATTTAATATTTTTATTTTGCTTTTATTTTTATTTTTTAATTTCTATATATTTTTAAATTTCAATCTTAAATTTTTTTTTGTTTATTGTTTTATTTTTTTTTCCTTAAATTTTAGGTTTTTTTAAATGTTTGAATTAAAATTTTTATTTTGTTTTTATTTATTTTATTTTTTTATTTTCATATATTTTTAAATTTTAAGCTTTTAAATGTTTTTATTTTTTAAATTTAATTTTTTTCTTAAATTTTAGGTTTTTTTTTAATGTTTGAATTTTAAAAATTAAAAAATGTTATTTCTATTTTTAAAAATGCCAAAAGTATGACACAAATTTTTTTTTTGTTATTCTAGCATCAACTTGTTTTGTTTTGAGGGTGTTTTTTCAATCCTTTTTTCAAGAAACAATTTTGTTTTTACCATAATTTTATAAAATGTTGAAATTTGACCTTAAAAAAAAACAAAGTGTGTTCTGGAAGACACACTTTTTTTTTGGGGGTGTTTTTTCAATCCTTTTTTCAACAAACAATTTTGTTTTTAGCATAATTTTAGAAAATGTTGAAATTTGACCTTAAAAAAAAAATAAGTGCGTTCTGGAAGACACACTTTTTTTTTTTGGGGTGTTTTTTCATGTTTTTTGAGAGTTTTTGGGCTAGAGTTCCCGTTTTGAGGTCAGGTTACCTATTTCATCGGTAACAGTGTTACTTCCTCTGTTGGTGAAAACTGCAGTTTTATGGCTCTGGGGGAGTTTTACAAATTTCAAACCCTGTTCTTTTAATGCAAGTCCTATCATGGCTCCTTCCCAGGCCCTTTCTTCATAATTCCAACTCCTGCAAATGGTCTTTCCCTATGTTCTCTGTCACTGTGACAGGGACTGTGAATTATGGTGGTTTATGGCTGCTCAAAACCTTGCAAAACACGAAAACCTGTTGAGAAAAAACACGTATGGGGGTGGTGGATGCAACGGAGACGACGAAAATGGACGTGGACGATGAATGCAACGAATATTGTGGAGGAAAACCATGAAACAACAGGAAATGCATGGGGAGGCGTCGTGACAGACAGTTTAATCGTAAAAACATTAAACTTTGACCTATGAATGGAATATAAATGCAGGGACGGGCGAGAAAAAAAATGAGACGCATGGGATGATGACGTGGCGGTACGGGGTCAACGGCGGGCGTGCGAATGAATCTGTACCGTCCGATCTCAAGAGGAGATCGACAGATGGGGACGTGGCGGAGGGCGATGGACAGTGGGCCAAGGGTACGGATGCCTCTGGTTAATCTCTGCACGACTTCATGGAGCGACAACCGTTAGATGGGCGATCATAGATTGGACGGCTAATATGTATATCGCTCCGTGTCTTGTGCCGAACGATAACACGCAATGAGCGGGCAGTTTTGAGATAGTGCCACTTCCATGCGTCGTTTGATGAGTAGAATCGATGTGAAATGGGGAAAACTACCCGCCCTTCAAAAGTGGTGTGATGAAAACCGGCGGTTTCTGAGTAGTGCGCGGGCAGGGACCACCAGGGCAGACGCATTTTGGACCATCGGATCAATGACTAAACGGACGGCTGATATTCAATCGGGTGGTGAACAAGTTAGGCCATGGGTGCTATGGAGCCTGCGATGACTGTTCGATTTGTAGAGATCGATGGTTTAAAATGCGCCCGATATACAACTGCGGTAAGCGTTGTCCGCCTTGGCGCCTGGTTCTAGCGCTGGGGTCACGTGGTGGAAAAGATGAGGGGGCTAGTGCCGAAAGGTGTTGAGCCCATATATATGGAGAATATGGTTTATTGGGCCATTTTTTAATGCAATTTGAGGTCGAGAAAAGGTAACGGTAGGAAAAAACGGGGAAACGGGCCAAACAAGGGGAACTTGTAGGATTTAAGGGGAGGTTTGGGAGGATTTAGAGGGTAAAAGGGGAACTTTAAAAAAGGGGAAAAAGGGTTGAGAATGGGATATTGCAGGGGCACAAGGGATAGATGTAGGCCTTCTGGAGGACAGCTTTTGCAATCAGTGAGACTTTATAAAGGGAGTCAGGAGAAGGAATTTTATCGAAGGCAAAGGCACAGGAGAATTCAAGGATGATGTGTCTTTAGGGGAGATGCATTCCTTGAAGGCTTCAAAAACAACTTAGCCCCTTACTTTGCTTGTCAAAAAATTCATAGGGGGCTAATAGTGGCTCCACATGGGGATGGCTTCTTCTTGAAGGAGTCAAGAATTCAGAAAATGATATTTGGTGTGGGTCTGATGCCTGCTACTTGAGCCACCTTTCTTCTTTGATTTTCAGCTGCCACAATTGTGAAGACATCAATTTATCAGTAAAACTTTCCCAATCATCTACCTACCCATTCTACAATCCTAGCATTTTTTCTTCTAGGGTGCATTTGAGCTAGCAGACCCTTTACATATTTTTATTTTTTACAAACAAGAAAATAAACCTATTCTATTTCTACCCTTATTACTCCATGAGACCAGATTAAACTGTTGGTCTCACATGTTTCTCTACCTACTCTAATATCTGTTAAGATTAAACTGTCTAGCAGATTTCTTCTCTATATTCTACAACAGAAATTTAAAAACAGTCAAACTAGGATTAGACAGTCTAGTTTGCTATGGATCCAAGGCATAAAGACAGTTGCACATGGACAAAAATTTGCAGACAATTAGAAACAAAATCTTGAAGGCTTGAAATCTAAAGTTTTGAAGCATCCTTCTTCTCTCTGTGTCTCAAGTTTTGAGCTTGTTAGAGTCACTTTCTTTTCTTCATCTCAGCTCTGTTGTTGGGCTTGTTAGAGCTGATTCTTCTTTCTTCTTTGCTGGTCCAGTATTTTGGGCATGTTTGAACTGACCATCTTCACTTTCTTTGGCTCAGGTTTTGATCATATTAGAGCCAAACTTTGCACTTCAGAGGTTCATGTTTTGAGCATGTCTGAACCTCTCTCTTTCTCTGTTTTTTTCTCTCTCTCTCTCTCTTTTTTTTTTTTAAATAATTTTCTCTTTTTCTTGAAAACAAACACTGCAATGGTATGTATAATGGAAATGGAAACTGGAAATTGGAAATCAGCAGAAGTAGTGTTTGAGCATCCTGCCATTGACAAGACCCCCAAACAGTTCCGTACCATCTAACTCCTATAGAAAAAAGGCATTTGGACCCACAGTGGCCTGGATGATGTAGGGACCTTGCCGCAAACTATCAAACTTTCTATGCTTTCCTTTGTCCTCTCTCCTTGAGTCCTAATTCAGAACTTTATCTCTAATTTTGAAATCGGAGGACTTAGTTCTTTTGTCAAATAACTTCTTGATATTTTCTTAAACCTTGATAGCTCTGTTATAGAGCTCTTCCCTTGTTTGTTGGAGATGAATTTTCTAGTTTATTCTCCTCACCATGCTATCTTCTTCTTTTTGTATCTCTTGAACAAGTTTAATCACTGGTATTCCAAGGCTGGTGGGAAACACTGCCTTTGTTCCATAGACAAGCTGATATGGTGACATGAAAATGGATTTCTTTGTTGTAAGCCTGTCAGTCCACAGGGCATGCACTAGCTTGTTATTCCATGACCTTTTGCTCTCTTCCAACAGCTTTTTGATGATGGTCACCAGGCTCTTGTTTGATGATTCAGCTAATCCATTACCCTGAGGGTAATAGGCAGTTGAATTACTAAGTGCTTTTTGATACCTGTGACAAAAATCAACCATTTTCTTGGATCCGAAAGCAGTAGCATTATCAGTGATTATTTTCCTTGGGCAGCCAAACTGAGAGAGGATATGACCTTCTAGGAAACTAATGATGATTGAATCTGTGGCATTCCTAGTAGGTATGGCCTCTATCCACTTAGTGAAGTAGTATGTGGCTGTTAGGATCCATTTGTGTTGTGCAGAAGAAGCAGGGTGAATTTCCCCTATGAAATCTAGGCCCCATTGCAGAAAGGGACCTTCAACAGTGATGGGTTGTAGAGGTAAGGGGAGGAGTTTTCTTTTTCCTTCAAAAATCTGGCATTTGTGGTAGGCAATTATCATCTTATGGACATCATTGAAGAGTGTAGGCCAATAGTAGCCAGCTCTGAGTATTTTGTTTGCAGTAGCCTTCCAGCTTAGGTGGCCTCCACACTCTCCTGCATGGAATTCTTGTTTAATCCTTTCTGCTTCAGACTCAGGCAAACATTTAAGCAACACGCCATTGGGATTTTTCCAGTATAATCCTTCATTCATTATGCAATAGCTCCTGGCTTTTAGCTTTAAGAATCTGGCCTTGGTCTTTGATAGTTCAGGAGGGGCATTGAGGTGTGTAAGCACATACAAAATGTCAGAATACCAAGCAGAGCTCTGAAACTTTTCCTCAACAGTGGGATCAGGCAATCCCTGCTACTCATCCAAGGCATCTACCGTGTTAATGTCTAGGGCTTGTAGATTTGATTCAGCCATTAGTTGAGCTAAGCCCTGACCTTTGATCAGTTTGGTGGGTTTTATCTCAAGGTCGTACTCTAAAATCACAGCAATCCATTTGCCCCTCTTCCCATCTGGGTCTTGGGACAAGATGTATTTAACCACTATATTTGGCACATAGGCTATGGTGTGGGAATGCAGTATGTACACCCTAAAGTCTTTTAAGGCCTTAATCAGAGCATAGGCCTGTTTTTCCATTATGTTGTATTTCAAGGGTACATCCCTGAGTGCTTTGCTGAAGAAAGAAATGGGTTGTTCCATTCCCTTTGGATTTTTCTGCAGTAGAACTGTAGCTATTGTATGCTTGGAGGCAAATGAAAAAATCAGGAAATCCTTTGAGAAATCTGGGCTCATTAGGACAGGAGCCTGGGTGAGTGCAAGTTTAATTGATTCAAAATATTTCTTGGCTTCAACAGTCCACTTAACTCCTACACCTTTCTTCAGCATGTTAGTCATATTCCTAAGGTGTTCAGCTAAGTTGGGAATAAACCTCCTAAGGAAGCTGATTTTCCCAATGAAGGGTTGTAACTCTTTGATGTTTCTTGGGTGTGTGATTTGTAGTATTCCCTCAACTCTTTATGGGTATATCCTAATCCCTTTCTCAGATATGATGTGGCCAAGAAGCTTACCTTCTTGCAACCCAAATATAGTCTTTTTAGGATTCAGTGACAGACCAAACCTTCTACATTTTTCAAATACTCATCTCAGGTGTTCTAGGTGTTCTTCCTCAGTCTTGTAATAGACTGTTATTTCATCTAGGTAGATGACAATGAAGTGTCCTATTTCAGCTTAAAAATTCATGTCCATTGCTCTTTGGAAGGTTGCACCAACGTTCATCAGCCCAAAAGGCATCTTTACATACATAAAAGTGCCCCATGGAGTGGTAAAGGCTGTTTTGAGTTGGTCTTCTGGGATTACTAAGACTTGGTTGTAACCTAAAAAACCATGTAGCAGGGAGATCCTTTTAGAACCTACTACCCTCTGAAGGATATGTTCCAATTTTGGAAAAGGGTAGTTGTCTTTGAGTGAGGCTCTATCAAGATTCCTGAAATCTATGCATAATTTGATCTCACCTGTTTTCTTTCTCGCAGCCACTAGGTTTGACACCCAATCAGAGAACCTCATAGGCACAATTATACCTGCCTCATACAACTTCTTAATCTCTTTTTCCACTGCAGGCAATTGTTTTGGGTTTACTCTGCGAAGTTTTTGTCTGAAGGGCTTCTGATTTTCTTTCAAGGGTATTTTATGTTGTATGATGTTTGTGTCATAAGCCCTTAAGTCCTCATAACTCCAAGCAAACACATCAATGAATTCCTTGAATAGGTCAATGTATTTATTTTTCATGTTTGCAGGCAAGGACTTAGCCAATTTGATCATCTTGGGTTTAGCTTCAGTGCCTATGTTGCATTCCTGGACATCAGAGTCTGCATGTTCTATAGTGGGATTTTTTGCTATATCATGAAAGTCAAAATGGTCTTCTAAAGGTGCCAGACCTCGAGGTATGTTCTTATCTTTGGTCTGCAGCACCTCTACTTCTTCACTATATGCGTTTTCACATTTTTCGTTTGGATTTCTAATATGTTCGTTTAAAGTGTTTATTTCTATGTTACAAGGTGGTTCTTCCTCATCTGAGGATTCTTCACTTAGGCATCTACTGTCAGATTTGGAGTCTGAATCAGAAAATTCAAACTCGTTTCTGCCTACCAGGAAATCTTCAATCTGTTTATCACCCTCAAAAACCTGCCAATATTTTTCATTGTCTGGCACTGCAGGTCTGAATTTGGTCTGAATGATGATCTTTTGGTCGCTTGGAGTCTTAGGGTATGAAATAGCTAGGCAAGCTAATCCGTTTGCAATGAAATTTTGACCCCTAGGAACAAACACTAATTCGTATTCAACAAATGTTTTCAATAAATCCATAGTGTCATTCCTGTAGGCTCTCAGTCTAGGATGTTTCGCTGCGTATTCACCATTCACCTGTTTGATAATCAACTCAAAGTCCCCACGCATAGTTATCCTATGGTCTCTTAGTTTTTTCAACAGAGTTAAACCTAGGATAAGAGCCTCATATTTTGCAATATTGTTTATACATTTGAAGTGTAGGTTGCAGGCATGTCTCTCTGTGTAATTACTCTCTGGGTTATGTATCCACACTCCTGCTCCAGCAATTCTCTTGGTGCATGACCCATCGAAATTCATCTCCCACAAGGGTTCATTTTTCGTTTTATCATCACTTCCTTCCCTACAGCTGGGTTCGCCATTATGTTGCATTATAGGAGCGGCACTAGGCTGCGGGTTGTTTTGTTTTTCATCATGGGTGTGGAGATTAGGGAGGTGACTAGTTGGCTGATTGCATTATGTTTCTGGTTCACTTTGAGTTTTTATTTCAGCGCACTGTTCTAAGTTTTCTACATCATTCTCCTCCAAGTCTAGAGTAGCCATTATATTGAAGTCCATGGGCTCTATTTCCTTGTTTGTATCTCTATTTTTGGACTCTGACCCTTCTGAGGATTCATCATTACAGAGGATGAAGGAGTCAAGGTCTGTATGTATAGAGTATAAAGGTGAATTTTCAGGTTTTTCGGGGCTACTGACCAGAAATTTCATTTGTGTCTCTCTGTACAGTATTCTAAGTTGGCCGAAGATTGGGATTGTGGCATAAGCCCCATCCATCTGCATTGTTCCTTGCAGCTTGGCTCCTTGTGATCTTGATAATAGCATGCCATACTTGGGTGGCACATCTGCCACCACAACATCCATGACCATACACTTTGCCGGAATCTGGGTAAGGCTTACACACAGGTCTTTGATTAGGCCAAGACACTTTACTCTGCTAGAGTCGAATGAATATAGGTCTTTGTAGGGATGAGTTATTTCTAGGCCTAATATTTCCATCACTACTTTAGGCATCAGGTTGTGTGATGCCCCATAATCATGCATCGCATTGTGGAGAATCTTATCATGGATATTGAGACTGATATAGAAAGGTGGCACTACCCCTTCCTGAAACTTTCCTTCTATCTTTGGACAAAACAGAAGGGCAGGTTGATCATCACTCAAATTTACAGTGTCACTTCTCTCTCCTAAATTTAATGCTTTCAAAATTTGGCCTTTATATACATCCTAAGTGGCCAACTCAGAGAGTGGGACAGAGATTTTAATTTTTGCAATCTCACTCTCCAAATTGAAAGTGGACTGACTCTTTGGAATGTTCAACTCTATTTTGTTAGTCACCACCTTGGTGGCTGAATCAGTGTGCTGATTCTCACTCTGTATAGTGTTAGAAACTGTTTTATCAGGAGTACTAACTGCAGTGTTAGTACTGCTTGTTGGTTGGCTTTGTTTCTTAGTGTTTTGGTTGTCCTTTTCTTTGTTCCTCCCAGAACTCTCAGCTACTGATTTGTTACTTTCAGCAGTTGCTTTAGAATTTTTCTCAGGTCTTTTCCTGATGGTGACCTCAGAATATTTTTATTTAGCAGTATCTAAGCTCTTTTTGCTTCTAAGTTCATATTGTTCTCTGACCTGCATCATGGCATTTTCAAATCCTAACCTGTAATCCTCAGATTCTAACCATTCCTCATCCCAATATGAGGGTGAGAGCTGATCTTCTTCTATGTAACAGTTGTGGATTGAATTTTCTGTTTCAAACATGTTTATTGTGTTCCCCTCAGACTCTTCTATGATCCCCTCATCCTCATCAAGAAATTTCTCTTGGAATGGGGGAGTAACTTGCTGATCTGATTCTCTTTGTTTGTTGGGAGGGGTGTTGTTTCTTCCAAAGTTCTGATTCTAGTTATCATTTTGATTTATGTTTTGGTTACTAACTGTGACAACCATTTTTTCCATCATTTGTTGTAGCTTTTCCACATTTTTAGATAAACGGTCATAATTTGGATCAGATGTGGAAGCTACATTGTCATCTCTATATGTTACCCTTTTTTTAGCTCTCAATATTGGTTTTTTCTCAATTAGATTTGCCTCTACACTCACTGCTCCTTTTTGCATGTCTTCCAATGTGTTGTAATCCCTCTCCCTAAGCTGATAGGCCATGTCAGCATCCAGGCCTTCAAGGTATTTCACTAGGACCATACCTAGGGGAGGTTTCATGTGTGGAGGAAGAGCATTATAAACGTTGTTAAACCGTGTAGAGTAGGCCTGGACACTCTCTCCTACATTTCTTTTCAGGTTCTTGTATTCTGCTAGGATTTGGAGAGGGTTTGCCTTAACTTCCCATTTGTTTATGAAGGTCTGATATAAGGTTGGGAGGTCTTGGATACTATTAGGAGGTAGGCCTTTGAACCATTTCTTCACATCACCTCCTAAGCTCTGGGCAAAGATTCTCATTTTGACTGTATCATCATCTATCTCCATATAGTCAAAATAATCTTCCATCCTATTTACATGGTGTTGGGCTGTGGTAGACTCCTTTGCAGTGAAGTGTGGGATCTTTGATTGATAATCATTAGGTAAGGGTACTAGAGGCTGAGGTAATACCAGAGGTGCATACCAGGCTGCCATGATGGTGTTTTGATGAGGTAAAGGGTTGGCTTGAGCAGTTGGTATATGGATGATAGGGATATTAGGACCAGCAGAAGCTTGTTGGGTAGATTTAGGGTGGCAGAACCCCAAGTTCTGAATGAAGTGAATATCAGGAGGTGTAGATGGAGGGGTCTCTCTGTCCCTAATGTGTTTACCACTTTGAGTAGGTGAACTAGGAAGCTCAAGGTCTGACTGGTCTAAGACACTAAATGTCCTAGTTCTTGGTAAACTGTTTTGAGTGCCTAGGTCAAAAAATGGGTCTGATAGAGCTGTAAAGTCTTCTGGTGTAGAGTTAGCTCTATGGATGTGGCTCGAAATAGTTGATTTTTTATGTGTATGAGATCCCTTGAGGATGCTCTCAGGGTTGCCAACTATTTCAAGTGGGTCTGGGTTAGGGTAAGCTCTTGTGTGAATGGTTCTGAAAGCTAGAGTGTTGTTCCTAACCAAGCATCTTAACCCTACTTGTTCCTTATATTGTGGTTGATGTTGTAATGGACTTCTGGTCTCCCAGTGGAGTCTTATGTGAACCAAGATAATCAGCAGTCCTACTGGTCACCAGTGGAGTCTTTAAATCATTTATGAATTATGGAGTCACCAGGTGGAAGGTTTAGGATGTTTTTGGAGGGACACTATCCACCACAGTGCTTATGAGATGTCCCTTTTCAAGGATATCTTCCAAACATAGCAAACTCTAACCAGAGATTGACTGGGAGGGCATTTACTAGATATGTCGCCTTTGAAAGAGTGTGAGATCTGGAGACTACCTGGCCCTTTCCAGACTCTGTCTAAGAGTGTGGGAGAACACAAAAAATGGTATAGAGGTTGATCTATAAATATGAATGTTTAACTGCCAACCTAACCAGAGTTTCTAGGTTTCTGAGGCTCTTATGAGGTAGTGAGGTGAGAAATACTCAGATTCCCCAGCGAAGTCGCCATTATGTTGGGGTTCCCATGTTTTGTCAAGGTTGGAGATACCAAAAGATGAGACAACATCAAAACCACTTTCAGACCTCAGGATCTAGCCCTCTTGGGTCCAGAGAGGGATCTCTCTATGATTGTTAAAGGTAATATCTTTGAAGGTCAAGAGGTTTAAGATATTAGGCTAGTTATAGGCACAAGGTTTGTTTTTTTGATTGTTTGTTTGGTTGCTGGTTATCAGGAAGGAAGGGTTCAGCGTAAGACAAGGATGAGAAAAGAGGAATGGAGCAGAGGTGAATTATTCCAAGGAGCATTCAAAACCACTGGGAAATGGAGTCAGGAATGGATTTTCTTGCTAATCAATATGCAGGCTTTCAGTTGGGCTAGTCATCTAAAACATTACATCTTAAAGATGATAGTGTGATATGGAATGGTAGGACAGGAGGAGACAACACAGATTCAGGACGCACAGTTAAAGACCAGCTGGTCACACAATGATCATAGTGGACAGGGCTAACTTTAATCCCCAGTGTTCCGAAATCTTCCAGCTAAATCCTAACAAAATCATCTAAGAACAGATTCATTTAATTCATACATCATAGAGTAGGCAATAACATCCACTACACTGGTTAAATTAACTGAAATCAATTCTTAGATCACACATATAGCAGAAACATAGGGTACCTAACAAGGGTAAATCTTATGCCAATATTCTGATGCAAGCCAGTAGAAATGAAATGAAATGAAATAAAACACAGAGATAGAAAAACATCACCGCTGCTTTAGATCAGGATCCAAAGAAATGTGCTTGTCATATTAAAAAGAAAAACCAGTAAAGTACAACATTGCCAATAGCTGAATACTCAATATGGAAACATCTTCCTCAGCCTATCTTACGACTTTACACAAAGACTATGTCTCAAAAGAAACTACTTGCAATTCTCTGATAACTGATCAACAACCTTTACAATGATTTTCTTCATGAATTTATAGCTCCAGTGGAGCAGAGAAGGTAGGTGAAAAACTAAATGCAGCATTAAAAACTCAGAAGAGGAAGAAGGCCGAAGCCCACTCTGTATAAATTCTGTGCATTAATCTGTGGCACTCTTGGGTGAAAGAGTGGTCTTCGTCAGGTTTCCATTTACTCCCGGTATGTCTCTGATGTACTCTGCTGTAGCATTCTGTAGTACTTCTGGTGAATAAGGTAAATAAATAATGCTAGAGTCTGCCATACTGTGAATCAAATGCTCTGGTAGCACAGGACTGTTGTCAGGGTGGGAAATTCTCTAGGAACATAACACGGTATAGGATAAAAGCTGCATGGGCACTCTATCCTTTATGGGGAAAACATTCTGCTGATGTGAAAACCCTGATATACATAAAATTCTGCGTGCTGTACCCTCTGTATGCTCCATGATGTCTTCGAACTGGTACCTTTGTCCTTTCAACACTGGATTAAGGCTCAAAATATTCTATTACATGCCTTGAACTCCTTGCTACTCCCGTACTTCCTCTATCGGTGAAAACTGTGCTTTTAATGGCTCTTGGGGAGTTTTACAGAATTCAAACCCTGTTCTTTTAATGCAAGTCCTGTCATGGCTCCTTCCTAGGCCCTTTCTTCATAATTCCAGCTCTTGCAAATGGTATTTTCCTTTGTTCTCTATCACTATGACAGGGACTATGAATTATGGTGGTTTATGGCCGCTCGAAACCCTGCAAAACACGAAAACCTGTTGAGAAAAAACACGTATGGGGGTGGTGGATGCAGCGGAGATGACGAAAATGGACGTGGATGATGAATGCAGCGAATAATGTGGAGGAAAACCATGAAACAACAGGAAATGCACGGGGAGGCACCATGACAGAGAGTTTAATCGTAAAAAAATTAAACTTTGACCTATGAATGGAATATAAATACAGGGATGGGAGAGAAAAACAATGAGACGCGTGGGATGATGACGTGGCGGTACAGGGTCAACGGTGGGTGTGCGAATGAATCTGGACCGTCCGATCTCAGGAGGAGATCGACGGCTGGGGACGTGGCAGAGGGCGATGGACAGTGGGCCAGGGGTACGGATGCCTCTGGTTAAAATCTGCGCGACTTCGTGGAGCGACAACTGTTAGATGGGCGATCGCAGATCAGATGGATGATATGTATATCACTCTGTGTCTTATGCCGAACGATAACGCACGATGAGTGGGTGTTTTTGAAATAGTGTCGCTGCCACACATCGTTTGATGAGTGGAATGACTGTGAAATGGGGAAAATCGCCTGCCCTTCAAAATTGGTGCGATGAAAACCGGCAGTTTCTGAGTAGTGCACGGGCAGGGACCATCGGGGCAGATGCATTTTGGACCGTCGAATCAACGGCTAAACAGATGGCTGATATTCAATAGGGCAGTGAACGGGTTGGGCCACGGGCATTGTGGAGCCTACGATGACCGTTTGATCTATAGAGATCGATGATTTAAAATGCACCCAATATACAACTGCGGTAAGCGTTGTCCGCCTTGGCGCTTGGTTCTAGCACCGGGGTCACGTGGTGGAAAAGATGAGGGGGCTAGTGTCGAAAGGTGCTGAGCCCATATATATGGAGAATATTGTTTCTTGGGCCATTTTTTAATGCAATTTGAGGTCGGGAAAGGGTAACAGTAGGAAAAAACGGGGAAACGGGCCAAACAAGGGGAACTTGTAGGATTTAAGGGGAGTTTTGGGAGGATTTAGAGGGTAAAAGGGGAACTTTAAAAAAGGGGAAAAAGGGTTGAGAATGGGATATTGCAGGGGTACAAGGGACAGATGTAGGCCTTCTGAAGCACATCTTTTGTAATCAGTGAGACTTTATAAAGGGAGTCAGCAAAGGGAATTTTATCGAAGGCAAAGGCACAAGAGACTTCAAGGATAATGTGTCTTCAGGGGAGATGCATTCCTTGAAGGCTTCAAAAACAACTTAGCCCCTTACTTTGCTTGTCAAAAAATTCATAGGGGGCTAACAAATCCAACAGGAGAAACAACTGCCATAGTCAAGGCTATGGAAGACATGTCCATAAAAGATAAAGAGATAATCAACTTAAAAGGCACTATCAGAAATCTTGAAACATCTAATAGAGATGCCTTAATTACATCCAAAGGACATGATAAAAGAGCCAACAGATTGCAGGAATAGGTAAACATTCTTCAAAAACAGGTTAATCTCACTGAGCAGGCATCTTACATTAAGAATTATCTTTGGAACAACATCGTTCAAGGCATACATTCTCAATGGCCTTCAATTCAAATTATTTATGAACAAAAAGAGTTACTCAAATCAGCCCAAATAGAAATACAGAAGACAAAGGAAGAACTGGCTGACAAACCTGCTCAAGCCTTGAGACTTATTAAATTTTTGAATAGCAAACACAGAGAAGAGCTTGAAGAGTTAAAAATTCAGGATAGAACTGAAAGTATACTCCAAATAAAAAACGTCCTGAATAAGAGAAATATGATGAATAATTTGGAGGACAGATGCAAAGATATGAACTTGGCAATCACAAGATTTTGGGCCAAATACATAGTACTATCACAAGCAGGCCTACCAAATATTCATGCTTTAAATGAAAAATTGATGCCACAAAAGGATTATGATAACAAAATCAGGGATTATGCCAAAGAGAAGGTTAACAAAACTTTACCACAAGGGTCTCCAATTGGTAAAGTCATTTTGGAATATTTTGAGAACTTGTTCTTTTTACAAAATGAAATCAAACATATTTTCATGGTTAAGCCCAATTTGCTAAGTATATAGAGGTAGATGAAAGTTACAGGAAAATGAAGAGTATGAGAATTCCTATTGCAGAGCAATGGCAAGAATTCACTGACTTACTATGAAAATTTTCAATCAAAGTGTATCAGGATCAAAAACAGAGTCAAAGAGTATCAGTAAAAATACCTTTTTACTGCAGATAATTATTTATTTTACAACAGTGAAACAGTAAAAATAGTAGCGTAAAGAGTATCAGTGATTAAGCACAAATGAAAGGATGTGAAATGGAAAGAGTGTCCATCAAGTTATCTTCAAAAAAATCTTTTTCCAAAATGCCAGCAAGAATTTTCAACAACTACAACTCAGCAACAAGTTAGGATAACTCATCCTATTTTTTATTGATAAGAGGACAGCTTGCCAGTTTGTTTTGCAACTGTCCCTCTTTCTATGTAATAAACTTTAATTTTTGCCTAGAGATATTCCTACACGTCTCTCAAATATTTTGTAATATTTTTTGTATAAATACTTCTCTTTTTGAAGTATTAAGTGTGGAAAAAATTTTATCAAGACTACTATAGTCATTTTGTTGGATATATTGAAGTTAGTGTGAGTCAATCAGTAAAGCAGCAGACTGGAATTGAGATTAAAGACATCATAACTCAGGATTCTTGTGTTGACCAGATAAGTCTAGTACTTTCTTGTTTTCATTATTTTATCTTTCAAAAGTTTCCATACATTCAATTTAATGTGTTCTGTCTTTAATGATTAACTAGGAAAGCTTAAACAGGATTAGTGATAAAAAGCTCCCTATTTTTTACTAGTTG
The DNA here is from genome assembly GCA_034641835.2 of Pinus albicaulis. Taxonomy (NCBI): domain Eukaryota; kingdom Viridiplantae; phylum Streptophyta; class Pinopsida; order Pinales; family Pinaceae; genus Pinus; species Pinus albicaulis. Next base: position 8,117 of record JAXQQM020072064.1, on the reverse strand, counting down.
TTCATTATTATGTTTTCTGCTTGATAACCGGACTATAGAATTCTTAAATTCTCTTAGTCCTAGTTTGATCCCTTCCTTCAATCTTCATTTCTGTAACCTAAGGATTCTTAATTTCCTTTTTGTTCAGATTTCACCCATTCCATCAAAAAAGCCTATTCAAAACCCTTTGAAGGTCATCTACCCTGCCCTTAGTAGATTTTCTCTTTAGACCTTATTTCCTAGCTCTGCTTGCCTAGAAAGTTGACTCCATAGCCCAATGGTTTGGTAGATCCCTCTGTGGTTTACCTTGAAACATCTTTTATTCCCACCAGAATTTCAAAACAAATCCCACTGTTCAATCATACCTAGCCTAAAATCTTATTACCAATCAAGCATAAATCTTGAGGAGAGATCCCTCTCTGGAATTTGGGAAGGCTAGATCCTAGATTTAAAAAGAGGTTCTTGGCTACCCTTGGTTTTCTTTAACTATAAACCAAAATCCCACGACCTAAGTATTACTAGGGTGATAACAGGAACCATAAGGAGAATCATGCTGGTTGCCATGTGTAGTAAAGGAGAAGGACAATGGTCCCTCAAATGAAGCCAACGCATTTTGACTCTCCACTGCCATAGAAAATAAAATTATGGGTGGCCTCCCCACCATTTTCTTGCTGCCCCATTCTCCTGGAGAACGTGAATGATGTAATGTGAAATGTATGTATGTTCTCCATGAGAAATTTCCTCCCCATCTCCTCTTAGGGAGTGATCATCCATAATGGCCTTATGTAGACCATAAAATCTAGAAGGAAGGATACCCCTTCTTTGAGAAAATTCCTGCACATATATGGTTAAGAGATGTATATATATAGACAAATCATAATGCAATTCAATAATACTCTCACCATATGTTTTTCTCATATAAATGGAGTGGCTCATAGGTGAGTCTACCCTCATCCTCAAAGGGAAAAGAGTTGACTGTGCTAACTCCTCCATCTCCTCATGATCTATGGAATGCCTCCTCAAGTTCTTCAAGTGGTTCCTCCCACAAGAAGTACATAAATATAATGTGGCATTCATGGTTGGCCCATGGTTCTTCTTGAAATGTACAACATGTATAGTGAGGAGAATCATGCTCCCAATGGGCATCCTCAATCTCAAGCCCACTCTCCAAATAAAGCTCCCCATAAATATAAACATATCAGCAATACATGAAGCATAGTACACTAAGAACAAGTTGTAAAATGAAAACCGGAAAGTGGATCAAGGTCCCACACAAGGAACCAGCACAGTCCATCCCTTGCCTGCATTAAATCAAATGAAAAAAAGTGCTCTTCCAGCCACTTTTATGCTGCCACAATCATTTTACAAAACATAAACATGAAAGTACAATTTGGTGCCAATGGTGCACACTAAGAACCATGTGGCTTTCCCCACAAACCACAAGTGAGATAGCCAATCTCAATGCTACAAACCAAGTACATCATTATACAATATGCAAGAAGGAATGATCCTCCTTGGTACAATATGCTGCTCATAAAATGACAAGAAGTACAAAACATAAAGTAAATTTGTACATCCTCCATTATGTACTCGAAGGCTTGAGCTGAAATGGCTCAACTGAAAATGCTCCCTTACTCCCAATGAGTAGGAAGGTGGTTGTGACATCCTCTCCATCATCATCCAAGCTCTACATCTCTCCATATGCTGATGTAGGTCCTGTTGGATGCCCTCCCAAATGAACTCCTCTGCCAAGGCAAGATATGCATCAAAATGCATGGAAAAGAAGTCCTCATATGCTGCATGAAATAGCTTCTCCTTGAGACTATAACCTCTATTCAATAAGATTCTTCCAAGTGAATAGATGACTGTATCATCCAATATGTATTTTTCATCTCTCTCCGGGTCATCTAGAATCATGCATGCACCAAGATCCTTGGAGTACTCAACTAAGAGTTGAGATCTCTAGTAAGGATCAACCCTCCTCAAAGACAGTGTTGGTGATCTAGCATGTGTAGCTCTCCTCCTGCTATTGTCTGCTACTTTGACATCCCCCATGCCAAAGTTCTCCTCCAAAATCTTCACCTCTCCAAAATACAAAAGCGGTGAATCCAAAGACAAAATGTCTCTCATCTATGATAGATCAGGTTTCCTCCCTAGTGGAATGCCTCTATGTAGTGAGACATCAATGTCAAGTGTGGACTGTACATATGGTTGGGCAACCTTGCCCTTGCTCTCACAACGCAATACAGTTTGCCTCCTCTTTTCACTAGCCCTCTGGAATAGAGAAGGGTGTGGACTTCTCATCATATGATGCTGCTCCTCCTTCCTTCCTCCTCCTTCCAGTTGTAATGCTGCACAATCATGTTGCTCACTGATTGTGCTTGGACCTCCATGAATGAGATCGTGGGGACTTCCTTGCAAAGATGCAAGAATCCCTCTAGTTGGAGCAAGAGCTCCTCCTTCCTCCGCATGAGGTACTAGATGAACTCTAGAAATGACAGCATTGTTTCCCTTAGCTTCCTCAATATGAGTGGGCATCTCTCCAATGATTGGATCCTCTTTCGCAAAAAGGATCCTTTTGCCTCCTTGTGCGAAAAATGAAGATCTTTCCTCCAATAAGGCATCATGAAAGATATCAGCCTTCTTCATGGCTTTCTGCAGTGATTCTGAGTCTATGGTTTTCTTCATTACATGCAAGGGTTTTGTTTGTTTTAATGTGTTTGTTTCCTTCACATGTGTTTCAGAATTACCAAATGTCTTTATCAAAGTTCTAATGAACATTGCATAGGAAGAGGTATTTACATTTTTCAAATTAAATGACTCAAATAACCACCATGCATAGACCTTACCTCCCAAGTGCGGCGCTGCTGCTCTGATGGCTTCATCTTCGGAAATCTGGTGCTACTGTAAAAAGGTGTCTATCTCTTCTATCCAAGCCCTAGCTGAACAAGTAGGGGAACCATCAAAGATATATAGAAGAAATCTATCCTCATTATGTTGCTTGCTCCTCCTCACCATGATCTTGAAAAACTCCGAAAAAGTGATATGATCTCTAAACGTCTGAGTTTGAGATTCATACTCATGCAAGAAACCTCTAAGAATTCCTTTCTCTGGCATTCCTCCTTCTTCTTCTCTTCTCATGGAAAAACTGGCCATGTGACTGCGCTATACCTTATAGGGTGTAGCTACATGCTCACACTCTTCTATAAGAAAAACTAGAGTTTGACTCAATTTTCAAACCCTCTGGAGATCCTATACAAATCTCCCTCATTATCTCCTCAAATTCTTCATGTGAATGCTCCATATAGATTTTGGAAGAAGCTGCGGAGCTCTTCTTCCCTCTTTCTCCATATCATGGAGTCTTCATTTTTATCTCTCCTTGATAGCATGATGGCCGAGATCCACTGGTAGGGCTAGAGATCATTCTTTGATACACCGTAGTATTCCTTTTTCAGAAATTGCTACAACAATGAGAATATCTCAAGATATTCTAAAGTTGAGCTCCAAAGAATAAGAAAACACAATAATGGTGTAGGAGCAACACTCAACTCATAAAAATGTGAGGAGAAATCCATAGCCATTTCATTAAATAATAGTAAAGAATAATAGAGTACAAGATATTGAGGAAAATGATACTCAAGATGCAGCTCAACCTCAAAGAACAAGTACATAAACCATGACAAATCACTTGCTACATTTGTATGCTCAAGCTATTCTACCCAGCCCATGAAGGGAAACTGCTGCATAATAGTGTCAATACACAAATATGTCAATATGTGGCTCAAATACAATAGGGGGAGTAAGATCTCAACCCTTGGAAACAATAATGCACAATCCCTAAAAGGATTGGCTGCAAAACATACAAAATGGCAATTTCGCAGAAATGTCAGAGTTGCTGGGTAGCTCCAGAAACTCTGAAATAGAACTGAATGGAGATGGGTGAATCTGATGCTCAAACTGAATGTGCCTCCTCCAATGGATCTTTTAAGTGAAAGGCTAATCCCTTCACCAAATATCTCTCCCTCCAATTCTCTGCAAGAGCCCCACTGCAAATGCTCCTCTCAAAACAATGCATTCACTAGATGTCACTGTATTGTAGGGCTATGGAATGAGTTGGACTTGATGCAAAAGTATGCAATAAGCTCTGGGATTCCTCCAAACTGATATCCCAAAGGAAAGAGGGACTCCTCCTCTAAAAATAGCCGATGAAGGTGGTGTAGTGAACCCTCACTGCAACACCCAGCAACACAACATTAATCTGCTGCAGAAATAACACTGTCTTGATGGAGAATGCTTGGCCTCAAGCCTGGATGTGAGGAAAATGAATAAAAATCTCTGAAGAGACCTCTCAAGAAGGAGAAGGAATCCTAAATAGGAATTCCTCCGGCAATTCTTGCTAAGCAGCAAAGAAGGCACAATTGTCTAATGGACAATTGAGATGAATAAACATAAGCATGAGAAACAATGGTTGCCTTGTCCTCCTTTTAAACAAATGAAAGCCCCTCTTCATGGGTCCCACTCCTTTTAGGGTTTCCTCCACCAAATAACCCTTTCCTCATTCATACTCCGCTGCTTCTCTAAGTGTGCTCTGTTGGAGGTTCCCATGTTTTGGCCAGATTGGCAAGACCAAAAGATGAGACAACATCATAACCACTTTGGGGCCCTAGGATCTAGCCCTCCTGGACCCGGAGAGGGATCTCTCCAATAAAGAAAATAATGATATATCTTTGAAAGCTCAAGATGAGGTATTAGGCTAGGTATTAAGCACAAAGGGGGGGTTTAAAATGATTTGGTTGGCTGGTTGCTGAGTTGGTCATGAGATCATAGACTGAGAAAGTGATGGGAGAAAAGGAAAAAAACAACAGGATGTTTAAGCAAAGAGGATAGGTCAAGAAAGTGCCATCCATTGGGCTATGGAGTCATGAAAGGGAATTAATTGCAACAACTAGCCAAAGCTTTCAGAGGGCAAGTCATCTAATACTAAAGGATCTTTTTAGATTAGATGGTGGGATGGAACATTAAGGATTGAAAGTGAAAGAAGGAAAGCAATCTAATTTCTGTCTATAGATCAGGTCATAGGTCATTTAACTCTAGACCTGCTTGGACATACTCATAGGTCACTCTCAAAGGGGCGACAAAGGGGTAGCTTATAGATCAGACCAGAGGTCATCTAACTCTAGTTCAGATTTAGCATGCTCCAGGAAAACAGAGATAAGTTTAACAAGATATCTTAGAAAGGCCAGCTGGTTGCACAAGGATCCTAGTGGACAGGGCTAACTCTAATCCCCATTGTTCCCAAAATCTTCCAGCTTAAACCCAACAAGAACATCCAAGAACAGATTCATTTAATTCATACATCAGCTAGCAGGAAATGGCATCCACTACACTAGTTAAATTAACTGAAATCAACCCTTAGATAACACATTTAGCAGAAGACATTGAAGGCAAGGAGAGCAGAGACATAGGGTACCTAACAAGGGTAAATCCTATGCCATATTTCTGATGCAAGCCCAGAAGAACAATGAAAAACATGAAAGCATAACAAACAGAGTTAGGAAAACATCACCAATAGTAATAGACCAGGATCCTGTGAAATGTGCTTTGATTAATTGATGCAAAACTAGTCACATACACTGAGCTCAATGGCTGTTACAATCCAAACTTCTCCTCCCAGCCTACTACATTCAACTACTCTGCTACTTTCTCCCAGAACTATCCTAACAATCAAAACTGAATCCCTCTAACTACAACGGCAGCAGCCAAACAACAACCTTTACAATTTTGTCTCCGGAATTCTTATAGGAGAAGAGAGATAACAAGGAGTAGATGACATTTAATTTGTTTCATTAAGATAGAATGGTGGAAGCATTCATGCCCATACTACTTAATGGCTCTGTAGCACTATGTGTACCCTGTAGTCTGCTTTGGGAGTCTTTGTCAGGTCAAGATTGAACTCAGTTATTTCTTTGGAGTCCTTCCTGGCTGTTTGGAGCTCTGCACTAGCCTTCTGGAATAAATGCACTGGGTGGAAGGGTCTGCAGGCCGTTCCATACCTCCATAACTGCCATATGACGGTCTTAAATAAGTTTCCATCAATGTAATTAACTGTTTCAGGCCTCGAGGAGATATGAGGAATGCTGTAGATAAATTTCCTTCCTGGAGGAATGCGTTCTGCTGATATTAAAACGCGGATATGACCCTTTGCGTGCTTAAGTATTCAAACTGCGCCTTGATTCTTTGAACATGGAATTATAATTGTTAATCTTCAATTATGGGTGAAAATCCTACATTTCGGCTCTACTGCTTCACTCAGCTATTGTAATGGTCTCTTTATAACCCCTACATAATCAATTAATCCAATTATACAATCTGGGGATGGTGGCGGAAGATTTGTTGCGGAGGCCGGAGGAATGGTGGTGGAGAGGTGGAGAAACAACAGAAACAATGGAGAGTGTTGGAAGAAATGATAATTAGTGTCAAATAATAAGGTATAGCCTTTGGCCAAAATACAAAGAGAAAAGGGCCAAAACATATGAAATGGATTTGAAATGGTGGGACCTGACGATGGCGGAGGGCGATTTGATTAGAACCGTTGGATCTCAGGAGGAGATCAACAGCGGAGGTTAAAAAGACGAACCTTTGGGAAGGTTCGATGGAAGAGACATGGGGGAAGACGTGATGCAATATGGGCCGTTGATCTCAGATGAACGGACGGTTATGATCATATTGGGGGATCGCAATCGGGAGAGGCAGCGGGGTGACACATTAACATATGAGATTGCGATTAGAGCGGGAGCGCGACTGAGAATTGGCCGTTGGATCTGGGGACCAGATCAATGACCCATATTCAATAAGAGGGAAACGGGGAGAGGTGATGGGCGACGATGAGATCAACGCTGAACCGTTGGATCTAGGTGACAGATCAACGACGGAGATTAAATCGGCGGATCACAGTCGCAAAAGGCAGTGGGTGGTGCGTTATAAACTTGCGACTGTGATTGATGTGGGAAAGCGCGGGCCATTGGATCAACTGAGGGAATCGACGGTGGAGATTAGGTTGGAAGATCACAATCGGGATAATCGCAATCGCAAAGGACGGAAGGTGACTGCGATTAAAAAATGCGATTGTGATTGGAGCGGGCGAGCGAGGGCCATAGGATCTGGAAAGGGATGGGCAGCTGTGATTGGATCGGTGAATCGCAATCGGGGCAGAACAAAATGCGACACGGTGAAACTTTTGATTATGATCGGGGTGGGGATGTGATCAGCGCAGGGCCGTCCGTTCAAACGGCAGATCAATGGTGGAGATTGCATTGCGGGTCTTCATAGCAAACCGAGTCGCATCGGAACTTTTTTGATCAACAAAGAAAACTCTTGCCCGACGGTTGCGATTGCGATTAGCACCTGGCCCTTTAGCGCTTGGTTCCGGGTACCGGTTACATGGGGAAGTGGTTCAGGGGGCTGGCGGTAAAGGAGCTAAGCCCTTAATATAAGTTTAAAAGTGGGTTTTTGGCCCCATTTGAGTGTATTTTGAGGCCAAAGAGGGGTAACGATAGAGGGAAGAAAGGGGAATTTGGCCAAACAAAGGATAAGGGTAGAATTTGGAAGGGGTTTTGGGAGGATTTAAAAGGGTAGGAGGGAAAAAGAGAGGAGTTAAAAGGAAAAAGACAGGGGTTAAATGGGAATGAAATAAAAGGAAAAGGGGGCCTTTGGGCATTCTTCACAAACAAAGAGGCTTTATAATGGGAATCAGCAGAGGGGATTTTATCAAAGGACAAAAGGCACAAGGAGGCTTCAAGGATGATGTGTTTTCAGGGGAAATGCATTCCTTGAAGGCTCAGAAAAATTGTATCCCCCTGTTTTCTTGTCAAAAAATTTATGGGGGGCTAACATGGTCCACCTCTTGGCCCAGCATTGTTGACTTGGTCAAAATTGACCTTGTCAACTTGCGAATAACCCTATTCACACATGAGGGTGTTAAAACCAGCTCCAATGATGATCCCCATTCATACTATGAGGGATTTTATTGATTTTATCACTATGCATGGGTCTCCTTACCCATTTATTCTCCTCCTAAGTGAAATCAACAAAAATTAATGTTCCAAATTATTGTCAAAAGATTTTGGAACATTACAACA